>JAMPIV010008658.1:0-140508 GCA_024509875.1 Oreohelix idahoensis
TAGCCACCGGAGTTTTAATCATTTCATTACACCGGCACCTGTTGTGGGATGTTGTGAGCGAAAAAAAAAATTTGAGAAGCTACAATTTGTGTGTTTTTATATCATTTCTAATCCTTTGTTTACAAACAAAATGCGCAAGATCTCTTCTAAACACCCGGCTCCTCAGCGGAGCAGCACGAGTGGCTTTATTTCTCAGTGGACAGAAGATAATTCTAGCGCCAGTGTAATTTAGAAGTAGGTTTAGGTGATTCCGATGGTAGACGTTGTAAAGACTTTTGTGTCAGAATAATCATGAAAGATGATTATTCTGACTGTGATGCCGATCAGCTGATTGAACAGGCATCAGGAAGGGCTGGTATAAAAAGAGCTAAACTTTCAGTCACTAAAGGAAAAGAAGGGTAAAAACCCCATTCTGACCACAGTAAAGCTACGAGAACTGCACAAGTCTAGAGGCAGGTGCATCCTCACAAAATGTCCCAGAGTGTGAGAAATTGCTGAGGGCATGACACAAATGCAATTTCGATTTTTGTCCAAAGAAACACCAGGTGTACGGAGGGGCTTGACCTGTCAACCCCATTGAAATGTTTTCAATTTTTGTTACAGATGAGATAAAGATTTCATGTGCCAGTGCAATCCAGATTATGCCAGACTCAAATGTATTCAAAATATACCCTGCAAACAAATTCATTGTATTCTTCTTCTGTGGATCCGAAGTCACCACGCCAAAGAACTTGATAAGGCTTTATTGCTGTCCCTAGAAGAAATATTGGGGAATTCAGAAAGAGGACCAGTGCATTCGCGACTTGACGGTCGTAACATCCCGTGCAGAATTTTTATACTCTCTTGGTTTCGTCATAAGTGTTGTCAGATAAGTAAGATTTGAAGCATATATAATCATAGACAATGCTTTCATGCCTCTGATGAAAATTCACAAGGAAAAGAAAAGAATTGTGAACCATTTTAGTGAACATGTTGTTTGCAAAAACTTCAGAGTGCCTTTATAATATACCCCATTCCCAACATCCTCAGTTTTGGATGAAATGGTAATGAGGGTAATTACAAGGTCAGATGGCAATTTAAGCAGTAATACTTCCAATGTAAACCAAGCCCAAATAACACATAAAAAGTACTTTTGTGTTAATGTGGATTGCATGCAACTGGATAAAGTGTGTGAAACTATGTGTATGCACATAATTTTGGTTCTGTTACTTTCATATGAACCCGTGAAGGTGGATACAAACAGTTGGCAATTCTGTCAAGATTATTTCATAACCTAAAACAGTCCTTTGTGTAAACAGGACTACCATTTTTTTTGCTGACTAGTTATTTTACACCACATGAGAAGCTCTATTGACTTACGATACTGGGAGAAGAATGCTATACTACACTTGGTACACTGAACATTAATCGGCTGAGAAATAATCTCCATTACAATCTGAATGACCGCATGCGCCTTTAGATATCCTGGAGAATAAAGATGGTTATAAAGACAACAAACAAGGCACAGCGTTGTGTACAGCATTTAATAAACAAAAAGGCCAGAGAAAAAAGGTTTGTCCTTCCTTGTAATCTGTCCTCAGCGCCAATAAAGTTGGAGACCCATAACCGACATGGAAGCACATTGTCAAACCCAAAATGATAGATGAATACAACAAATCAATGTATGATGGGTGTGATCTCCTGGATCAAAAAGTTGGTTATTATGGTGAGCACAACA
Source organism: Oreohelix idahoensis (assembly GCA_024509875.1). Classification (NCBI taxonomy): domain Eukaryota; kingdom Metazoa; phylum Mollusca; class Gastropoda; order Stylommatophora; family Oreohelicidae; genus Oreohelix; species Oreohelix idahoensis. The sequence goes on from JAMPIV010008658.1 coordinate 1,718, forward strand.
AAAATCTGTAAATGGGGAAAACCAATTTCTTCTGGCTGCTTGAAATAGTGCAGGTGAAAACTCAGTTTAATATACTGTTTTCAATCGAGGTGAAAAGCAATCATTTGCTGCAGTTCAAAAGAAATCTCTTCAACAACTAAACTAAAGCTTTCTACGGTTTTGAGTCCACTTAAGTGTCCAAGAAAATGCAGCTAACTAATAATGTTTAGATCCCAAGCTGCCCAACTTCAGAGTACCAGTGTGACACCAGGCATCTTGTATGTTATGCAAAATGAGATAAGAACTGTGTCCACTGCAGCACCACCTCTATTCTCAGAAACTTTCCTAAAGAAACAATCTAACGAATCTAGACAAGATCCCCAGAATTGATCCCAAGGACGTGGCCACCCACTTTGTCACGAAGTGGATTTAAGTTTATAGAGTTTGTCTGAGTGTATAGGCAAGACTCAAGTATGAGAAAGACTGAGACGATAGATTTGTATGAGAATGACAGTGAATGTGGAAGATGAGGCTTATAGCTTTGAGGGTGAGAACCGAGATTGACTCTCCCTCGCCACTTGTGACTTTGTTAAGAGCTAAAGATTCACCACCTCTGACTACCAATAAAGGAGATAAGGTTTCACTAACAGTCCACAGACACCACTATACAGACAAATATATATGTGTACAGTATAATTATAGAGAGAGACTGATCCAGTATACTGTTTATAGTTTATTTACACAATACAATAAATTACATATCAAAAAATAAATAACGTTCGTGGTCGCACACCTGAAAAGAACAAAACAATTAAAATGATTGATAAAATGTAAACCCACAATGTCACCCTCCCCTTCAACCTGCAGGGAAGAAAGTTAAGGATTACACCAAAAAAGAAAAAAGAATTCACTCGGTGAGGTCTCTAACTTTAGAGTCACCACTACTAACTATCCTAAGGTTACCACTGTCACTGTCCTACTGACGATGCCTAAATTAACTGCCTACACAGCTTCAAATGCTTTAGGCGATATAAACGCCACTAACTAACACCACTGTCCAGCTGTAGACCTAACGAACTGTCTACACAGAAAGCTGATTGAACTTTCTAAAGTCCTATTCAATCTGAATGGCTATATAATATATATATTATGTCTCTGTTTAGTGTCTGTCAAACACTCCTGGTTCTACTGAGAGGCTTCTCCGCTACGCCCCTTCTCTCTAGTGCGTTTGGAAGGAATTTTGACCCTATATCCTCCAACGAATATTGTAGCTGATGACTTGGGTTTTTAGACTGGATACTCTGAATGTAGCTGATTCACTGCTGGCGAACTAAACTCACTGCCCGGTTACCCCTCTAAGGGTTTAGGTCCGTCGGCTTTATTATGGCCGAATTTAAACGACAACACCAGGCCACGCGCCTTTGTTCGGTGTGTTAATATGAGCTGAAAGCTCAGGGTTTTACGGAATCCATTCCCGCTGAAGATTTGTGCTTCACTGCAAGGGAACTGCTCCTTTTCACGGGTGCAGTCGTACTTGGCGCCGGTAAATACCGCGTCACCAGTTCTCTTCACCTCTGGCGATATCTCGAGCCCTCGGCTCCTGAGATGACAGCTTGTTGTTGTAAATGGTAGGGGGCAGGTTTACCCCTTCTATGTGTCATGAAAAATAGCTGTAAACAAAAAAAATAACAACAAATACACAACACGTCAAAGAAATACTCATACCTAACCCATACCCTTAATAAATACATCTCCCGTCTTCCACCAACACAAATATACACAGCGATAACCAATTATTTCTGACCCGAAGGTCAGCCTACCATACAATTCCCTCTCTATACTCTCTATCCGCTTCAACACTGTCTGTTAGGAAAACCCAGACGCAGCTGACCTAAATCTTTTGTGCCAGCTGGCCATGCTGTCACAACAATACATACACTGAGGGAAATCCTCTGTACCCAATAATACCTAGGCCTACTTTCTCCTGACTGACCAGGGAAGGTTATCAAATGTATACAATACAACCACCCCGTTCTAGGAAATATTAAATCTCAACTTGGTAATATTAACCTTTAGCACGCTGCATAAAAATTCAGAAAACTTGCCCAACCACTGCATTCTTTTTTCACAACGCCCCATTTTTATAGTGGGTGACTTGTAAATTCTATAGTTTTTTTGTTTTTTGGTCAATTGCTCTAATTTTTAGATTGTATAGAAATGAATGAATGATGAATCTGATGATATAAAATTTGTTTGTGTACATGTTAGATGTGATAGGAAGAGAGGAAAGGAAAGATGAAAAAAACGAAAAAAATTTAAAAAAATTTTTTTTTTAATTTTAAAATTAAAAAAAAAAATTAAAAAAATGACCAACGAACGAAGAGTCCATATCCCTTGCATCTCAATGAAAGTCATTTGACCAATAGAGCAATACAAATCCAATGACGATCTTTTCGTTACACCCATCATCAGTAGCAAAGCAACAAACTCCCTAGCCAGCCGTGACATTCGGCCGTAATCCCAAATTTTTCCGATATTCCTAATCCTAATCCCTAAAATTATACATACTTGAAAGGCCATTTTACTTTCGTTTCCATCTCGGCCATCAAACATATTCTGAGAACCGATTTCAGCGCTTATAAAGACAAACATTTCATCCCACCGCATGGCGTCAGAATCCAATAAAATTAGAGCAAAAATGGCCGCATGTTGATGCCGATTCATTTCGATTTAAAAAATTTACAAAAAATAAATGCGGATACACCCATCGCTTTTTTAAGATCGGAAACGGAAGCTAACTCTCTTGCAAATAACATTAGAACTTAACATGCGGGGCTGAAATCACGTGTACACAAGTCCTCATGCTAGAAACGGTGACAGCCGCAAGGCGACACATATCGCCTCCAGCTGGCAGAACATAGGTTGCGTTCGGCGATATGTCTCGCCGGCAGCGTGCTAAAGGTTAATTACACAACTATATATATATATATATATATATATATATATAATATATATATGTATGTATGTATATATATATATATATATATATATATATATATATATATATATATATATATATATATATATTGAAGCACATTAAAAACGCACCACTATTATATATACTGATGCCGAGAAGCTGGAAAAAAAGTGTGGGAATGGATTTTCCCTGTGTTTGTCATGAGGTAGAGAGCGAATGGTTGCTGGAATGGAAAGTGCATGATTCAACCCACGGGTTTGTGTACAGACTACATGAAAACAATGAAAGTTACATGTGCAACACGATTCCCAACAGCTATGACCCTGAAAAATGTGTACGCGTTGTGGCAGTATACTCGGTATAAAAAGGCTGTTGAGACAAAACACCCAGTACATGTGCTTGAAATGCCACGACTATCTGAAAACGACCGCCAACGAGCCATTGGTATGTTGGAGACCGGAATGAGCTCGCGGGCCATTGCCAGAAGGATGAATTGCCACCACAGCACTATTGTACGTCTCAATGAACGTTACGGAACCACTGGCAGTGCCCGGGATAGACTTCGGAGTGGCCAACCATGAGTTACTGCCCCTGCACAAGATCGTCATATTGTGCTGAGTCATCTAAGGAATCGTTCTCTCCGGCAAGTCAAACACCAAGAGCAATAGTGGGTAGACATGGGCAAGTCTCTCGAATGACAGTCATACGACGACTCAGAGATACAGGCCTTACTGCAAGACGACCTTATGTTGGGCCAAACTTGACTCACAGACATCGTCAGCAGCGCCTGCAATGGGCAGAGCAACATGTCAAATAGACTAGACTGCAGTGGAATGCTGTCCTATTCACAGACAACAGCAGATTCAACATATCCTTTGCTGATGGACGTATGCGGATTTGGCGATGGTGTCGAGAGCGCTTTGCAGATTGCTGTGTTCGTCAGCACAACTGATTTGGAGGTGGCAGTATTCACATTTGGGGAGGATTCAGTTTTCACCATCGCTTGCCTCTTCACGTCTTCCGTGGAAATGTTAATGCTGTGACATATCGAGATGAGGTTCTGGATGCATTGGTTGCTCCTGCGTTCACAAATTATCCAGACTTGCAGCTTCTCCAGCAGGATTACGCAGCAATATCTACAGCAGCAGAACATTGTGACGATTGATTGGCCTGCCCTATCACCAGACATGTCCCTTATAGAACATCTGTGGGACAAGCTTGGACAGAGTCTACAAGCAAGGTTCTCCAGCTAATCTGCAACAGCTCGAAGCTGCTCTTACACATGAATGGGACTTGATTCCCCAGAATTTCCTTCAGAGACTTGTGCGTTCCATGCGAAGCCGCTGCCAAGCTTGTTTGCAAGCATACGGTGGACATACCAGATACTGAGGATAGTGTGAATGAATTTTTTTATTGGTTGCATTTTTGGTTTTCTACCTTGCCTGCACAGAATGCAATGAATTTCATAACAATCAAATGTACAAATTAAAGACCAGCATGGATTGATAGGAAAATGAATAAAGATTCCAAATATGTAAACTTGTAAACACTTATATTTACATTTCACACTCTGTTCCTGGATTATACAGGTGGTGCGTTTTTAATGTGCTTTTGTATATATATATATATATATATATATATATATATATATATATATATATATATATATATATATATATATATATATATATATATATATATATCATCTAGGAGTAATAAAATCCCATCTAGACCCATATCTTCTGACTACAAAAGGTTATCGATTAAATCCCGGTAATAATTACACAAAATACGCTCACGAACCCCCACATGTTTTTTACACTGCAGATATTATAATCAAATCGAGGTTCCATTTATATATCGGACCTCACAATTACAGTATAGATATAGTCTCAGGACTTAACCTTATACACTTACTATCTAAAAAAGCCTTGACACACAGTTAATATCTCAAACTCGCTACACCAACCAAAGATCGTACTAGCTTATCATAGAAAAAAAATTCTATGCACACTTACATTTGCCCTACGTCTATAAGATAGTAATTGATGGCACTTTCGTTCATATATAATTAAATTAAGTCCCCAAAGAACCATTACTTTAACGTGCTAAGATTCTAATAAGAAACTAACTATAAGTGCGACGCTAATTAAATTATGGACATACCCAATTTTATCGAATATCTCACTTAGAGCAAGCGATAACGACGTTTTTCACGGCTGAATTTCTGGAGACAAAAGAGACCGCTACTAGATTTACTCTGTTATTTATTACCAAAAAAAAATGATGCAAGAGCGCCCTACGTCAAAAGCGTGGCTTCGGTTTGGGGTCGCTCCTAAACCAATAATATGTCTGCATTTAATAAACTATTGAAACCCTCCAATGATAACGTAAGCTACTCGTGACGCATGTTTATTCCGGCTCCCGCTCACTCCAATTGCATCATGTTAAATCATGTTATACCGACCGCGTGAGCAAAATTAACTTTTGATACGTTCTACGTTATCTGGGTCGAGGTTCAACACCCACCCATCGATTTACCGGGTAGGGGTTACTTAACGTCGGAAAATTTTTACCCAGCCTAATAAATACTCAAGCGTCTGATACAATAAAATGACCACGATTATTTACACAAAGAAAATGAGACTACGTGATCGCGATTACTTTTTATAGAAAAGAAAACTGGTGCAAGTATAAAATAACCTACCGTAATCCCTCATGAAAAAACGCAATTAATTACCAAGAGAAGAAGACTAAACTCAAATAATTACAGGGAGAAGAAGAATGGGCTCATAGCAACGTAAATAATTACATAGGAAAAAGAATGGGACCTGTTGAAAATAAAATCTCAGTAACTTCTCACACATGGGAGCATCAGGCGACCTATTACTCTTAAGGGTCCTACAGGCAGCATGGTGCAACAAGACCATACCAATTTTCAAAAAGGGTGACAATCGACAATGTGGAAACCATAGAGGCATATCCCTTCTCAGTGTCCCTGGTAAAATCTACTCTAGAATCCTAGAGCAGATACTCCGACGCCTAGCTGAGCTACAATTGGATGAGGTCCAGTGCGGATTCCGAGCTAACTGAAGTACTGAAGACCTAATCTTCACACTCAGACAGCTGAGTGAAAAGGCCCTTGAGTATAAGAGTGAGATCCATCTTTGTTTCATAGATCTGGAAAAGGCGTTTGACAGGGTCCCTGGAGCAAACTTTGGGACTGTTTGGCAGGAAGAACATTCCAGCACCTCTGATTCATGCTATACAGAGCTTCTACAAGTCTTGCAGAAATTATGTGAGGACAGCAAACCATAAGTCAGAAGAGTTCAGGACCACTACTGGTGTAAGACAAGGTGATATCCTGTCACCTTATCTTTTCATACTCCTCATGGACGATGTCATAAAGGCATGTAAGGAGAGAACAAGAAAGTATTCAATGGGGTACTGGAAGATGAGATAGGTCTGTATTTCAGAGCTGGCATTTGCTGATGATGTTGCCCTGATTGCTAAATCAGAGGCACATCTCCAATCCAACCTGCAGTCTGAAAGGAAGAGCTGGAGAAGAGAGGGATGGTCATAAGCAGCTCTAAAACAAAATCCATGGTGATATCACGAGAAGAAAGAAGACATCAGATTAAGCTGGGAGAACAGGTCCTGGAGCAGGTCGACCACTTTAAATACCTCGGAGCTATTATAGACCGAAAAGGAGGCATCAAAGAAGAGTTGGCCACTCGAAAAGCAGCAGCTGGGAGACTTTTTCAGGCCATAAATCGAGGATTCCTCAGCAAGAGAGAGGTTGGTAAGAAAACGAAGATGGCTGTGTACTGCTCCACCTATGTCCCAGTCTTGACATATGGATGCGAGTCATGGGCAATGACTACAACCCACAAAAGCCAGATCCAAACCTCAGAAATGAGGTATCTGAGGAAGGTGGTTGAAGTAACAAGAAGAGACATGGTCCGCAACCAGATGATACGTCGAGGCCTAAAATCCCGCCCCCTGCAGACCCAAGTAGAACAGTCCCAACTAAGATGGTTTGACCATGTCTGCAGAATGGGAGAAGATTGGCTACCACGACAAGCATGGGAAACAAAGAGCCAGGGATCCAGACCCCCAGGACGACCCAGAGTCCACTGGGAAGACAACATTAGACAATCATTAATGGACCGAGGACTAGAATGGAACCAGGCCAGGAGGAAGACAGCCGATAGGATAGTCTGGCGTTCTCTCTTCCAAACCTCTACACCTCATGGTAGAAGGGGAACAACTAAGTAAGTAAGTCTCTTCAGAGACCTCCGGGAACTACTTGGGCATAATGACATTTGTAACGAATAAAATAACCCTTGTAATTTTGTTACAGATCTGTCAGATTTATTGTTGTTGTTGGTATCATCTGTCAGTGTAATTGAAGTTTTGTTTAAAAAAAAATGATATTTTGCTTTGTTATTTCACCGATCCTTCCATTGTTATTTCAGGTGATCCTTCCTTTTTTCATTTCAGATGATCTTTCCAGTGTTTATATCAGTGTTATTTCACAGTAAAATGTCAGTGTCAGTGTTATTTCACAGGATCTTTCCATTGTTATTTCATTTGATCTTTCCATTATTATTTCAAATGACCTTTCTATTATTTCAGATGATCTTTCCATTGTTATTTCTGATGATCTTTCCATTGTTATTCAGATGATCTTTCCGTTGTTATTTCTGATGATATTTCCATTGTTACTTCTGATGATCTTTTCATTGTTATTTCAGATGATCTTTCCATTGTTATTTCTGATGATCTTTCCATTGTTATTTCAGATGAAGTCTCTTATAAAAGTGTATGTGGTATCAGGTGATGAGGAGATCAAAGAAACCATAAGAAGGTGCTGGAAAGAAAATGAATACAATATTTGTCCACACACAGCTGTAGGAGTTTCGTATTTTTACTCACAGCATGACAAAGGGTAATGAACTGTTTGTTCTTCACCAGGCTTTGTAGTAGACGATATCACCATTATAGATTACATAGTCTGCAAGATTATTATAGTAGACTATAGGTTACATAGTTGGCTATGGTTATTATTGGAGGCTGTGATTTATATAACCGGCGTGGTTTACATAGTCAGCTATGATTACTATGCTGGACTATGATTTATATAACTGATGGGGTTTAAATAGTCAGCTGTGATTACTATAATAGACTATGATTTATATATCTGATATGGTTTACATAGTCAGCTGTGATTACTATAATAGACTATGATTTATATATCTGATGTGGTTTACATAGTCAGCTGTGATTACTATAATAGACTATGATTTATATAACTGATGTGGTTTACATGACTGTGATTACCATAATAGACTATGATTTATATAACTGATGTAGTTTACATTGTTAGCTGTGATTACCTTAATAGGCTATGATTTTTATATAACTGATGTAGTTTGCATAGTCAGCTGTGATTACAATAATAAACTATGGTTTATATAACTGATGTTGTTTACATAGTCAACTATGATTACTATAGTAAATTATGATCTATTTTTAGATAAACTCAGACTGCGATAAAACTTATATCGTAAATTAAATGTTTAATGTTTGCAGCATAAAGAAAGTGTGAGTCACTAAAGCCCAGGAGATTATATTTCCCAATACCCTGACAACCAGCAAAGTTTTAAAAAAAAAATTAAGAGTTTGAAATGGCCATGGAATCTCCCACTTCAGCACATACGTTTTTTGGTACAGTCTGGATATTAATGGTAAACTGCATTTTTCTGTTGTCATTACATTACCAGAAACTACACTTTATTATGGATGGAAAATTTAAGGTTTAAAGTAAAAATGTCAGTGTAATAATGCTCGAGGTATGCAAAGTCAAAGGCACTCTTTTATTTCACAGGCTTACTGATGGAGTTCCATCTGTTGTACTAGCCACAGCTTCCCCCTTGAAATTTCCAGAAGCCATTAAAGCATCAGGAGTTCCTGCACCAACGTCAGAAAACATCCAGAAAGTTTTGTCAGCACCAACTCACTATGTTGATCTGGAGCTTGACCAGGACTGGACAGCAATCATAAAAACTAAAATTGAAGATATCACGACCTCACTGAAACCAAGGGCGTAGCGAGTACAATGCAAATAGAGCTGAGGTTGCAAGCATGTGTAACATTGAGATTCAACATTTATTACATTTTCTGGCTAAATGCATAAATCTTATTGAATTAGATGAAAAAAAATTGGATTATATAATTTTTTAACGCCTGAGAAATATGTTTTTTCTTCATGTTCGTTCAAGATTTATTATCATCTTGTGACTTTCCAATCATGAGATTTTTGTCCTGTGTTTGATCCACCATTACAGAGCATTAGCTCTTGATGATCCAGTCATGAGATAGTGCACACCCAAACAAATTTTCATGGAAGCCTAAGAGCTTAGAAAATTTCTTCACCAAACTGATGTAATATGTACATCATCATTATGTTTGATGTTTGAATAACATTCCAAGATAAAATAACAGAATACTGAAAAAACTTGGTGTCGCTTAAGATGTTTTTGCCTTGATATGATAACATTTTATATGTACAGTAGAACTCCATTTATCCGAACCCCAATTATCCGAACACCCAATTATCCGAACACTTTTTCCAGGAAAAAAAAATCAGGCGCCACCAGTCACGTTAGACTACATTTCTGAATATTTTGATGCGGCAAGCTTCAAATGTGTGCGAACAACTTGTAGAGGATGGGATAGGCTAATGGTCGGTCGCTTACGTACAGGAAGGCAGTTAGATCATAAAGTCAGTTAATATCTGGTTTACCAATCCAGTGTACGTGTGCGTTCTAGGCAGAACACTGGCTAAACAGACAGTTCAACTTAAAATAATTGTGTCTGTTACTACAGCAGAATAATTTTTGTGTACAAGTATTTCTCTGTGCGATATGGCATCTTCCAGTAGGCCTAAAGCATATAAAAGGAACCGCAATGTTTTGTCAATTGAAACGAAAACAGAAATTATCAAGAGACTAGGAAAAGGTGAAACTGTGTCTTCACTTGCCAGGATTTTCAATGTTGGGAAAGCTACCGTCTCTGACATCAAAAGTAACAAGAATAAAATTATGAGTTTTGCGTCGAAATTGGATAGTGAAAATGGGTCGAAGAAACGTAAAACCATGAGAAATGCGAAAGATTTGAAATTGGAAGAGGCTTTGTATATATGGTTTGTGCAAAGGGGAACCTATCTCTGGCTCTCTGTTGTATGAAAAGGCACTTCAGTTCAACAATCAACTTGACGGTCCTCCTGACCTCAAGGCTAGCCAGGGATGGTTAAAAAACTTTAAATCTCGTCATGGCATACGAGAATTGGAGATTCAAGGGGAATCTTTATCTAGCGATGCAACTACCGCTGAAAATTTTAAAGAAACATTCTTGGCTTTTTTTGGAAGAAGTAGATTATTCACTCGATGATGTGTATAATGCCGATGAGACTGGCTTATACTGGAAATCATTGCCTCAAAAATCCCTTGCATCTCAGCGCGAAGCAGCTGCCCCTTGGTTTAAAAAGTGCAAAGAGAGAGTAACAATTTTGGTAGCCGCGAATTGCAGTGGAAGTCATCGTTTACCGATGCTAATGATCGGCAAAGCCAAAAAAAAACCACGTTGTTTAAAGAATGTGACATGTCTCCCATTGTGCTACAAAGCACAGATGAGTGCTTGGATGAATAGTGAAATATTTCTTGATTGGTATACAAATCAGTTCATCCCAAATGTGAAGAGGTTGAAAGAACAAGAAAAGAAAACTGGAAAAGTAATTCTTCTACTGGATAATGCACCATCTCATCCAGAGACGGATACATTGAATGCAGTTGATGAAAATTTTAAAGTAATTTTTTCTGCCTCCCAATGTAACAGCACTGATTCAACCAATGGATCAGGGTGTTGTAGCAAAGCTTAAAAAGATGTACAAGAAGGGAGTCCTGCGTCGTTTATTGTTGGCTGAAGATGAAGAAAGTGTGGTGGCGTTTTCCAAAAAGCTTAATCTCAAAGACTGCTGCTATATGTCAGCTGATGCTTGGACCACCCTGTCACAAGATAATCTCAACAAGGCTTGGAATAGATTGCTTGGGAAAAAAGGAGGCAATATAACTACTGCAGTGGACACAAATGATGATTGTATAAATGAAGTTGTGGAACTGTTTCAAGCAATGCCCGGATTTTCGGACTGTGACAAAGATGATGCACACTTGTGGCTAGAAGATGATAATGATTCTGGTTTTCAGTTTTTGAATGACGAAGAAATGTTGTCTTTTGTGCAAGAAGAAAACCAAATGCATGTAGTGACCGATGATGAAGACTCCTCAGAAGTACATGATATACTTGTAGATTATGAAGAAAACCCAAAACGTCGACCAAGTCCTGAAGAGGCCTTTATAGCACTAGAAACAGCGATGGCTTGGTACGAGCAAGAAGATGACAGCTGTCCTACACAGCTTCTGCTGTTGAAGAGAATGCGGGACTTAGCAGCCAAAAGGAGACTATGCAGTTTGGTGCTAAAGAGAATTCTTCATTATTTTAAATAGTGGGTTACATCTGTGCAAGTACATGTATACGTAAGTTTTGCCTGGTTTTGAATCGTTTGTAATGTTATTTTGAAAATATTTCTTTAAAAAAAAATAAAAATAATACTGTACAAGTAGTACATGCACTGCAGTGTAATGAAAATGAAAGATTTGGTGATACAGTGATCTAATACAGTGTGGGTATTATTGTTAAACAGTACAAGTAAATATGTTTTATGAAGGTTTGTACATGTTTATTTTTTACAAATATGTGCACAACATGTTTGTGGGTATTAATTTAATTTTAGAAATATGTAAAATGTACAACATTTAGGAAGAATACCAGTATTCGATACTTTGCACATTATGTAATCCAACATGTTAAAAATCCCTTGGCAGTTGGAAATTGTAAAGAGTTGGCCACTGCCCTGGAAAAATTAGGAAACCTACCCACCACAAAAATATTTATAGAATGTGTGATTCCTATTTACAAACATTGAGATTCTTACTGGTGCTACAGAGTTTGTGCATTGTGCTGGGATCCTCCATGTGTGATCTAAGGGAGCACATCGGAGCACTGATGAAGTTTTCTGTATGCAGTGAAGATAGTCCACCAAACCAAACCTAATTTGTAACATTGGTACATTTCTTTGTCTTTTTCTCTTTTTGTATATTCTTTAAATTCATCTTATGTATATTCTGCAGATTCATCTGATTTTAACACATTAACTTCCGCGAGCCGGAAATAGAGCTTTGAAATAGAGCTTTTGAAATCCTATCATTTGGACCACGAGCCGCTCAGAGCGTCGATCTGTTTTTAGTAATAAAACGAATAAAAATGTACTGAAACACTTTTTGATCTGGTTTGAGATTTTAAATTGCCACCGGAAAACAAATTCCCACAGCATGGTTGTTGTAGAACACTTGAAAATTGATATTATGTTCATATTTTTCAGCGTTTTGGGTTAGTTACCAAATCGTGTAAAACTGTTTACTGTGGCAACTAGTGATCGGACCACAAAAAATGCTTGTACATCTCATCTAACGGCTGAATAGGCTAGAAACGTGTTTCAACAATTGACTGATAGATCTAGCGACGAGGACAAGAGTGAAAACAGTGTGGACATTGATTGAAATAGTGATTTTGATAGAGATGGGGCGCAAGCAGTTATAATTGTGAAAATATTGCAAGTCCTCGGTCATCGGAGGGCTGTTAAATAGCAACAACCTCTATTAGAGTTACAAATGGTGCTTATTGTAATAGTACATTCATTTATCTTTAAAATGGCGTGTAATTCATAAAAATCTGTAAACAATTACGAAAACTACAGCTTACTTTGTGCAAACACCTACAGGATGAAAATGGGAAAAAAATTTATTGGCCACAGTGTGTTTTTCAATTCGGTAGTTAATGTGTTAATCCTGTTGGTTCTTATGTTTTCTTAACATTTTTGGCATTTTCTCCATCTTGCTGCTCATCTGAGCTTGTTTAACTTTGTAATGTTGGACTCATGTATAAGAAGTATGGTTTCATAGATATATTAGTAGAGACCTGAACAAAATTTGCTGTACATTAAATATCTATATTGTAAAAGCGTGTGTTTTAAAAGCAAGGTTTCTTTAAGAGGATTCAAACTTCAAGAATAGCTACAAAGATGCTAACTATTTTTTAAGAAAGACTTTATTATATGTACACATTTCATCAAAAGTTTGGCTTTTTGAGTTATTTATAGTCAGAGAGCAGTAAAGTCTAATTAGAAACTGTTCTGATTTCTTCTTATAATTGACATACAGGTTTACCAGATGGGCTTATTCAGTAAATGGTAATATTTGCCCACTGCAAAACTCATAGCGATTTATGATTTCATTGCCTTCTTGGCATTGTAGGAATTTTTTAAAAGCACTTTGAATGTGTAGTACAAAATAATCACTTTTGCTGCTGTTGTTTATATCTGGTACTAAGCAGTGTTCACACATTTTACTTAGGGAAATATTTGTGCATTGCAAAACTTGTCAATATTTATTTATATTTTCTGAGTGGTGCAATTTTAAGTGTGTTTCTTAGGGACAGAAAAAAAAACCTGGGCATTATTATAATAGATTCTGATTTTTGTATTGGACCTGATTTCTTTTGAAATTACTCTGGGATTCCAGAGCAAGGACCACCTGGTAATGCTATCAACAAGTTTCCTCAGTGTGTGTCCTATCCATCTCCAGCGTCTTCTTCTCATCTCTTGTTCCACTGGCACTTGTCTGGTTCTTGTCATCAGTTCCACATTAATGATTTAATCATACCATTAAAATCCTTCTACTCTACGCAATCACCCATTTATGAAAGTCTGTAGCTTTTTAGTTATTGTTTTTGTTAGGTCATTTCACTATTCATTCAGTTGAGCATTCAGTGCTGTGACATGTGGGAGAGAGAGAAAGAAATGTCCCATGTTGATGTGTGGGCAAAAATTCACATTGTTTTCAAGTCTAAATGAATGTTTGAAAACAATTTCCACATGTGCTGTGTGAGAAAGTTGAATTGTATTGTTGCAGTGTGAGAAGGTATTATTTTAGTGTTACTTGAATTTATATTGTGCTCACACATTCCTGTCGGAAGGTGAAAGGTAGGCTAACTTATTGGTATGTGATGAAACACGTGAGCTGAGTACAAATTGTATATTTATCCTACATATTTTAGACATAAGTGAAAGGTTGGCAGGACCATTGCTGTGGCATCAGTAAAGCAGTTTGGCCTTAGCTTGGACTTTATGCTGTTGATATCAAAAGTTAGAGAGGAATACACTAATTTATCATCATTGTTGAGGAGGTATGATACTGCAAAGCATTGGAAAAGTGTAGTTTAAGAGTTGTGTACATTTATTATCATCTTGTTTTCTGATTACCTAGTTGTCTTCTCTTTGGTGTAATAAACATCACATTCCTCATTTACATTGACTGACATAAAAGTAGGCTTGTTTATCCTACTTTTTTTAGTGTTTGCTGATGTGACATGTGATGTAACTTTGTTGAGCTCCATGTTTATAGTTACACACCATGAGTAATCAGTAGTACCCCTATTGCCAGAATCACTTGGGATGCAGAACACCACGAGTACCTATTATTACCCTTATGCATACATGCCACACCTCGGAGATGAAAAAACCTGTACAAAAAATCCAAAACCCTGTACAAAGACCTGCAAAACCTGTACAAAGACTGAAAAAGACATATCAAAGAGTTAATTCGTGTAAAAATATTTTCAATTACAGTGGGCTGCATTATAAATGAGGCACGGGGACTTTGCCTTTTAACTCTTTGAACCCTGGCCACCCAGCCCGTAAAACCCCATTCCCCTGGGCTCCTGAGCAAAAAAGGCACATAAGCAAAACTAGTTACTGTGACAAAACCTTATGGTCAGTTTTAACTATTCTATCTCAAATTGACTGACCTGATCATCTCCAATATTCCTGCTTATTGTGCCAGTCCTCCCTTCCTTTAGGCACAGATAGCTTTCACAATATTTGCACCAGAATTTAGTCTTCACTTTTTTGAATGGTCTGTCTTTGTAGGCCATGTCTGGGAAGTCAATAACATGTTTGTTAAATTTGTATGCACACACAACACAAATGTTATTGCCTGTAGCTTGTGGAGACACTTGAGGATGATGCAAGCCCACATTTTGCAGCCTCTGATGTGCATCAACATGGTTGTGAAGCTTCATTGCCGCTGTTCTGTAATCACCAATGAGTGATAAACAGATTTCATTCATGAACATACCAAATGTTCTGTAGCGTCTTCCAGTTACATTGTGGGGATTGTATTTATTCATTAGTATATAGGCATTATTGCATGCCCACATGAAAAATTTCACAATGAGCCGTCGAGGCCAGCGATAATGCCGGCGCGTTTTATTGAGATGACAAACTTGGTCGTTGACATCGCAGCCACCCATGAAAGTATTGTAGTCAATACAAAGTTGTGGAGTTTGAACATCCACAGTTGTTCCATCCTTGTTTCTCCTTCTAACAGTTCCCATTTGTGTTGGGTTATGATAATTAGATATAAAATTGATGGGTCTTTGGTCCATCCATACAAGACAAACAGTGTTATTGAAACAGACAAATTCTGATTGCCCCCTGCACATTTTCTTTTTTCGTGCCAGTTCTTTTGGATATTTCTGATTTGTCATTGCTGTCCCTACTGCAAATGTTCCATAATCATTGTATAACTTGTCAAATAGAGTTACACTGTTATAAAATCTGTCCATGACAAGAATATGGTTTTTGTTTGCCAAATCACCTGAAGTCAAAATCCTGATGATGACACTACCAACAACACCGAGTTCTGGAATAACATCCTCTGTTTTTCCAGTGTAAATTTCCAAATTCAGAATATAGCCCGAGCTCGCTTCACATGCCATGTAAGCCTTTATTCCCCACTTTATGAGCTTTGATTTTATGTATTGTTTGAAGGCAAGTCTGCTTTTAGTGGGGATCATACCCTCGTCTAAACTCGTGTTGTTAGGGTGAATAATAATACCAAAATCTTGGAAGCAACAAATTCAGCATGGGCCTTACTTTGTACAGTTTATCTGCTTTATCCAGAGCAGGATCCTCTTCATCTACAAGATGAAGAAATGTCCATACAGCAAGAAAGTGATCGTGTTCCATTACAGTGCGAAATCCAGGAGTTTGAGAAATGAAGTTCAAAGATGAGGTGGACCAGTAACGTGGTTTACTCACACTGTGCTCCATTTGAAGACGCAGTCCAAAGAATGCTTTTATCTCTGGCACTATTACATCTTTATAATTGTTAGCATAGTAGCTGGTTGGCTATTTGCTTTTTACTTGCTCAGCACGTCTGTTTGTCTGCTCACACCAATTGTGCCAGAAATTACTGTCGAGGAAAAGTTCCAAAAATTCAATGGCTTTACTCTCAGTAGAAATTGATTCTGGAATATTCTTGGGGCCTATCTGTTCCACAAATGTTGTGTCTACGGTAGACATAGGTCTGAATATATTTGCTGGAGACCAACCTGTATCAAATTTACTTGATACATTATGTGGGATATGCCCCTTTCCACGCCCTTGTACCGTAGCCCGATCCCCTGAGGGGCCAGGAACAGGGCTAGAACTAGCTTGATCATAATCTGATTCACAAGTTCCATCACTCGATTCAATTTCGATGTCACTTTCAGAATAATCACCATCTAAATCTAATTCATCATCCTCCGAATCATTGAGCACAAGTTCAACAGCTTGTTCCGTTGTTAGCCTTTTAGAACGGCTATTTCCTGGTGATGCGGGTAGACTTAGTCCCCATTGATGCGGGGTAAAATATCTCTTTGGTGCTTCCAGGGGTTACATATGATTAGGTGGCATAATATATATTGAAGTAGACTTCTCAGCTACTTGTACATCTTATAATGGTGTCGTAAAGGCTTGGCCGTCTAGAATGACGAACTAGGGATATGGCCCATTTAAAATCCCTCCCCTGGCCCGCTCACTTGCACCGGATAATACACGTCCAAAAGCCAGATTGGACAATTCAACATATATATATTTATTTAGACATTTGACAGCTCCAACTTATATCCATGAGAGTATGTTCATGCACAAGGCATCAGTATGACGGTCTATATATCGTCGAAGTACAGACTCGTACTAATGAAAGATGTCGTAGACATTTTCACACATTTTTATTTAATGATATGTCACTCACGTACAACACAGCATCCTCTGTCAATCCTGCATACATAAAGAAGCTAGCATTACACACAGAGGTGTATGCGTAATCCAGCTGATGTTACAACATAATGCAGCATGAGGAAAGAATATAACTCTCTGGAGCAAACACACATATGCTTCCGACACCAAGGATGCCACACAGTCGAATAGACCGAAAGGCACGCTTTCTTGTCCCACATAAAAATCTTACCGTCTGCTGACAAGGCTAGCAGAATTAATGACGTCACTTCCCAAACCAAGGACAACCGTCCATAAACAAATCAACCAGGAAGTGATCGTAGAAAACCAATGTTATGATATTTACACATAACATTTACTCCCCCCTCCTCTTAAATAATGAAAAGGAACTTTTCATTATTTCCGTGGCAAAGTCCACAAAATCACTGGAGTAACCAGATGATAATATCAACTCTTACAGTTGTCATGATTCATATAGCACCTAGATCCGTGCTCCATAGTCGACAATTAGACACGCAGGGTGTGGAATTTAGTAATGTAATTACCAAACCCATTGCCTATATAGAAGACACATCTTTTGACACAAATGTGAGGTCACCATAGTAAGCATAAGACAACATGTGCAAAGAAATTAATATATATCAGTCAAAGCACTCATACAGCACACCATGTCAAAACACCTGATGTCAAGTCAGTAATATCAGTACCTTAGTCTCTTAATGCAATGCATAAATATTAATTAATAGAGACAATAGATCATATGAGGCAGACAAATCAATTCATAATGAGTGACTGCGACAATATGTCAAAATAATTATTACTGTGTGTATTTAAGTAATATAATGTCAATGTAATGTATTGTGAAAATATATTATCAAATTCCAATATGTATGTAACACTCATGTGGTTTACCTTAATTAATCACAAATGAACTAATTAATGTCACTTAATAGTCAATGTCACTGTTTACAGTTTATACTTCTTGATTCAAAGTCATTTGAATACAGCATATTCACGAAAAAGTTTACTGATGTGTGTTGTTTTCACTTATTCCAAATGTCTATGATTGTTGACCATGTAATAGGAATATACTTGAAGTGCACTGTTAGTCATTATAGAAATCCTTATTTTCCATGTTAAACTTGAGAAGCAATTTATTTGTTGTGTCCCCTTTGAATATACACAATAGTCATTTCCTAGTTACTTCCCTTTTTCTGCTTGTAGAAGTCGCTTTAATGCACAAGTTAATACTTAATTCAAGAAATCTGTCTGGAACGACAGAGTTGCAATTATATACTGCAAGTAGTCATTTTATAGCATGCATGTGGTATGTATGTACTGTCATTGAACCACCGTATTGGAGATAACATATTGAACAAAATGATATGTAAGTTCATTCTGGCTGTACAGAAAAACATCATCATCATGTTGCTTGGCGATCTGCCTGTAGTTTTGAAACTTGTTTCTGTACATGAAGATGCACTTTTGCAGTTAATCTTGAAACATGAGACAGAAATTCATCCTTTGAAATGTGCAATAGTTCACATGAACATGTAGTTATGTCAGTATTCTTGACCTGTTAATTTCATAACAACGTATGTTTATCAATCACATGTGCGTTTGATTAGAATCTGAGGCATTCACAGGTAATAATGGATGCTTCATGCACCGAGACAACACGTCAGCAACAACGTTCAAGCTTCCCTTGATAGGTTTAATCTTGTAATCATATGGCTGAAGAGCCAAGGATGCTCGAGCTGCCCTTTCATTCTTGAATCGAGCTGTCTTGAGAAAAGATAATGCTCGTTGGTCCGTCTCCAGCGTAAATCGAGCTCCCAAAAGATATCTCTGTAACTTGGAGAAACAGAACACCACTGCTAGAAGTTCCCTTTCGATGATAGCATACCGTTGCTCAGTAGGCGTCAGTTTCCTACTCACGTAAAGTGTGGGGTGCAGACAGCCATCCCATTCTTGCATTAATGAGCCACCAATCGATGATTTTGAAGCATCGACCCTGAGAGTAAAATGTTTGGAAGGATCAGGCAATCTCAAGATAGGCATTTTTGAAAATGAACATTTAAGAGCATTTAAAGAAACATGACATGCGTGAGTCCAAATGACTCTGTTTGGGGAATTTTGTTTCACTAGAGAAGACAACACTGAAGTTATCTCTGCAAAATTAGGTAAAAATGTACGATAAAAATTGAGTAAACCGAGGAGACTTCTAACTTGCTTTTTATTTTTTAGGAATATCAAGGTTTAGAATCTTTGAAATAGTCGAATCCTCCGGTTTCAAGAGACCACCTCCTACTTTATATCCGAGAAATGAAATCTCTTGAAATCCCACTCTTGTTTTAGATGGACGTGCAGACAAGTTGTGTAGACGTAGAGTATGTAATAAAGATTGTATACCTAATAGATGTTCATCCCATGATCGATGAAACAGACAAATGTCATCTATGTATGTCCTGGAACATCACTAAGGACATCAGAAAAAGATAGTAGTAAGTGTGAAACTTGTTCTTTCTGATAAGAAGTGAGAGTTGGTGATAAAGAGATATCCTTACAACTCTCAGTAGCTAAGACATGAACACTTGGTAACACCAAAAGTGATTCATCTCCATTAGATAAGTCAGAATTTTCCTCTTGTATTACAGCTAAAGAAGAATGACGAGTGACAGATTCGTCAAGAGCTTCGAAAACTGGTCTAAGATGTGGTGGACGTGTATGAAACTGCTGCAACATATTGATATGAAAAGTTTTCTCCTTTCCATTTATTGAAACAATATAATCAACATCAGACAGTTTCTCAACAATCCTATAAGGTCCCCTCCACGATACAAGTAACTTGTTATCTTTATTAGGTAATAGCACGTATGCTTCATCACCAGGCCATAATTGGCGTAATTTACGGTTCTGGTTGACAAACAACCTATCCTTAAGCTTTGCCTTTTCAGATGAATCCACTGCTATCTGGCATGCGTCAATTATTATTTTTTCTTAAATTGACCACATATTGGTATGAGGTTTGAACCTCTTCATTCATATCAGCTCCAATTAATAGCTGTTTCAATATTGACATTGGGCCTCTTGGTTTTGCATTGTCATCAAATATAACATCATCCAAATGAGCAATGTGAAAAAAATTTTTTAAGGAAATATCATCCTTCTGTCTTTGTATAAAGGTTTCCTTATCAATGAATTCCATCTGGAAAATATCATCATCATTATTATTGTCATCATTCATTACCTGAATATCATCAGTAATCTCTTGATTATAATAGTTTTCATTATCATTATTAGTTTCATCTTCTTCTTCATCTGAAACAATTTCCTCACTTAAATCCTCAGGTAAAACATTAACACCTGGTATGTGTTTATCCCTTTCAACACGAGCTTGAGCTCTCGTAGTTACAGCATTTGCAGTTAATAAGTGCCGTTGTTCACCTGTGAAAAGGAAAAACATTAAATTAAAAGGATAATTGCAGTTCAAGACAATAGTCCTGAAAGTAAGATCCGTTATAACGCTCAACAACTATGCGTGCATCCCTATTGGAGTAAAAATACACAAGTGCTTCCACATTATTGAAGCTGTCACTGGGTAAAAGACGTACAAACTTTACGTCGGCTGTGAATTGAAAAAATTCACCTAGTGCCTGCCATGAATTGCCTGGTGGCAGATTTTGCACTAGAATAGTGCGTGAGTATACACCTTTATTCACCTGATAATTGAGGACTTTATTCCTTTTCCTTGATGCACTATCCTTATTGTAGGGTACATCATGCTGGTTGAACTGAGCATGAGACCTCTTCCTATTCATGCCAGTAGGTTTTAAACCCTGTCTGATAAGGGACCGCTTTTCATTGGCATTTCGAAAACATTTTTACCAGAAGCATTGGTATTAGTTGGTATAGGATAGTTTATCATATTTACCATCAATAGAGGAAAGAGACACATTATGACTTTCATTAGTAACCTTAGTGTCATCTTTTACGACATTCTACCTACTCTTAAGAGCAGATGAATTATTACCATGTAGTGTGCACAAAGGATGATGGATAGGTTCACCATCAGCCTTAATTGTCCTCTGTTGACAAAACTGTTTATAGCGGTTCACATCAAAGTAAATTGAACCAGTTTGAACACCATCAGTCATGTTAGGAACTCTATGAATAGACTGGTCTGTCATTTTACGACCTAGGTTCTGCCCTTGTGAAATATTTTTAGCATTACTGCTAGGCTTATCAGGCTCAGATGTAATCTTATTTTGCTTACTGCTTATACCACTATCGGCATGTCGCCAAGACTTACTCTCGGACGAGGCAGTATTAATGTGAGCAGACTCACCATTGTCAAAGTTATGTCGATGGATGTTGTACTTTCCTCGACATGATCCATTCACTATTTTATGATGTGATGAATTGATCTTATCACATTTAGTGATTTTGACACTTCGTCCACTAGCGTTCACAAAGCTAGCGTTAGACAGTAGATTGTTGTTTAGTACAACATCGAGTAAACCATCTACTCTTCTTCTAGATTTAGCCAATTCTAAATCTTTAAGTGCAATATCATCACTCTGGCTCTTAATAGTCTCATCAATATTCAAAACATTACTCTTATCAGCAATGAGTGATTCCTTAGAGTAGTCACCTCATCCTGAGTCAAACTTTGTTTTTGTTGACCCTGAGGACATTTTAATTTGTGAATTTCAGTATCACGTTCTGAAATTTTATTCTCAAACTCTGCCTCCAACAAGGCTCTCTTTTTTGTTGCCATCTTTTTTAATTTCTTTATTACAGCCTCCTTCAAATGAGGTTGTACTCGGGCAAGTTGAACCTCAAGACCGTTAATATGAGCACCGTGAGCTCGAATTTTGGCTTCCATAGCCTCTTTCGCTTTATAAAATTTATCTTTTATAGAAGAAATTTTATCAGCACAGTCATCACTGATTTTTGAGATTTTGCTCTGATAAGCTGCAATGTTATCTTGCAATAACAGAATCTCAGAGCTCAAAACTTTGTTCTCCCTTAAAGCAGTATCTAAGGACTCCTTACACTTTGAAAATTCTTCTTGTAATGATCTAAAATTAGATCTATCCACATCAGATTGGGATTTTGATACTCTCACCTCGTCAGTCAAACTCTCCCTGATATCAATAATACCCAACAACTTATTTTCCCTCCAATACCATTCTCCTTCCATTGAGAATTCATCACCTCCTTCAATCTCTATTTCCTCCAAATTTTTCATAATAAATTCTTGAAAAGCTGGTCCTTGTAACCTAGACTCCTTGTCTATATAAGCTTGCAAAGCTTCACCTTCCAAAGCAAATTCTTTTCCAATCTTCAATAAATCTTTTAATGAAGTCATGGTTTCTAATTATTGTGATTACCAATATGAACACAATATTTCAACTTTTATATATATATATATGAATATGTCAGCAAAATATTCAATACCTATTCCACCAATCTCAAATCACTCTCCAAATGCAGTGACATAGATATAGGTAGATACAAGATATGGAGCAAAGTAAAAAAAAAATACCACAATATGAACGAGATGACAAGATACAAGATTAAGAGCTAACTACAGAAAATTCAAATATTCAACCAAGGAATAAATAGATGAATTATGTAACAAATAATTGAACTGGTGCTCTAGTACAACCAAGACAAGACAAAACGCATTCTACAACAATGATGACATCTAAGAAATAAATGATAGTCAGATGAGAATGACAATTTTACAAACAATAATGTAAGAAACTGAATAAAATATGACAATGACTGGACTATAATAACAAACAATAAGCATACATGACTATACAACTAGACAAAAATTGGATCTGTTAAATTCAGATGAGGCAGTCTCATACACAGCAAAGTAAGCTGGCTCCTCAATATGAACCACACAGATACTACCCTAAAGAATGCTCATTGCTTTATAGACCTGCCGAAGCGGTATGGAATAAAGAAAATGAGTCCCACCTACCTCCCGCTATGTTACAAACACATAAACATAATGATTACACACATAGTGAAATTAAAATTTCGGCAAACAGATCTCATCTTAAACTCAAGCTGTATGTATCAATAAATGTACTTATCTGTTGCCCATAAAACTTCCTTCTGGATACTCCTCCAAGCAAGGAACGTTGAAAACTCTGTAAAATAGACCCATGTTAGGCCTAGCACTTGATACAGCAGACATAACAGGACACCGCTCTGGTCCAACATTTATGTAGAAAATTGATCATATTCCGTAGAAATGATACACTTGACTCTTAATATTGATAAAGTACGTCTCTTTCTTCTTAGATGACGACTTTAAGGCACAAATGACGATAATTATTCATGGAAAGTCCCTTCCATCGTACAAGTAATTGTGCAGACGATACATGTCGCCATTTTGAAAATCTTGAAATCTTCGAAAATCCTTAGGCCTTGGCCCCCATTGATGCGGGTAGACTTAGTCCCCATTGATGCGGGGTAAAATATCTCTTTGGTGCTTCCAGGGGTTACATATGATTAGGTGGCATAATATTTATTGAAGTAGACTTCTCAGCTACTTGTACATCTTATAATGGTGTCGTAAAGGCTTGGCCGTCTAGAATGACGAACTAGGGATATGGCCCATTCAAAATCCCTCCCCTGGCCTGCTCACTTGCACCGGATAATACACGTCCAAAAGCCAGATTGGACAATTCAACATATATATATTTATTTAGACATTTGACAGCTCCAACTTATATCCATGAGAGTATGTTCATGCACAAGGCATCAGTATGACGGTCTATATATCGTCGAAGTACAGTCTTGAACTAATGAAAGATGTCGTAGACATTTTCACACATTTTTATTTAATAATATGTCACTCACGTACAACACAGCATCCTCTGTCAATCCTGCATACATAAAGAAGCTAGCATTACACACGGAGGTGTATGCGTAATCCAGCTGATGTTACAACATAATGCAGCGTGAGGAAAGAATATAACTCTCTGGAGCAAACACACATATGCTTCCGACACCATGGATACCACACAGTCGAATAGACCGAAAGGCACGCTTTCTTGTCCCACATAAAAATCTTACCGTCTGCTGACAAGGCTAGCAGAATTAATGACGTCACTTCCCAAACCAAGGACAACCGTCCATAAACAAATCAACCAGGAAGTGATCGTAGAAAACTAATGTTATGATATTTACACATAACACCTGGATTTTCAACACGCCTTTTCATTATGAAAACAATTAAAAAATTTCAAAATATTATCACTTCGTGGGCGCCGCCATTTTAGTGTAACATTCCACAAGACGTGTACTTCCTGACATCATTATTTTTCACACATTTCCATTCCGGCCCCGTATTGCTAAGCTAGGTGTGCCAGACCGAGATAGTGGTCACTTGGGGAATGGATTATTTACACACGGACCGAAATTTCAGGACCTCAGGTTCAGAAGTTTAAAGCAGGTCTTCACTTATTTTAAAACCCAAACAATAAATGTCTGAGTTTATTTTACACTGTAAAAATAATGTGATGGTGTCATCATATAGTCTATTTCTGTGTTTAATTATCACTAACAGACTGGGAAATCCTGTGTTTAATAGGACCTTATAAAAGAACTCTGAGACACAGTAATAAGGGGAATGGGTTAGAAAACCTGTACAGAAATTATGTACAGGGTGTACACATCTGAAAACGCAAACACCTAGTACAAATTATGGGTAAACCATAGCATGTGGCATGTATGCTTATGCCAGAATCACTTGGGATACAGAACACCACAAATAACCAGTAATATCCCTATTGCCGGAATCACTTGGGATACAGAACACCATAAGTACCTAGTAATACCCCTACTGCCAGAATCTCTTGGGATACAGAACACCATGATTAACCAGTAAAACCCCTACTGCCAGAATCACTTGGGATACCCTCTATTACCAGAAACACATAGGATGCAGCACAACACAAGTAACCAGTAATACGACTATTACCAGAAAAACATGGGATAGAGCACACCTTGAGTAAACAGCAATACTTCTATTGCTAGAAATACCAGGGTTGCTGCACACCATGCCACACCAACAACACAAATATGTAACGTCTGTAATTGATTGGAAAGGATGAATGAGGTTGGTTTTCTTGCAGCATGGAAGTACACATGATAGTCCTTATTGCACTCTTAACGAATTCTAAATTACCTTGTCTCTTGTAACTGTTGCATGTGAAATGATCTGCTTCCATTTTGTCATATTTCCTCTGTGAGTGCTTCTGCTTGGGGTAAGATTCCCAAGTTCTAACCTATTGTTCTATTATGGTTCAAAGTGCTTGCTGGAACATTTATTTTCTGCATTAAGAGATAGTACGTGATATGGCAAATTATAACAACTTTTATTTCAGCATTTTCTGTATTGTTTTCTGTTGGAAGATGCTTTTAAATATAATCTCATCTATTTGTTTTCTTTTGGATGATGCTGTTAAATATATCCTCATCTCTTTTTTGTCTGTTTGAAACTGCTGTTAAATATATCCTCAGGTTTGTTTTCTGTTCGAAGGCGTTAAATATATCCTCATCTCTTTGTTTTCTGTTGGAAGACGTTAAATATATCATCATCTCTTTGTTTTCTGTTGGAAGACGTTAAATATATCCTCATCTCTCTGTTTTCTGTTGGAAGATGTTAAATATATCCTCATCTGTTTGTTTTGTTGGAAAATGTTAAATATATCCTCATCTCTTTGTTTTCTGTTTGAAACTGCTGTTAATAATTTCCTCATTGGTTTCCTGTTGGAAGACGTTAAATATATCCTCGTCTCTTTGTTTTCTGTTGGAAAACGCTTTTAAACATATCCTGATCTATTTGTTTTCTGTTGGATGATGCTGAATATATTTATTTTTGTTTTCTTAATCTCTAAAATCCAAGAGTTGATGACCAGTCTCCCATTACTTCAACATGTATCTGGTTAATAGTACAAGATGATATTGCTTCTGGGGATCTCTGAAGAGACGGAAGAACATAATTACTCCTTACTCAGTCATGTTGTAAGAGGTGACTGATGTGAAATTGTGCAACAAAATTACTCCTTACTCAGTCATGTTGTAAGAGGTGACTGATGTGAAATTGTGCAACAGAATTACTCCTTACTCAGTCATGTAGTAAGAGGTGACTGATGTGAAATTGTGCAACAAAATTACTCCTTACTCAGTCATGTTGTAAGAGGTGACTGATGTGAAATTGTGCAACAGAATTACTCCTTACTCAGTCATGTTGTAAGAGGTGACTGATGTGAAATTGTGCAACATAATTACTCCTTGCTCAGTCATGTTGTAAGAGGTGACTGATGTGAAATTGTGCAACAGAATTACTACTTACTCAGTCATGTTGTAAGAGGTGACTGATGTGAAATTGTGCAACAGAATTACTCCTTACTCAGTCATGTTGTAAGAGGTGACTGATGTGAAATTGTGCAACAGAATTACTCCTTACTCAGTCATGTTGTAAGAGGTGACTGATGTGAAATTGTGCAACAGAATTACTCCTTACTCAGTCATGTTGTAAGAGGTGACTGATGTGAAATTGTGCAACAAAATTACTCCTTACTCAGTCATGTTGTAAGAGGTGACTGATGTGAAATTGTGCAACAGAATTACTCCTTACTCAGTCATGTTGTAAGAGGTGACTGATGTGAAATTGTGCGACAGAATTACTCCTTACTCAGTCATGTTGTAAGAGGTGACTGATGTGAAATTGTGTGACAGAATTACTCCGTACTCAGTCATGTTGTAAGAGGTGACTGATGTGAAATTGTGCATGGGGCTGGCAACTTCATCATATAAATTAAGTTGTTACAGAAACTACCAGTGTATGAGGACAACAAGTGTTTTAGTAGTAAAACAGAAATAAAATAGAGAATAGGAATCGCCAAAGCTTCATTTAACAACATGAGACAGATACTAACACTTAACAAATAACTAAAAAATTGAAAATTAGAGTCATCAAGTGTTGTATGTACTCTTCATTACTGTATATTGTAGAAACATGGACAATGAACAGGCAGTTAGAAAAGAGAAGTAAGGTCCTTGAGTGCATCTCAAAGACAAATAAAACAAAGAGGTCCTAAGAAAGCTAGGAGTAAAAATAGAAATAATGAATGAGATGAAAGTTTGAAAGTTAAAATATTTAGGTCAAGACATAACACCATGCTGAAAAAAAACATAATGGAAGGAAGAGTTGAAGGCAAACGTGCAAGATAACATCAAAAGATGGATAGGCACCAGTTTATCAGTGTGTACCACGAAGACATGAGACAGAAGATGGAGATCCATTGCAGCCAACCTTCAGTGTAAATACGGTAGCTGATCTGATCTGAGATAAAGTCAAGTCAACAAAAAATCAGATGGAGAATAGGATGGAACAAAATCTCTGACAAGGCAAGCTTGCGTACACTATTTGGTACGGCACATGTAGATCTCCTTCTTCTTCACGCACCATACCTGCTGGTATAAGTGATCGTGTCTCTCCAAAACTTGATGTGCCCGTGCTGTTTATCAATTCTGTTGTTGACTTCATGCCATGCCACATTGTTAAACAATCCAGTATCTTCTCATTCATAGCATAGAAATTGGATTGCTTCCCTCTACTGTAAGTAACAAACTTTCTTTGAGCAGTGGTCTCTTTCTGGACATCCTGATTACTCTATTAAGTGTCAATAAATTCATTAAAAATTGAAATGGTATGGAATCAGTTTTACGAAGCTACGGTACACATGAAACACAGGACGTTTCGGGTTTCACATTTCGTCTGCCACAGCTACAAACAGGTGACATGGACAAGAATTATAGACAGTCAAAAAAATAATACCTGTACCACAAACACATATGACGGTGAGAAACACAGACAAAAAGAGCGATATAAGCAAATGACAAAGTAAACAACACAGGTGATGAGCGAAAAAGAACAATAATGCAAGAAAAATGCAAAAGCAGAAAGAAAGAAAATTGTAAGTGGTCTGTCCATGGAATTATTAACATTCTTCTGTAAAACCACATCTCCATGACATCAAGGGATTTTCTTGCTTGTTTACTGATTGTCTTTGACTCACTTCCATTTGATAGGAGTGGTTAGCTCCATATAAAATTTAAGAACCCTCTATCTTACTTCCATCAACAAAAATTTGTTGCATAAAATACTCATCTTTTTTTTACGGAACACAGCTTTTTGCTTGAACAATTCTCTGTCCACCTCTGAAATGCATCTACCATCTGATGTTATTGATATTTGAATCTATCAACTATTTCCAAAATTGTCCCAAATATTTTGATAGTGCATGCTGGAGACTATTGATAGTATTACAAGAAAGGCCTTGTTCTGGAATCGCCAGGGTAAGAAAGGTAGAGGGAGACCAAAGAACTGAGACAGACACGAAGGGGATGAAGACGACATGGCAAGACCTTGAGCTAATGGCACGGAACAGGGACACTTAGTTTAAATTTGTTAAAGGCCTGTGCTGTTTTGAGACCTGAAGGGTGTATGATGATGATTCAGGAGAAGTCTTTTTCTTCAAAATGACCATTACTTCTGTCTTTTTTGCTATTTAAGTTAAGGCCTTTATTTTGTACATTTAGTCACTATCGTAGCAATCAGTTCTGAAACTCTTTTTCACTTTTGACTGTTAATGCTATATCATCAGTGTATTCCAAATAGTTGTTATTATGCCCACCAACAGATAATCCTTACGCATTGGTGATAATCTTCTTCTTGGATTCTTAACCCCCAGACTGACAAAGCAGTCAGTGGCTTCCACGCCTTGTGGCGTCTTGTAGGACAGTAACAAACTGTCCCCATTTTCCTCGGTTGGTGGCCATCCTTCGTGCCGTTCCCCAACTCTGGTTCTTGCTTTGCATCTCAGCCTCCATTGTTCACCGCCAGGTGGTCTTTGGTCTGCCTCTCTTTCGCCGTCCTTCTGAGGTCCATAGCATAGCAGTTCTGGTGATGGTGTCAGGATCCCTCCTGAGGGTATGGTCAACCCAGGTCTAGCGTCTGCCCGCAATGGGTGACAATACAGTGCATTAAATACTATATCCATCACTGCGCACCTTGATATCTTGTTCAACTGAAGTTCTATATGATGCACAAAAGCGCAGTTCTAGCAGACAGTTGCTGTCTTTGACGCAGCAGTCAGTGCAAACTTGTACGTAACTATTAGACGTGATGACTTCCGTTCGCCTTGCGCCTTGGCATGTAACGCGAGCGACGTGTGGCGGCATACTCAGCACCGAACACAGTTTTTGTTTCACTGTGCGTGGTAAAAAACGTCTTAGGTGACTTGACTTTACGTCCCTTTGAATTTTGACCATGCTTCCAGCAGGATTCAAAAAGGATTCCCGTGTTTGGCTCCACAAAAATGCTCATGTGTATCAGAAGGCATTGTCCACAGACTGTTACAATGTCCAGCTTGATAACGATGTCTACGACCATACGTTTGATGATTCTTTTCCAAACCCATCCCCGTATATAACGGACGAGCGCGGGCAGGTTTTCAAGAAGGACAGTCGAACTTGGCTGCACAAGGTTGAGCATTGTTATTTCTGAATGGCTGAATCACAGAATATTGTACACTCGCTATCTTGTTAGCCAACTCGCGATAAAAGCGTCACCCGTGTTGCTTGGAGTGAATAAAAAAATAGCTGCGAACACTAATAATACTAGGAACCTCTATAACAGAGCTTTACAATTACAATCTGATCATCAGAAAGCCCCCCCCCCCCCCCCCGACAAGTGTTTCGGCCCTTTAATCTCCTTTACACTCTAAGGGAGCCGGTCCCTCTTGGGTCATGACTTCCAAGTGTCAGCCTCCTGTCGCGTTTTCCAGCCTGTGCTGGAAATTGAACCCACTCCACCTTGGTTGCGACTTTCAACTTCCCTCTGGTCTTATACATGCTTGGGTTCAATGCCCAACATATCTAATTGTTTATCGGTACGTCTGTCGAGAAAAAGGGATGAGATCGTTTGTTCTAGCAAGCTCGGATGCATACACGCGCGCGCGCATACACACACGTGCACTAAGGTCACAGTTTTTAGCCGTAGTACTGTCGCTTGAGCCTGTCATCACACGTCTTAAGTGGCCATGTGTCAGGCGTGTATACCATGTTTATACCTGGTTAAAAAAAATATCTCGAAAACGTGTTAGCAACGTTCGGAAACAATAGTAGATCCCGGAAATATATTTTTTTAAAATCACTCCAAGCGACACGGGCGGCTGCTTTATCTCGAGTTGACCGACAAGATGGCCACAGAGTTCTGTGATTCAATCTTTCTCACTACCTTCGCTCCATCATTCTGGTCACGTTGTGAATCATTCTTTCTCATTTGATTTATGTAGTTAAAAATTACACAAAGTATTGAAAAATAGTTTCATTATGAGGCGAACATCGGTTCTTATCGACTTTGTTGCTACCCAGAGATTTTTTCTTTGATGTTATCTTAACTATAGCGATTGTTGTAGATAGTTTTCTCACCGTTACCACTGTTATACAAATGATTTCTATCATTCATTCTTATTTGGTTTTTTTTTTCTTATTTGCAAATCTAAGACGAATAATTTTCGTAGTAAAATATCAATATATGTACCGTATCGAAAAGTAACGCTTTCTTACCAGAACGATTTTATTGTGCATGTTTTTATTTCAGACTTCGTTTAAAAAACTTGCTAAAGCAATGGCCATCGGAGCTCTACGATTGTCACCGACGATAGGAAAAACTTGCAGTAAAAAACGACAAGTAAGGCTGATTTTTTATTTGATTTTAATAAATTTGATGCAACGGTAAAATTAAAAACAGCTGTAACAGTAAGGTGGATAATTCAATTCATGACATTGCAACCAACAATACGTCAGAACAACCGTTTCATAAGTTAGACCTAATGAAGGAAAATGTACAAATCACTGTCATATGTTCCAAAAAACCACACGATTAGCTTAGAAAGCAACGAGTGATACAATTTACAAGAAGGTGTGTACACTGCGTTTTTACGACAACTATTAACGTCAAGCGAATAACGTCTTTTGACTTGTGTAGTTCCGGGGGAAAAAAAAACACTAATAGTAATACGTCTTACTAAGATAAAGGACAAGGAAAAACCTACGTTGCGGCCACAAGGCCTTCGTCAGGAACAGACTAAAGGGAAAGAAAGTGAGAATTAAGTGGAGAACATGAAACTATAGAAAGAAGAGAAAAATACTCCCTGATGTGTGTCACATGTTAGAGCAAAAATGTCCGCTGTCGCCAAGGAGACAAAGAAAGGACAGGTTTACTGCACCTTCAGTCATGTCGTACAGGGCGACTAATATGAGATTGTACATGAGGCTGGCAACCTCATCACCTAAGACAAATTGCCACTGAAACCACAGCTACAAGAGCATGTGGATGCTTGATGTAGTCTTCCATGCCAGGGGACAAGCTATAGTGGTGGTTGCATGATTCGTAAGGAGTGCAACGGAAAATGATGATGCACAACGCCTTTTATCACTGATTGAATCCCCACCTTCCCTGCGGTCTCTGAAGAGACCAGAAGTAATAGGACCGCTCCGGCATGTCGTAAGAGGCGGCTAATGGGACGATTTTGCATGAGAGTGGCAACCTCATCGTGTTAGACAAACTAATACAGAAAACACCACTGCAAGAGAACATGCTTTGACACAGGCTTCCTGTTAGGAGCCAGCTGCAATGGTGGCTCCGTGTTCTGTAAGGAAAGAAAAAAGAAATTGTCTACATAAATGTATTGTTGAGTAAGTAGTCCATGCAGACTTTAGCGTGTTTGCAGCGTGGCAGGTGCTCGTACCAGTAACTTTTGA
The DNA here is from genome assembly GCA_024509875.1 of Oreohelix idahoensis. NCBI lineage: Eukaryota > Metazoa > Mollusca > Gastropoda > Stylommatophora > Oreohelicidae > Oreohelix > Oreohelix idahoensis. The sequence goes on from JAMPIV010008658.1 coordinate 33,781, forward strand.
CACAGAACGTACTCCTACATGTCATTGTTTTCTTTTGTATGGTGTGCCACGAAATACGTTTCGGTTTTCGCCGTCTACACCTTACCCTGGTACAGGGGTTTCCAGTCTTTTTCAGTCCAAGTACCCCTTTGGCTTTTAGTAAATCATTCGGTACCCCCAATTCAACATGAGAGGAAATACATTCTAGAGTTTAACATATCTTTGCTCATATGAAAATAAATGTACTGGTTATTAGTTTTTCATTTAAAAAACGTCATATCGTCAAAATAACATTTTTATTATCATAAAGTTATTAAGTGTTTATCAGAACCCAACCAAACAAATTAACGAGACCATTGATCCTTTTTCTTGTCAATGATTAGTTTTATTCTTGGTACGGTTTTTGAAAGAGAAACATGTATATAATATTCAGCCTGCAGTTTGTTTCATGCTATGGATTTGGCTGAGAACAAATTCGTCGTTCTGTGTCCAATCCAGAACTTTTTTCGCTAACATTACAATCCGTACTTTTGGAATATTTTAATAAGAATGATCCTATTAATTATAGGAGTTAATATGAATTGTCCTATTAATTATAAGAGGTATATGGATTACCTTATTAATTACAGGAGTTATAGGAATTACCCAGTTGATTTTCGGAGTTGTGATGTGACGAAAGTACTGAGATTCTGTCTTTAAAATGGCCCATGTCTTTTTCTCCTTGCATTTTGTTCACTATTTTTAGGAGGGATTACAGGAAATCCTTCTCCATGTTTCTTCTCCTTCTATTATTTACGTTTTTTCAAGATGAGATCACGAGGGAGTTTGATCTCATCTGCTTTATGGTTCTTCTTTATGTGTTTAGAATGGGGGTGTAGGGAATTAGAAAGTATTATTCTAGATTAAGATTATAGAGGCTAGATCAGGATTTGCACCAGTGTCCTTTTTTTTAAAGATATTCCGTGGCCATATACGCATTTTTCGGGAGTTAAATTATTTGCGGCCATTTTTGCTTCATTTCCGCAGTATAGGGCTAGGACCAATTCCCGGTTCTTTGTCTAGCAGAAACTGATTGCATCAGAAAAATCTAAGGTTCGGATTGGCTGAGAGCTAACTGCAGTTGAAATGCCGAGCTCCGATTGGCTTTAGAACCACGCCGCGCATATGACGTCATGAAGTCGGCGCGTGGGGGTCTTGATTATAAAAGGCCTATATTTCATAGCTTCTTTCTCTTTTAATGAAAAAATTGCCAAAGCCGGGTGCCAGAAGCATATTGTCGATTGCCTTCAGTTGGACATTCGAGATTTGGTAAGCATGAATTTTTGCGTGAGGACTTTATTTAATTTTTCTAGTCCTAGCCGATCATTTAAGTTTCTTTGGGCAGTTTAGTTTAATTTAATTCTTAACTCCAGAGCCATCAATTCGATCTGAGTGATAGACATGAGAAACTAGGTCCATTTAATTCCTTGTTGAAAGAATAGCGGAATGGTTTAAAAGTTGAGATATCACCGCTTTGTATTATTGCAAAGTCGGTCGGGAGAGAAACTCGCATCTGCGAATCATATGTATTTACAGAATAGTCGGGAGCGTGTGTAATGTGTATTTTTATTTGTGATTTTAGTGAGAGTATTGATGCTCGCTATTTATATAGTTACGCATATATCTGTGGACGGAAGTGATAGAGGTATTAATTGGAGCACATGTGTGCTATCAGTAATGAATGTATGCAGGAGCGCGTGGTTGAAAAAAACTGCGGCACCACGTGGCTGAACTACGGGGTTTTCAATTTGATAATCGGGGGTTATGTATAACTTTTGACGGCAGGTAGATGCTAGCGTAAACAGGATTATATGTTATTGATTGTGCATTATTGTTCTGTGAATTCAGAAGATGGGAGAAGTAATTTTAAAGGGAATTATTTTGTATTACATTTTGAATGTGATTACTATTATTGACGGGAATTTTAGGAATTCCTAGAGAAGGCTAGTTTTAGTTGTGTTAAACATTACGGCATTAGTGTCAGCGTAAGAAGTAGGCCACAGTACGTCTGCCCAGACGGGCCATTGAAAATATTGTTGTTGCTCGGAGTTAGTCAGGCAGAACAAGCGATCTGGGTTAGCCAATGTTTACTTTGTAGGCTCAGGTAGAGAGGGGAGTTACGTGGTGAAGAGTAAGGAAGTTAATTGTTATTTGAAATGTATTATTATGGTTTGTTTAGCTGTTGGTTTTTTTTGTCTAAAACAGCAGGTACCGGCTTTGTGGGAATGAGAGCGGAATTTTGAGACCACAAAATTTCTCCCACGGCAAAGTTGGGGCATTCGCAGAACCGCAAGGGTTTTACGTTAGTTGCCAGTAGTGGAAGGAGAGGAAGAAAATACGTTTTCCCAGCCAGGGGAAGACATTTTCCAGCGAATAGTATTTTTGTGGATAAATCCTGAGCTCTGACGCTCGTTACACACGCAGATTTGGCAGGCTGCCAGCGTTGTGGTAATTTTGTGTTCGTTTCTTCACGGCCATAATAAAGCCGACGGCCCAGTTATAGATACTCGGGCAGGTAATTTCAGAGTGGTAGAAGTCAGCTACAGTTCCAGTCCAGAATCCAGGGGGGTTCTGTTAAACCTCAGTCAATTCCAGAGTAGTGGAGAGAGATAGGGTAAACATTCTCTCTACTGAAGTCAGCACAGATAGGCAGAACTGTTAGTTTTGGTGAATCATAGCAGAGGACAGCTGCTGAAGTTTAGAGGTGCAGTTAGTTGTGTTCAGGAGATTCCAGGATAGGCTGTGTAGAACCGAAGTCTGTGCAGAGATTGTGTAGTCACTTCGTGGTCGTTCCAGCTATCAGTGGACTTAGAGTTAGAGTTAGAATTTAGAACAGCTAGTTTGGAGTGCAGGTGACATCAAGTGCAGTGTAGTTCATTTCAGTTAACCTTACCTTCTTTCTCCATACAGGTTGCAATTGTGGGAGAAGGGTTGGGGTTGATGCATTTTTAACTGTGCTTGATTTTGTTTCAGGTGTGCATCCTCGCACTTCATGTATTTTGACATGTATATGAGTTTGTGTATAGGTGTATAATAAACTTGTATAAATTGTAGCTGGCATCAGTCATTTCCTTTAGTACAGTAGCTATATGTTGTCTGTACCTTGGTGTTTGTGAATCTTAATTGAACCTTATCCCCATAGGGTAGTTAGAGGTGGTTCGAGGCCATAGCAATTTAAACGTCCGAAGTGGCGAGGAAAGAATCAACCTCGGTTCTCAACCTCGGAGCCAATGGTCTCAACTTTCACATTTTTGCACTATATTTCTATCTGAATCTATCATTTCAGTCTTTCTTCTTACTATTGTCTTGTCACTATATGTAGACAGTCTCTAGTCTTAAATCCATTTCGTGACAAAATGGGTGCTATCGTCCGGTGAATCATCTTTGTTACGTTCAATTCTGTGATCTTGACAAAGTGGGTGGCGTCGTCCTTGGGATCATCTTTGTTGGGATCAATTCTAGATTCATAAATTGTCTCTGAAGAAAGTTCTGGAAATAGATTTCTTATAAATCCCCTAGACTTGAGCTATATTAAGACTGATCCAGCTATAAGTTTTTTTTCCACAGGTTACAGTTAGTTAGATGATAGTTGTAGTAAGGTTGTTTATGACTTAGAGGTAATTGATGGCTAATTGAATTTTTTTTTCTTAACAGGAAAGTAAATTCGGGTTTTGGGTAGCTGGATAACTTGAATTTTTTTCAGGTAGTTATTAGTCAGACTTGGTGCTAGTCTGAGTGCGGGTTTTTGCGACAGCATATTCCTAGTAGGTAACAGTAAATTTTTCTTGTTCCTTTTTGTCATTTCCCCTCGTTGTGAGTACTGCTGATTTGTCAGGTAAGATGGCTGAATTGGTCAAGCTACTTACTGCATGGAAGGACGCAGCTAAAAGCATGGGGATGAATGAGGCCGAGACTAGGGCTTACATTATGAGGGAACAGGACCGGCAGACGGAGAGAGAGAAAAGGGAAACGGAGATTCTCCCGGAGCAGGGGCAACAGACACCTCAGGAAACGGAGGGCCCCGGATGGCAGCCATGAATTTTCCGATGGACTCTTTTCCTAACGGGAATGAGAAAATTGAGGTATTTTTAGAAAAATTTGAACGGATGGCAAAGGCATACGGGCTGGATGATAGTCTTTGGTGTCTCAAATTATCTCAATCTCTAAGAGGACATGCGTATGAGGTCTATAGCAAGATGCTGGTAGATGACCAAGGTAACTATGAGGCTCTGCGGAACGCCCTGTTACAGCGATTCCAATGGACTCCCCGGAAGTGCCAAACAATGTTTCGGGAAAGTCGACTGGAGAAAGGAGAGAGTTTTCCCCAGTTCGCAGAGAGGCTGAGGAATTACCTCACTCGCTGGAGAGAGTTGTCGGGTTTGGCTAAATCTTTTGAAGGATTGGAAGAATTAGTTCTGTGCGAACAGATAAAGGCCAACATGTCTCCGGACTTAAGGAAGTACCTGGCGGAGCAGGGCGCACAGCAACTGGACCAGATAATTCTTTTTGCTGAAAGGTTCCAGACGGCACAGGCCGAAGTACTGGGACAGAAAAGAAAACACCCTGACCTGCCAGCCCCGGACAAAGGAGCATCTTCATCGCAGTCGCCTTCCTCTTCAGATCAACAGCAGCAAGGGCCGTCTCGCAAGGAGCTCCCTCCCAGTCATAACATGCGCTCCCAGCCGCCTAACAGAACACAGGGGCCGACGTCTCATGAACCCGTCAGGAACCGGGGAGATAATGAGAGATATTGTAGGTTCTGTCGGACTACTTCTCATTGGACAACACGGTGCCCTCGCCCGACATCTGGTGAAGCCCTGGCAGATGACGAAGGAAAAAGTGAATATTGGTGGAGTTTTAAGGAAAGGGACTTCACAGCGCTTTCCGGTAGCCAATATTGAGGTGAAATGTAGGTTCGTGTCTGGCACCATCAAGGCAGCTGTAACGGCTCAGCCGGCCTACGACTTCATTCTCGGTAACCCATATTTAGTTTTGGGGAACCCGCCCACACCGATCCTTGCTGATGCAAGGGGGCCTACTGCAGGCCAGATAAGTGAAAAAGGAGAACCCCTAATTCACGGAGCCCCGAGCGAGCTCAAACATAGCTGTCGTGCCAAGGAGGGGTGCAACGCCTCTGACGACAGTGATATGTTATTTGCAGAGGCAAATTCGCCCGCCAGCCCTGTTCAGCCAACCGGCCAAACAGTGGTGACGACGCCTCTGATTCCGGAAGTACACTCTTTGTTGTCGGGAATTAGGCCCCCGATGGTATTAGCTCCTTCAAGTGAGGGACATACTGACAAGAGCGGTATTACATATGTCAACGACCAGCGCCATCTTCATAGGGCACAAGATAGCGGTCTGAGCGAGCATATAGTTCCAACCAGCCCTGGAGCCCCATCCGACCAGCACTTTACTCAAACGGAGGAGGACAGTGATCTGAGTATCCGTTTGCCTATAAACGGAGATGGGCCCCACAACTCTCGTATCTCGTTTACAGGAAACGACTCTTGTAACGAGCAGCCTGAAAAATTGGCTATCTTTTCCAATTCGTTTCACGGAACATTGGAACCAGTCACCGAGAGCTTTATCTCAGATTCTCCGCGATCTAACGGGATCTTAAACCGTCAAGTGTCACTGCAGGACACATTCCAACTGACGCCAGCAACTCTCGACGGGGAGGGCAAGGTTGAGAATTTTCTTAGAACCAGAGTTTTAGACGGAGGACTCTCTGGAACTATACGGGCATCTCACAAACTTTCCAGGCCAGGAATTAGTGAGGGAAACTGCCTTATAACTTCGCAAGGAGCGATTTTGGAGAGCTCTGTCCCGCTTCAGATTGGTAGGGGAAGAGCAAATCTAGAACCACTGCCAGGGGCAGATCTTACCTACCTTTCTTCAAAGGTAGAAGCTATTGAGGTCGATCGTGATCCAATAGACACCCAGCAAGAAATCGGAGGCTCTACACCAGAGGAACCCGAGACGGTGCATCGTTCTCGCACTGTACCAGCGGTCACAAACCCGCTGACGCGCAGCGAGGAAGTCGCCATCGCCAGATCGCCACAGCGCCCGCCGGTCACATCAGATGACCAGGACAGCCTTTTGACGGTCATAGCAAGGGGAAGTTCAGATCCGCCATTAGACGGCACAGGTCCGAAGAGAGATCAACTCTCCCAACGGAGCATAGGAGCTCATTCTAGGAGAGGAAGAAGGAGGAAACGCAAAAGAGGAAGGTCGAAGAACACTGAATAGGAGGGGTAAGGACAGACAGCCTTGTAGACAGAGTTAAGGGCCAATGTGAAACACAGAGATTTCAGTAATGAGATCGTTGCTCAATCTTTGAAAGGGGGGAGTGATGTGACGAAAGTACTGAGATTCTGTCTTTAAAATGGCCCATGTCTTTTTCTCCTTGCATTTTGTTCACTATTTTTAGGAGGGATTACAGGAAATCCTTCTCCATGTTTCTTCTCCTTCTATTATTTACGTTTTTTTCAAGATGAGATCACGAGGGAGTTTGATCTCATCTGCTTTATGGTTCTTCTTTATGTGTTTAGAATGGGGGTGTAGGGAATTAGAAAGTATTATTCTAGATTAAGATTATAGAGGCTAGATCAGGATTTGCACCAGTGTCCTTTTTTAAAGATATTGCGTGGCCATATACGCATTTTTCGGGAGTTAAATTATTTGCGGCCATTTTTGCTTCATTTCCGCAGTATAGGGCTAGGACCAATTCCCGGTTCTTTGTCTAGCAGAAACTGATTGCATCAGAAAGATCTAAGGTTCGGATTGGCTGAGAGCTAACTGCAGTTGAAATGCCGAGCTCCGATTGGCTTTAGAACCACGCCGCGCATATGACGTCATGAAGTCGGCGCGTGGGGGTCTTGATTATAAAAGGCCTATATTTCATAGCTTCTTTCTCTTTTAATGAAAAAAATTGCCAAAGCCGGGTGCCAGAAGCATATTGTCGATTGCCTTCAGTTGGACATTCGAGATTTGGTAAGCATGAATTTTTGCGTGAGGACTTTATTTAATTTTTCTAGTCCTAGCCGATCATTTAAGTTTCTTTGGGCAGTTTAGTTTAATTTAATTCTTAACTCCAGAGCCATCAATTCGATCTGAGTGATAGACATGAGAAACTAGGTCCATTTAATTCCTTGTTGAAAGAATAGCGGCATGGTTTAAAAGTTGAGATATCACCGCTTTGTATTATTGCAAAGTCGGTCGGGAGAGAAACTCGCATCTGCGAATCATATGTATTTACAGAATAGTCGGGAGCGTGTGTAATGTGTATTTTTATTTGTGATTTTAGTGAGAGTATTGATGCTCGCTATTTATATAGTTACGCATATATCTGTTGACGGAAGTGATAGAGGTATTAATTGGAGCACATGTGTGCTATCAGTAATGAATGTATGCAGGAGCGCGTGGTTGAAAAAACTGCGGCACCACGTGGCTGAACTACGGGGTTTTCAATTTGATAATCGGGGGGTTATGTATAACTTTTGACGGCAGGTAGATGCTAGCGTAAACAGGATTATATGTTATTGATTGTGCATTATTGTTCTGTGAATTCAGAAGATGGGAGAAGTAATTTTAAAGGGAATTATTTTGTATTACATTTTGAATGTGATTACTATTATTGACGGGAATTTTAGGAATTCCTAGAGAAGGCTAGTTTTAGTTGTGTTAAACATTACGGCATTAGTGTCAGCGTAAGAAGTAGGCCACAGTACGTCTGCCCAGATGGGCCATTGAAAATATTGTTGTTGCTCGGAGTTAGTCAGGCAGAACAAGCGATCTGGGTTAGCCAATGTTTACTTTGTAGGCTCAGGTAGAGAGGGGAGTTACGTGGTGAAGAGTAAGGAAGTTAATTGTTATTTGAAATGTATTATTATGGTTTGTTTAGCTGTTGGTTTGTTTTGTCTAAAACAGCAGGTACCGGCTTTATGGGAATGAGAGCGGAATTTTGAGACCACAAAATTTCTCCCACGGCAAAGTTGGGGCATTCGCAGAACCGCAAGGGTTTTACGTTAGTTGCCAGTAGTGGAAGGAGAGGAAGAAAATACGTTTTCCCAGCCAGGGGAAGACATTTTCCAGCGAATAGTATTTTTGTGGATAAATCCTGAGCTCTGACGCTCGTTACACACGCAGATTTGGCAGGCTGCCAGCGTTGTGGTAATTTTGTGTTCGTTTCTTCACGGCCATAATAAAGCCGACGGCCCAGTTATAGATACTCGGGCAGGTAATTTCAGAGTGGTAGAAGTCAGCTACAGTTCCAGTCCAGAATCCAGGGGGGTTCTGTTAAACCTCAGTCAATTCCAGAGTAGTGGAGAGAGATAGGGTAAACATTCTCTCTACTGAAGTCAGCACAGATAGGCAGAACTGTTAGTTTTGGTGAATCATAGCAGAGGACAGCTGCTGAAGTTTAGAGGTGCAGTTAGTTGTGTTCAGGAGATTCCAGGATAGGCTGTGTAGAACCGAAGTCTGTGCAGAGATTGTGTAGTCACTTCGTGGTCGTTCCAGCTATCAGTGGACTTAGAGTTAGAGTTAGAATTTAGAACAGCTAGTTTGGAGTGCAGGTGACATCAAGTGCAGTGTAGTTCATTTCAGTTAACCTTACCTTCTTTCTCCATACAGGTTGCAATTGTGGGAGAAGGGTTGGGGTTGATGCATTTTTAACTGTGCTTGATTTTGTTTCAGGTGTGCATCCTCGCACTTCATGTATTTTGACATGTATATGAGTTTGTGTATAGGTGTATAATAAACTTGTATAAATTGTAGCTGGCATCAGTCATTTCCTTTAGTACAGTAGCTATATGTTGTCTGTACCTTGGTGTTTGTGAATCTTAATTGAACCTTATCCCCATAGGGTAGTTAGAGGTGGTTCGAGGCCATAGCAATTTAAACGTCCGAAGTGGCGAGGAAAGAATCAACATCGGTTCTCAACCTCGGAGCCAATGGTCTCAACTTTCACATTTTTGCACTATATTTCTATCTGAATCTATCATTTCAGTCTTTCTTCTTACTATTGTCTTGTCACTATATGTAGACAGTCTCTAGTCTTAAATCCATTTCGTGACATGTGAGAATTATCCTTTTCATTATATGAGTTATATAAATTATCATATTAATTTTGGAATTTTAAACTAAATATTCCCCCTATCCCCCCTGACAAGCTTCTTGTTTCTCCCTATGGATACAACTACACCAGGTTGAAAACCACTGCTCTTGTACTTTTATAATGGCTTGAAAAGAACAAACAAACAAACAAACAAATTACCGGGTATTTGGCACAAAATCATTCGTAATTAATGATGCTTAAATTGTCAGTGTAATAATGACTTGCCTGCATGTGCCTTTCATTCAGTCCAGGGTGTACGCTAGTGTGAATGGAGATGAAATGGGCACGGATTTAATAGGAACTCGCAGCAGCACTGAGATGATCCGTAAACAGGGTGTGGTGCTCAAAGTTAGGAAGTCGAAAATGGCGGGATTAACCACGGATATGAACGTGGCGCACACTGTGGACAGTGTCAATGAACTGACCACGAACGGTGAGAAATTGTCTTGTGAAGTTGGACCCTACTTTTACGAGCAGTGCAAAACATTACTTCCGTAATACACTGTGATACCATATTGACCACAATCAATACCCTTTAGCTGCCCAAGGAGCATAGGCCTTCAACAAACACATACCAAGTCCTTCTGTCACGTGCCATCAGCTCAAGTTTTTTTTCCACGTTTAACTCATCATTTTCACTTTTGTCTCATGTAGACCACGATGTAATCTTATAGAACCATTGTTATCAATCTTTATTTGAAGAAAAAAAAAGTTTAATATACACTTAAGTAAATCACTTCTGCTGCTTGCACTATTTTATTCACAACTTTTGTGCATAAAGTTTTATATTTTCAGTGCAATTAAAAAAGCCAGGGGCGTCTTATCACAATATGAAAACAGCGAAGACAGGGAGCTGTGAGGTTTCTGCTTATGCTTCGGATTTCTGCATCATTGATCAGGCATGCTTTTTTTTTTTTCAACATCCTTTTCCTTTAAGATCCTCTGACCTTTATTTGTCGCGTTTCAAATCGTTGACGCTCAAAATATCTATGTTACTTACATCTGTGTATGAATATATGAATGATTTCACATCTTTAAGGAATGCATGGCTATCGTCAGCATGTATTTTTCACAATCTTCATATTTTCTCTGTGTGTTTTTAAACTGCACTGCCAGGACTTCTCATCAAGTATTTCTATTCTGTGTTGTTTCTGGTTACGGTTATGGGATAGAAAGGCCACGTCATGAGCAACATCTAAATAGTCGAGCTGGTTTGTTAAATTATATTGTTATTGCTTGACACAGTTGATTTTTAGTCCAAGCCGCAGCCTTTAAAAGACGAGATATTGTGACAACAGACATCTTAATTCTTATCTGTCGATCCTGTCATAACGAAGAGAAATAAGTGATAGTTAATAAACAAACAAGAGGATCACTGGAGGAAACAGAGGTGTGGTTTTGCAGAAGAAAGTTAAGAATATCATTGATAGCTAAGAGGAAAACAAATTCTTACGATGTCTTAATAGAGATCAATGTACAAAGGAAGCTTCTCAATGATATCAGATAGAAACATTGCTTATATGTTAGGCGCATTTTGATACGAATAAAATTGCAATATGTCAATATGTTGTGATAACGTACAAGACTGACGGGGAAAAGGAGATAAGAGACGCTAAGAGAAAACAATCCATATTTTACTCCCCCCCCCCCCCCCCCCCCCCCCAAAAAAAAAATAAAAAAAAAAAAAAATTAATAAATTTCCTGGTATTGGACTAGACACTTTCCGTTTGTTGAAACGGTCAATAGAGTGCTTTCAAAAGCTTATGAAATAGAAATGTGTACGGACCTATGAGTCCAGGATTTTATGGACGACGATAGTATTAAAACACGATATTCGTGAAACACGAAAAGGTGTAATTGGCTGTTAAAGCCTGGCGAGCAATGCCAAATATAACATAATATAGACAGAGTTGTGATATATGTATTAGGCTGAGACCCTAATAGAACTGTAAGCAGAAGTGCTAATACTGCGTGAATATAATAATTATACCAAATACTTGATAGATAGACTTGGTTGAGATATAATGAACGTTAATTAAAACGGCAAAGAAACAGATATGCAATGTCTGAAAACAGTAGATTCTACGCTGTGAGATATCAAGTGTTCTTGAAAGTGAAGTATATTATTACCATTGATTCATATTGAAAGGATGAATATTTAATAAAGTATTGTAAGTCGCCCAAATAGATTTATTTCAATGAAGTCGTTACAACGTTCCAGTTATGACTGTCTTTTAAAATAATGACCGTTGACCTTCACATGTATTGGTCACTAGACATATTCAGGAAAATACATACTCTGTCAAAACCAGAAAATGGAATGAATCAAGACAACACGGTCAGAGAAATATATATGAAGTTTTATTGAATAAACGTTTGAGATGCAACCACCTGAAAGAATTACTAACAAATCTATGGTTGTAATACAAAATCGATACCGGGTGTAAATCAGAACAGATGATCTAACAATTGCAAGAAACATAATACAAGATTACCCATTCAATCAGAAAAAGTCCGCAACACCGTTCAACCTAGACATATGGTTCGTCGCCTATATTAGGGAACTTGTCCAAATATAGAAGACCTTGTGGTCTCGTTAATGAACAAACCAGATCGCATATCACTGAGACATAGAATAAGGGCAAAAACAAAACAGGTAGCAGCACCAGGAACAGGAAGTTGTAGAGAGGCGTGATAGCCTATGCCAGTAGCATGGCACGTGAAGAAGAAGAATTAGATTGTGTGTGTGTGTTTTTTTGTTTTTTTTTGTTTTGCTTTCACGCCATGCCTCTCTCTATTGCTAAATGTAGTTTAAAAAAGAAACGAAATTTAAAAAAAAAGGGTAATTTGCTGCAGAAAACATATTTTTTTAAATTGTGGAAATTTGTAAATACATCATCATCATCAGCTGCCATCTCCACAACGAAGGTTGGCTGTAATGGATCTCCAACATCTTCTGTCTCTTGTCTTGGTGGTGCACTCTGATAGACTCTTTCCTGTCCATCTCTTGATGTTATCTTCCCACTTATAGCGCTGTCTTCCCCTTGCACGTTTGCCTTCAACTCTCCCTTCTGTTATGGTCTTCTGCAAGGTGTTATGCCTTTTTATGTGGCCAAAGTATTTTAGCTGCCGAACTTTGACCTCCCTCATTAGTTCTCTTTTCATACCTAGATTTTCTAGAACCTCCTTATTGTAAATACAACTGCTTTTTATTTCTTCGTCTTCTTCAGAGGAAACCTTCCATCACAATTACTTTCAGCAGTTCATCCTCGTCTGACGACGTAGACATTGCTGACGAATATGGTCAACGTAATAACATGGTCAACCAGTGCGAAAGAGGTTCACAAGTTACATTCCCGTGTCCTGAAGACGGTGGGCTTGTGGGCGGCATTGGCTACAACAGCAGTAACGTGGAGATAACTAAAGACGGGCTTCGTGAGCTTGAGAGGATGATGAAAGAGGTACACATACAACGAACCACTCATCAACTCTTAAATTTATCCACACCTTGTATAAGCTGTAAGTAATGGCTTCGTTGCACTGAAAGATTCCATCAAGTAAAAGATAGGAGGTTTAAAAATAAACACCTGTAGTAGCCCACTTTCACTAGAATAGTTTGAGCAAAGGAAAATTAGAATACAAATTGACTACAGGTAAAGTTTATTTGCAAACCTCATTGCAAGTTGCGCACATTAAAAATCCCTCAGCAGTTTGGAAATTCTTAAGCGTAGGCCATACGGCTGCACTGCCCCGCAAAAAATTTAAAAATTAGGGAACCTACTCACCACAAAAATATTTATAGACTGTGATTCCCTGTATTCACACATTGGGATATTCGCTGGTGCTATGGAGTTCGTGCACCCTGTGTTGAGATCCTCCTTGTGTGATCTGAGGGAGAAGATCGGAGCACTAATGGAGTTGTCCGTGTGTAATGAAGATGGTCCTTAAAAACCAAACCAAAGTTTTATTTCAAAAGAGAAAGATAACAACAACGAGATTAGATACTGAAGATAACAACAACGAGATTAGATACTGAAGATAACAACAACGAGATTAGATACTGAAAATAACAACAACCAGATTAGATACTGAAGATAACAACAACGAGATTAGATACTGAAGATAACAACAACGAGATTAGATACTGAAGATAACAACAACGAGATTAAATACTGAAGATAACAACAACCAGATTAAATACTGAAGATAACAACAACCAGATTAGATACTGAAGATAACAACAACGCGATTAGATACTGAAGATAACAACAACGAGATTAGATACTGAAGATAACAACAACGAGATTAGATACTGAAGATAACAACAACCAGATTAGATACTGAAGATAACAACAACGAGATTAGATACTGAAGATAACAACAACGAGATTAGATACTGAAGATAACAACAACGAGATTAGATACTGAAGATAACAACAACGAGATTAAATACTGAAGATAACAACAACCAGATTAGATACTGAAGATAACAACAACGCGATTAGATACTGAAGATAACAACAACGAGATTAGATACTGAAGATAACAACAACGAGATTAGATACTGAAGATAACAACAACGAGATTAGATACTGAAGATAACAACAACGAGATTAGATACTGAAGATAACAACAACGAGATTAAATACTGAAGATAACAACAACCAGATTAGATACTGAAGATAACAACAACGCGATTAGATACTGAAGATAACAACAACGAGATTAGATACTGAAGATAACAACAACGAGATTAGATACTGAAGATAACAACAACGAGATTAGATACTGAAGATAACAACAACGAGATTAGATACTGAAGATAACAACAACCAGATTAGATACTGAAGATAACAACAACGCGATTAGATACTGAAGATAACAACAAGGAGATTAGATACTGAAGATAACAACAACCAGATTAGATACTGAAGATAACAACAACCAGATTAGATACTGAAGATAACAACAACGAGATTAGATACTGAAGATAACAACAACGAGATTAGATACTGAAGATAACAACAACCAGATTAGATACTGAAGATAACAACAACGAGATTAGATACTGAAGATAACAACAACGAGATTAGATACTGAAGATAACAACAACGAGATTAGATACTGAAGATAACAACAACGAGATTAAATACTGAAGATAACAACAACCAGATTAGATACTGAAGATAACAACAACGCGATTAGATACTGAAGATAACAACAACGAGATTAGATACTGAAGATAACAACAACGAGATTAGATACTGAAGATAACAACAACCAGATTAGATACTGAAGATAACAACAACGAGATTAGATACTGAAGATAACAACAACGAGATTAGATACTGAAGATAACAACAACGAGATTAGATACTGAAGATAACAACAACGAGAGTAAATACTGAAGATAACAACAACCAGATTAGATACTGAAGATAACAACAACGCGATTAGATACTGAAGATAACAACAACGAGATTAGATACTGAAGATAACAACAACGAGATTAGATACTGAAGATAACAACAACGAGATTAGATACTGAAGATAACAACAACGAGATTAGATACTGAAGATAACAACAACGAGATTAGATACTGAAGATAACAACAACGAGATTAGATACTGAAGATAACAACAACGAGATTAGATACTGAAGATAACAACAACGAGATTAGATACTGAAGATAACAACAACCAGATTAGATACTGAAGATAACAACAACGAGATTAGATACTGAAGATAACAACAACGAGATTAGATACTGAAGATAACAACAACCAGATTAGATACTGAAGATAACAACAACCAGATTAGATACTGAAGATAACAACAACGAGATTAGATACTGAAGATAACAACAACGAGATTAGATACTGAAGATAACAACAACGAGATTAAATACTGAAGATAACAACAACCAGATTAGATACTGAAGATAACAACAACGCGATTAGATACTGAAGATAACAACAACGAGATTAGATACTGAAGATAACAACAACCAGATTAGATACTGAAGATAACAACAACCAGATTAGATACTGAAGATAACAACAACGAGATTAGATACTGAAGATAACAACAACGAGATTAGATACTGAAGATAACAACAACGAGATTAGATACTGAAGATAACAACAACGAGATTAAATACTGAAGATAACAACAACCAGATTAGATACTGAAGATAACAACAACGCGATTAGATACTGAAGATAACAACAACGAGATTAGATACTGAAGATAACAACAACGAGATTAGATACTGAAGATAACAACAACGAGATTAGATACTGAAGATAACAACAACGAGATTAGATACTGAAGATAACAACAACGAGATTAGATACTGAAGATAACAACAACCAGATTAGATACTGAAGATAACAACAACGAGATTAGATACTGAAGATAACAACAACCAGATTAGATACTGAAGATAACAACAACGAGATTAGATACTGAAGATAACAACAACGAGATTAGATACTGAAGATAACAACAACGAGATTAGATACTGAAGATAACAACAACGAGATTAAATACTGAAGATAACAACAACCAGATTAGATACTGAAGATAACAACAACGCGATTAGATACTGAAGATAACAACAAGGAGATTAGATACTGAAGATAAATACAACCAGATTAGATACTGAAGATAACAACAACCAGATTAGATACTGAAGATAACAACAACGAGATTAGATACTGAAGATAACAACAACGAGATTAGATACTGAAGATAACAACAACCAGATTAGATACTGAAGATAACAACAACCAGATTAGATACTGCAGATAACAACAACGAGATTAGATACTGAAGATAACAACAACGAGATTAGATACTGAAGATAACAACAACGAGATTAAATACTGAAGATAACAACAACCAGATTAGATACTGAAGATAACAACAACGCGATTAGATACTGAAGATAACAACAACGAGATTAGATACTGAAGATAACAACAACGAGATTAGATACTGAAGATAACAACAACCAGATTAGATACTGAAGATAACAACAACGAGATTAGATACTGAAGATAACAACAACCAGATTAGATACTGAAGATAACAACAACGAGATTAGATACTGAAGATAACAACAACGAGATTAGATACTGAAGATAACAACAACGAGATTAGATACTGAAGATAACAACAACGAGATTAGATACTGAAGATAACAACAACGAGATTAGATACTGAAGATAACAACAAGGAGATTAGATACTGAAGATAACAACAACGAGATTAGATACTGAAGATAACAACAACGAGATTAGATACTGAAGATAACAACAACGAGATTAGATACTGAAGATAACAACAACCAGATTAGATACTGAAGATAACAACAACCAGATTAGATACTGAAGATAACAACAACGAGATTAGATACTGAAGATAACAACAACCAGATTAGATACTGAAGATAACAACAAAGAGATTAAATACTGAAGATAACAACAACCAGATTAGATACTGAAGATAACAACAACGCGATTAGATACTGAAGATAACAACAACGAGATTAGATACTGAAGATAACAACAACGAGATTAGATACTGAAGATAACAACAACCAGATTAGATACTGAAGATAACAACAACGAGATTAGATACTGAAGATAACAACAACGAGATTAGATACTGAAGATAACAACAACGAGATTAGATACTGAAGATAACAACAACGAGATTAAATACTGAAGATAACAACAACCAGATTAGATACTGAAGATAACAACAACGCGATTAGATACTGAAGTTAACAACAACGAGATTAGATACTGAAGATAACAACAACGAGATTAGATACTGAAGATAACAACAACGAGATTAGATACTGAAGATAACAACAACGAGATTAGATACTGAAGATAACAACAACGAGATTAGATACTGAAGATAACAACAACCAGATTAGATACTGAAGATAACAACAACGAGATTAGATACTGAAGATAACAACAACGAGATTAGATACTGAAGATAACAACAACCAGATTAGATACTGACGATAACAACAACGAGATTAGATACTGAAGATAACAACAACGAGATTAGATACTGAAGATAACAACAACGAGATTAGATACTGAAGATAACAACAACGAGATTAAATACTGAAGATAACAACAACCAGATTAGATACTGAAGATAACAACAACGCGATTAGATACTGAAGATAACAACAACGAGATTAGATACTGAAGATAACAACAACGAGATTAGATACTGAAGATAACAACAACGAGATTAGATACTGAAGATAACAACAACGAGATTAGATACTGAAGATAACAACAACGAGATTAGATACTGAAGATAACAACAACGCGATTAGATACTGAAGATAACAACAACGAGATTAAATACTGAAGATAACAACAACCAGATTAGATACTGAAGATAACAACAACGCGATTAGATACTGAAGATAATAACAACGAGATTAGATACTGAAGATAACAACAACGAGATTAGATACTGAAGATAACAACAACGAGATTAGATACTGAAGATAACAACAACGAGATTAGATACTGAAGATAACAACAAGGAGATTAGATACTGAAGATAACAACAACGAGATTAGATACTGAAGATAACAACAACGAGATTAGATACTGAAGATAACAACAACGAGATTAGATACTGAAGATAACAACAACGAGATTAGATACTGAAGATAACAACAACGAGATTAGATACTGAAGATAACAACAACGAGATTAGATACTGAAGATAACAACAACGAGATTAGATACTGAAGATAACAACAAGGAGATTAGATACTGAAGATAACAACAACGAGATTAGATACTGAAGATAACAACAACGAGATTAGATACTGAAGATAACAACAACCAGATTAGATACTGAAGATAACAACAACGAGATTAGATACTGAAGATAACAACAACGAGATTAGATACTGAAGATAACAACAACCAGATTAGATACTGAAGATAACAACAACCAGATTAGATACTGAAGATAACAACAACGAGATTAGATACTGAAGATAACAACAACCAGATTAGATACTGAAGATAACAACAACGAGATTAAATACTGAAGATAACAACAACCAGATTAGATACTGAAGATAACAACAACGCGATTAGATACTGAAGATAACAACAACGAGATTAGATACTGAAGATAACAACAACGAGATTAGATACTGAAGATAACAACAACCAGATTAGATACTGAAGATAACAACAACGAGATTAGATACTGAAGATAACAACAACGAGATTAGATACTGAAGATAACAACAACGAGATTAGATACTGAAGATAACAACAACGAGATTAGATACTGAAGATAACAACAACGAGATTAGATACTGAAGATAACAACAACGAGATTAGATACTGAAGATAACAACAAGGAGATTAGATACTGAAGATAACAACAACGAGATTAGATACTGAAGATAACAACAACGAGATTAGATACTGAAGATAACAACAACGAGATTAGATACTGAAGATAACAACAACGAGATTAGATACTGAAGATAACAACAACGAGATTAGATACTGAAGATAACAACAACGAGATTAGATACTGAAGATAACAACAACGAGATTAGATACTGAAGATAACAACAAGGAGATTAGATACTGAAGATAAGAACAACGAGATTAGATACTGAAGATAACAACAACGAGATTAGATACTGAAGATAACAACAACCAGATTAGATACTGAAGATAACAACAACGAGATTAGATACTGAAGATAACAACAACGAGATTAGATACTGAAGATAACAACAACCAGATTAGATACTGAAGATAACAACAACCAGATTAGATACTGAAGATAACAACAACGAGATTAGATACTGAAGATAACAACAACCAGATTAGATACTGAAGATAACAACAACGAGATTAAATACTGAAGATAACAACAACCAGATTAGATACTGAAGATAACAACAACGCGATTAGATACTGAAGATAACAACAACGAGATTAGATACTGAAGATAACAACAACGAGATTAGATACTGAAGATAACAACAACCAGATTAGATACTGAAGATAACAACAACGAGATTAGATACTGAAGATAACAACAACGAGATTAGATACTGAAGATAACAACAACGAGATTAGATACTGAAGATAACAACAACGAGATTAAATACTGAAGATAACAACAACCAGATTAGATACTGAAGATAACAACAACGCAATTAGATACTGAAGATAACAACAACGAGATTAGATACTGAAGATAACAACAACGAGATTAGATACTGAAGATAACAACAACGAGATTAGATACTGAAGATAACAACAACGAGATTAGATACTGAAGATAACAACAACGAGATTAGATACTGAAGATAACAACAACCAGATTAGATACTGAAGATAACAACAACGAGATTAGATACTGAAGATAACAACAACCAGATTAGATACTGACGATAACAACAACGAGATTAGATACTGAAGATAACAACAACGAGATTAGATACTGAAGATAACAACAACGAGATTAGATACTGAAGATAACAACAACGAGATTAAATACTGAAGATAACAACAACCAGATTAGATACTGAAGATAACAACAACGCGATTAGATACTGAAGATAACAACAACGAGATTAGATACTGAAGATACCAACAACGAGATTAGATACTGAAGATAACAACAACGAGATTAGATACTGAAGATAACAACAACGAGATTAGATACTGAAGATACCAACAACGAGATTAGATACTGAAGATAACAACAACGAGATTAGATACTGAAGATAACAACAACGAGATTAGATACTGAAGATAACAACAACGAGATTAGATACTGAAGATAACAACAACGAGATTAGATACTGAAGATAACAACAACGAGATTAAATACTGAAGATAACAACAACCAGATTAGATACTGAAGATAACAACAACGCGATTAGATACTGTAGATAATAACAACGAGATTAGATACTGAAGATAACAACAACGAGATTAGATACTGAAGATAAAAACAACGAGATTAGATACTGAAGATAACAACAACGAGATTAGATACTGAAGATAACAACAAGGAGATTAGATACTGAAGATAACAACAACGAGATTAGATACTGAAGATAACAACAACGAGATTAGATACTGAAGATAACAACAACGAGATTAAATACTGAAGATAACAACAACCAGATTAGATACTGAAGATAACAACAAGGAGATTAGATACTGAAGATAACAACAACAACCAGATTAGATACTGAAGATAACAACAACCAGATTAGATACTGAAGATAACAACAACGAGATTAGATACTGAAGATAACAACAACGAGATTAGATACTGAAGATAACAACAACCAGATTAGATACTGAAGATAACAACAACGAGATTAGATACTGAAGATAACAACAACGAGATTAGATACTGAAGATAACAACAACGAGATTAGATACTGAAGATAACAACAACGAGATTAAATACTGAAGATAACAACAACCAGATTAGATACTGAAGATAACAACAACGCGATTAGATACTGAAGATAACAACAACGAGATTAGATACTGAAGATAACAACAACGAGATTAGATACTGAAGATAACAACAACCAGATTAGATACTGAAGATAACAACAACGAGATTAGATACTGAAGATAACAACAACCAGATTAGATACTGAAGATAACAACAACGAGATTAGATACTGAAGATAACAACAACGAGATTAGATACTGAAGATAACAACAACGAGATTAGATACTGAAGATAACAACAACGAGATTAGATACTGAAGATAACAACAACGAGATTAGATACTGAAGATAACAACAACGAGATTAGATACTGAAGATAACAACAACCAGATTAGATACTGAAGATAACAACAACGCGATTAGATACTGAAGATAATAACAACCAGATTAGATACTGAAGATAACAACAACGAGATTAGATACTGAAGATAACAACAACGAGATTAGATACTGAAGATAACAACAACGAGATTAGATACTGAAGATAACAACAAGGAGATTAGATACTGAAGATAACAACAACGAGATTAGATACTGAAGATAACAACAACGAGATTAGATACTGAAGATAACAACAACGAGATTAAATACTGAAGATAACAACAACCAGATTAGATACTGAAGATAACAACAAGGAGATTAGATACTGAAGATAACAACAACCAGATTAGATACTGAAGATAACAACAACCAGATTAGATACTGAAGATAACAACAACGAGATTAGATACTGAAGATAACAACAACGAGATTAGATACTGAAGATAACAACAACCAGATTAGATACTGAAGATAACAACAACGAGATTAGATACTGAAGATAACAACAACGAGATTAGATACTGAAGATAACAACAACGAGATTAGATACTGAAGATAACAACAACCAGATTAAATACTGAAGATAACAACAACCAGATTAGATACTGAAGATAACAACAACGCGATTAGATACTGAAGATAACAACAACGAGATTAGATACTGAAGATAACAACAACGAGATTAGATACTGAAGATAACAACAACCAGATTAGATACTGAAGATAACAACAACGAGATTAGATACTGAAGATAACAACAACCAGATTAGATACTGAAGATAACAACAACGAGATTAGATACTGAAGATAACAACAACGAGATTAGATACTGAAGATAACAACAACGAGATTAGATACTGAAGATAACAACAACGAGATTAGATACTGAAGATAACAACAACGAGATTAGATACTGAAGATAACAACAACGAGATTAAATACTGAAGATAACAACAACCAGATTAGATACTGAAGATAACAACAACGCGATTAGATACTGAAGATAACAACAACGAGATTAGATACTGAAGAGTCGAAAAACAGAATGACATGAAAAATGTCTAGAACAATATTCGGTACTTGTGCGTTAATTCACCGGGAAATTATAATTTTACAAATTTATTACCAAAACCGAGCACCGTACTCTTTCTTGACTGAAAAAGTGTCATTTCACATTGTCCTCTCCCCCTTCCCCCGTTGCTTAGAATTTTTTTTTAAACACGCCTGCCGTTCGTAAGGTTGTAGTCACGTAGCACATTCTGCCGTAGGGGAGTGAAGTGTTATAGACTTCGATGTACTGGGTCCCAGCTTTATGAGGTGGGGTGGCCTGTTCCCTTCCTCGCTGCCGTTGCCTTCTCTAACTCAAGATCAGAGTGAGGTACCCATTTACAGCTGGTTTGACTGATGCGTGACACCTGTTCCCTTCCTCGCTGCCGTTGCCTTCTCTAACTCAAGATCAGAGTGAGGTACCCATTTACAGCTGGTTAGACTGATGCGTGACACCTGTTCCCTTCCTCGCTGCCGTTGCCTTCTCTAACTCAAGATCAGAGTGAGGTACCCATTTACAGCTGGTTTGACTGATGCGTGACACCTGTTCCCTTCCTCGCTGCCGTTGCCTTCTCTAACTCAAGATCAGAGTGAGGTACCCATTTACAGCTGGTTTGACTGATGCGTGACACCTGTTCCCTTCCTCGCTGCCGTTGCCTTCTCTAACTCAAGATCAGAGTGAGGTACCCATTTACAGCTGGTTTGACTGATGCGTGACACCTGTTCCCTTCCTCGCTGCCGTTGCCTTCTCTAACTCAAGATCAGAGTGAGGTACCCATTTACAGCTGGTTTGACTGATGCGTGACACCTGTTCCCTTCCTCGCTGCCGTTGCCTTCTCTAACTCAGGATCAGAGTCAGGTACCCATTTACAGCTGGTTATGGAGTGTTAGAGACTTCACCATACTAGGTCCAGCATCGAGAGGTGGGGAGACCAGTTTCCTTCCTCGCTGTCTTTTCCTTCCCTAACTCAAAGTTAAGTACCCATTTATAGCTAGGTAGGCCCCATCTCTCGATGCTAGACCTAGTATGGTGAAGTCTCTAACACTCCATAACCAGCTATATATAAAATAGGTCTCCAAATAAATGCCTCTAAAACTAAAGCTATGAACTTTTCTAACGAGACCTTTGATATCATCTTGAACGGGGAAAAACTACAGAAAGTTGAAAGTTTCAATTATTTAGGCAGTAAAATGACTCAGGATGGTGACACAACAAGAGAAATCCATACTAGAATTGCTTTGGCAGCTAGCGCCTTCAATAGATTATCTAACATTTGGAAATTACGATCATTGAATATACATACCAAGCTTCGTCTGTTTAATTCAAATGTTATCTCAGTGTTAACATACGGCTGTGAGAGTTGGAAAATAACAAAATCATTGGAGAACAAGCTGAATACATTCGAGAACAAATGTCTTAGAAAACTCATGAACATCAGTTGGAAAGAATTCAAGACTAATCGACAAATAAGAGAAGACTCTAGGCAGAAATATGTCTCCGACTATATAAGGAAAAGACGATGGTCATATATCGGTCATGTCCTACGAATGCAAAACAACAGAATACCACTACAGGCGCTCACTTGGGTTCCTGAGGGTAAGAGGAAAAAAGGAAGACCAAAAGAAACACTCAGAAGAACAATAATAAGAGAAGGAAGAACGTTGGGCCTAAATAATGTGCAAGAGCTAAGAGGAGTGGCGTCACAACGAACAACCTGGAGAGCACTGGTTTCTGCCTTATGCGCCGTGTTTGGCGCTTAAAGCATTTATTATTATTATTATTATATATATATATATATATATATATATATATATATATATATATATATATATATATATATATATATTCATAATGGTGTTCTTAATATATAATTCAAAATGATATATATATATATATATATATATATATATATATATATATATATATATATATATATATATATATATATATATATATATATATATATATATATATATATATATATATATATATATATATATATATATTTCGCGTACAGCAAAGCCGTAGCAGATCTGAAAGATTAACACAGCATCGAACTGACGACTCCCCCTACGGACTGGTGCACGATGTTAGTCCAGACACAGTGTCTTCAGGGTCCAAAGCTAGTCTTGACGCATGCATCAATTATTCGGAAGAACTGTAAGTACAACTGTCAAGGGCCGTGTCAAGTCGTATAGGCGGATCTCGATCCTTGACGTTTTTATCAGTTGAGTTGCTTCCTCCCGTACCATAATGTCTTAGGCGTCTAGTATTTTTTCTGTGTCGTTCTCTTCTTCTGTGCATACATAGTCCCAGTTGTCACGACGTTTCCGTCTGTACCATTTTCTGTCACAAGATCCAGAAAACACTGATTGTTTGGTCTTCATGGTTACTTTCATTGTTTGTGTGTGTTTTTTTAATAAGATTTTCTCAGTCATTTTTTATTTGCAGTATCGCCGTAACCTTTCATGTGCAATTTAAAATCTCAGAAATCACGTCTGGTTATATTATTATTATTTTTTTAAATTTGATACATGTCCAATAAATAATTTTGAAGGCACTGATAAGTTCAGCGCAACATGTTAATACTGTTTGCCTGATATTCATTAACGAGAGTTTAATCCAATAGCTGTTTCTCTCACTCTCACTTCTTTCTTTTTTAGGCGCAGCTTTTGCATGGCACATTCTGCTGTTAATTTCCATGATACGTTTTCATCTGTATGCTCGATGTGTTATGAACGTCCTTAACTATTTGATACGCGTGTGTGTGTGTGTGTTTTTTTTTTCATTTTTACCTGGTTTATCATTGTATTGCATTCACGTAGAGCTCGGGTGGGCAATATGATTTTGAGTCAAGCCACAGGTGCGGCGAATTTTATGATTCATTTTCTACATCAAATAAAAATAACAAATAAAAAAATATTCCTAACGACAATTATGAATGGGGACATTCTAAAATTTCGTTAACTGACTTTCTTCAAGCATTGTTATTGATTACAGAGTCAAACAAAAATCAAGGAAGCTTAATTATTGAACAATCAATGAGCAACCTTGCTGTCTTTCTGTGTGTCCAACTGGTCAAAATTTTGCTAAATATTTGAACTCAGCCCATAGCTCATTTCTGCCTTAAATTTCATGCCCATTATTCGAAACCTGTATTTTGACTTGATCAGAGCAACTGCAGGAAAATGGTGATTCACAGAGCTGCATTGAGCCAAGCATAGGGAAACAATTTGAGAACGGCCAGTTTCACAGTAGAGAGTTTCTCATTTCCCCGAAGATATTCCCCAAAATCAGTGATAGAATACCCTTGAGATGAGCTTCAGAGTGCACATGCAGGCTACACCAATATGAGCATGTCGGCATCAAATCTACGCTTTTTCCACGTACACTAAGGTGATAAGGTTTGTTTTGAATTTTCAATGTTGAATCAAAATGGATCTTACAAATGATTCAAGTGCTAAGCTGAATTGAATAAAATTAGGAAAGTACGACTCAACTTTCTGAATCAAATTCCCCAACTAGTAACGTACAGAGACAGCTTTTAATGATGAAAATCAAATTCTACATTTGCGTCAAGATAACGAATCAGCTTTGGCAGATTGTCGTAAATGTTAGATAGGTATTAAAGATAGATTTGGTCCCGTCTGAATAGAACAGGCAAAGTGGTCAATAAGTGAGAAATAAGGTAAAAGAAATAGATCTCACTACTGAATAGTTTAAGGGTAGAATCTGTCCCTGGATTGAGAAGATACTCTAGTCCAGCCTATCTTTGCGACTGTAATTTGTTAACAGACAGTCCTACACTCCATACATGGAATATATATGTTTAACCACTCACGCACACACACACACACACACAGAGTTATGTGACAACAAGACACACAAACGTGAAAACTATGGTAAATGGAGATTGGGTATGGGCTAGGCTGACCAACCCAATTAATTAAGTTTTGTTTAGTTTATTATCATTTAAACTCTCACAACATCAAACATGTAGAAATCAATAAAATCATAGGTTACAGAATTATGAAAATGACCCCATAAGTGTCCTACCCTCTGGTTGAGAAAAGATCCCGCAAGAAAGTTAATAACCCCAAAAAATCGAAGAGTAACACTAGGGTATAAAAATAGACAGTATAGCAAAGAACACAGTTCCTGGTAAAGCTATCCCGTAAAATAACAGTAATTGCAAAGAAACTAAAGGATGGTACAGTTTCCGTAACTAGAACATATTTCCTCTCTCATTCATGCGTGGCCACATCAATCACACTTTACTTACTACTGGGCTAATAACCTCTTGAAATTAACATCCATGTGCAGTTAGCATAATCCAGTGTTGAGCTTCTCCGAAGTGAGCCCCAGTTCCTCCACGAATAAGTAATTTTCCTAAGGGGGAACGCCTACTTTGGTGGTGCTTATTGGATATGATAATGTCACATCAGATAGTTCATGTAGCAAAATATAAACCGCGATCTAGTGTTCACAGTAGACAGTACTTCCAATAGTTAAAGGAAACATCTGGTCGGTAAACTGTTAGTAAAAAATATAATAATGATGGTATATCCTATCGGCTTTTTCTCTCCTGGGTTGAGTGCCGATTATGAACCAAAGTATTTTCTTGGATAGACCCGCTTGAAAAAACATATAATTCTCTTTATACTTTTTAACTTTAAATGGGTATATCCTATCGGCTTTTCTCTCCTGGGTTGAGTGCCGATTATGAACCAAAGTATTTTCTTGGATAGATTCGCTTGGAAAAACACAAGTGTCAGTAGTCGGGAACAATGTTATATATATATATTTGGCCACAGCGGGCTGATACAATTGAATGCAAAAAAATATGGGTATTTTATATGTCCAGTTATACTTAGTCTTATAGTTCATATGTTTGGACTCACTCTCTCTAGATGAAGCAAGAGGACCGAACAGATCAACCTCGAAGACCCGATATTAAATAAGAATGTTACTGGTACTATTAGACCGCTAGCAGCTGGTTTGTGATCAGTACTAGACTTGGAAGAAAACAAAACATGTAATCACATTATCAATATTCTATCCTATCACACGTAAGGTTAAGATCTCTTATCCTCTCCGTCATTTAATTAAATTAAAAGGCACACGTGTCCTAGTCTATCTTATCATGCTTCGCTCAACTGGGACGGATTGGGTTTAAGGTATGCGCCTTTCCCCTCCCACCCGGTAAAACACTCAGCGCACAATATCAGTGGTAATTTAATTATGACTACTTTACAAATATCGCTTGTCATTACTAGCTATTTGTTTCGCCACATGATATTACACTAATCACTTAGATCAGCGGTTTTCAACCTGTGCGCCGCGGCGCCCTGGGGCGCCATGACTGACGGTCAGGGGCGCCGTGGGTGGGCGTGAATTTTTTCGTATTTAGCTGTAAAGAAAACACAGAGCTGTGGGAAATTTCATTTTTGGTGTTTATCAACCTGCCTGACCCCGGAGAAATTTCACTTTTGATGTTGGCCAGCCTTTGAAATCCTGCTCCCCCGACCCGCGCATTCTCCTCGCGCGAGCATAGTAGGTAACACGGTGATTTTCTGTTTTCAAACGTTTTTGATTGTGTTGTGAGTTTGATATAAACTATATAAATTTTTTTTTTAAATTTGGCAAGTGTTAGTAAAAAGCGAGAACTTGTTGAGGATGACAAGGAAAGTGGTAATGAGGAAAGGAAACGTAAGTATAGAAAATACGACGAAGGTTACTTAGATTTTGGTTTCACGTGCACTCTTGTGAACAAAGAAGAGCGTCCACAAGCTTCTTCTTTGGAAGAGAAAAATCGATGAAGGAGGAGAAATGGACTACTTCCTAGGTTTGCAGCAGTTCATTACAGACAATGAAATAGATTTTAATGCAGATATCGTTTCTATAATTCAAGGACACTTATCTCAACTCAGTGTTCATTTTGAAAAACACTTTCCTGAAAACTGTGACAGGTTTCAATGGGTTCAAAATCCCTTCAGTACTGCAGAAGAGGAAGAACTGATAGAACTTTCATCAGACTCTTCACTATGAGCGAAGTTTCCATCCATGGCATTGCCAAAATTTTGGTATTCAGTAAAACAGGAGTTCCCAAGCTTGAGCAAGAGAGCACTGAAGATATTAATTCCTTTTGCAACCTCCTATCTCTGCGAGGCTGGGTTTGCAGCAGTGGCTGTCATAAAAACCAAGTTCAGATCAAGACTTGATGTAGAGTAGGAAATGAGGATAGCTGTATCTCAATTGGTGCCAAGATTTAACAAGCTGTGTACCACAAGCAAGCTGAAGTTTCACACTGAGGTGACTGGTACTTTATTCATCATATTTTTTTTTTTTAGTTTTATTGTACACGTTTTTTGTTATGGAGATTGAATCATGAGTGTAGTATATCAGTGTATGATTTTCAGACACAAATTTTAAAAAATATTAGAAAAAAACTACTTTATCTGTTTTCTTTTTTATGGTAAGGGTTTTCAAAGTGCACTTTGTGTATATTTTTTCTTGTACGAGTAATTCTTTCACAGATTGTCCAGTTACATTAAAAAAAAATTACATTGAAAAATTACATCGTTTGAAAGCCTTTCCAAAGCTCTCCTACTCAAAAAAGTTAGGCTAAATGTCGAAACTTCACTAGAGTTTTTACCAGTTATCCCACAGGGGAGCCGTAGAAAGATTGTAGTTGGTCAGGGGAGCCATGGACTCAAAAAGGTTGAAAACCGCTGACTTAGATAATTACACATAATGGATAGAAATGAATTCCATCAAGTATCAATCGCCTAGTGTATTATTTAGTCAATTAAAACATCTCTTTCTGAATGATAGCGGGTGATTAAATCTACATTACAGCTGGAAAAATTAGCTATATGTTATTTAATATGTTAGTCTTAGCACTTAGAAAAATCCCAGTGAATTATAATGATAACCTTTAACACACTAAATCACCTAAATGCAAATATATATTACCGCAATTAGAAATAGAACAATCTCCACGGAATGCTATCACACACTTTCACAATGGCTTTAGAATCACGAGCTAGATTTCCAAAATTTCCTGAGCGAACTGATAAACTGACTTTGGGAGGACGGAATATTTATACAGAAATGCTGTTATTTCACTAACTGGTGTGATAAGTCGCGCCTTCGGCCATATCAGGAAAATCAACTCGTTCGACTCCGGAGATAAAGAATGTTGCTCACCGAAACCGACCAACAACACAGACAGTTTCCGTGCGAACGGGCTTTCTTTGATTTTCGTCCGCTGCCGTAGTTAAAAATACTTCCACGTTACGGTGATAATGTTATCACCCTTTTTATTTTACTTAAGTCCCCTGATACGTTGAACATCAAACAATTACGTCGGGAACTCTCTGCTCGCGTTTCCCCCTGATCAAAGAAGCCACTTTTATCTCTACGCGCACGTCTGTCTGTTCAACAATTATGATTGCCAAATCAGCTCGCGTGATAATTGAGATAAGCGAATCATGGCTCTTGCTGACTGTTATCTAGCCTGTCTGAACGTAGGTAAACCTTGTCAGCGCATGTCAACAGAAAAAATAGGCGTGGCTTCAAAGGTGAGTCTACAGTCAGTGAATTTCGTGGTTTCGCGTAGCAAAAATTATAAACCTTAGATGGGGAAGCAAAGGTGGACGGGTCACTGTTGCACTATTTACATATATATGTGACACAGATGTGGGAAATATTGTTTTTGCCTGTGAGCCCCGAGAAGATTCAGTTCAAACTTTCGAATGTATTATGCATGATTAGGGTTCTTTTCCTTTGTAGCTTCGTACTGAGTTCATTAAAATGAACCATGATATCACACAAACAAGTGCAAGTCGCATTGCGAGAATGTAGTTTCTATTTCAGAAAACAGCTTGGTTGGTTGTTTCTCAGTAAGACAGTATTAAATTTTAGAGGAAGCATTTCAATGAATCATTTCCACGGCTCAACCAACGAACATTTATAAAGTGCATGAGGTTGTCAAAATCACGGTCATCAAGGTTGGTCAAAGACTGTTCCAATGAATCAGAACACTGCCATTGTAGCAAAATTTAAAATGTTGACAACTGCGTTCATCGAATCAAGCGGTGTGCCTGTTCCTGTCACTTGCTCGCAAAGATTTTTCTGGTGCAAAATGCAGTGGAATTAAGGAAAAACAGCACTATAGTCTTTTTTCTTCAAATAATTGTCACGAGAGGGTTGATTATTATTGAAATTATAAGATATCCTGGACAAAAAGTTGTATCTGGTGATACCAGGATAGTGCCAGATAAGAGACTGGTCTTATAAGAAATACCCCCTTTTCTGAAAAGAATAAGGGTGTATCGACATCAAAGGTAGGATCAAGCTGTATAAGTTTCCAGGTATGATGATATTATATCTTCCTGGATTCCTATGGGCTCCCTCTCAAGATCCTCCTATGATTATATTATTATTATTATTGACTCTGCTAGGGGGATTAACCAAATTATCTACCAACAAGAATTTGAACTCAACTTAAATAATTAAGTAAGTCTGCTGGTAAATATTTACAATTTATTTTTACAGTTTCTCTTTTCTTTTTGAAAAGCTTTAAAGTAAATCAACTTCAATTACAACATTAAATCAATAAAACATTGGAAAATAGTTAAAAGGTATCAAAAGACATTGAATCTGATAAGAGTTCTCACTTTGGTAAATTATCTCGGCTGGAATAATATTTATATGTTTCTAACAATGTTCTTTCACTGTCACTTGAATGTGAAGCTATTACTGACTATATCTATGCCCACATTTGTCATCATAAATGATTGTCTATAATTGTGGTGTAACTCGGATACTCTACAGTTGCCTTGGTTTTCACTCATCTGTAGAATGGAGCTGGTTCCACTTTTGTCCTGGCAGGAAAATTTATTTGAACTTCCTCCAGGCAGTAGGCATTTGGTAACTGGCCTTCTGAACTCAAAAGCGCTTGCACCAGTAATGCCTTCAGTAGTGGATGACTTTATTTTGTATAGCTGGGTTTACAGGATATAACCTGAAACAAAATAAATGTAACCCATATATGGTCCATGACTATCCCATTATCACCAAGGTTGGGGATGATAGACAGTTTCAGACAGTGTGCTAGCAGATGCACAGGACATAGTATAGAAGCAACAACCACACCCAGTTCACTGTGACTACAGTTTCCCTCTAAATCCTTAGTTAGAGCCAGTTGTCCATGATCCGCCTCCATACAATGATTTAGTCTTGTATAAACTACTAAGTAATAGCTTAAACAATCCAGTAAAACAATCGCTTTCATTCTTCCTTACGTTCCTGGTGTGTGTGTCCATTCCATCAAGAAATAATTCTTTAAATGCTTTTCTAAACCTACAGACACACTTTTGCCATCATTCTCAATTATCTTAAATATTTCACAAGGCTGGCTTTTGCCTCCAGAATTATACACAGACCTGTAAGTCCGCCAGCAACAAACCGTAGATTTCTAACACATCCTACACACTTCCTAACGCACAAATGAATTAATCACTAAAAATACAGATATTTATATGCATATATATATATATATATATATATATATATATATATATATATATATATATATATATATATATATATATATTCTTTCTTACCCTCAGGCACATACAGTCGAGCTGTTAATGGTTATTATGGTCTGCTCTCAGATGCAGAAGGCAAGGCACTATTCACTAACACTTTTGCGCTCGCTGTAATTTGAATTGCTTATGGCCTGCTTTCCTATTTAGGCCACGTTCTATATATACCCCAAGGTCGGACGCCAGAGAGGGTTTCCTGCTCAACTAGTATTTGCGTCTAGAAAAAGTATGTAAAATCTGCCTATGTGTACAAATCAGGAAAACTAATATTTTATGTATCTAAGTTATTCCTGGAGCGATTTTATTCATCTAAAGCTTACAACACGCCCTGTATTATTCTACATCTTCCTAGCTTATAGTCTTTTACTTTCCTAAGTGCATATTATTCTATGCGTACTCTAAACAGCAAAATTATGGACTAACCTGAGGCTTCGATGCATTCAACCAGAGATTTCTCTCTTAATATACTACTGGTTGTAAAAGTCTCTGCACAGACGTGTAGAGCAAGATTCCCAATATCGTATTGGTGACCTCTTCCCGGTGATACTCCTTCCCTAAGTCTGTAATTAAATGTCATCCTCCACTCGTTTGCACATTTTAGGTTGGCCATTTTGACTGTACAAGGCTTTAGTAAACAAGGCATAAAGGTACCTTCTGATTGGTCCGTGTATCAAGCAGTTCTTACAAAAGTATGGCGCGCGGTTTTGTCAGAGGTACAAAGAAGGACGTGTTGTGAAAACAGAACACTTCACGACAATAATATATCAAATGAAAAATAACCCAGAATGACTTCCAACCATGGCAGAAGCACCATCGGTTTTCACTGAAGCCAGTTTTGTCAGATTGAGTTGAAACCTTTTCACAACGTCCAGAAAAAGTCTTGCGTGTGTCAGTTCCACGAGTTTGATTCCCCAGTCCACAAAGTGCTAAGAATTCTTCATGAATCTTCACGTCGGTGAATACTTATCGAACCCAAAACACACTCAGAGCAATGTCCCTAATGTCAGTTGGCTCATCCAATGTCAAGGGAAAACATAGTTATCTTCATTTACTTAGCAATATCTTCAGACTATTCCAGCATTCGTCGAAAAACAGTTTTGCGACTTAAGTGAAGATTCTGCAATTTCTACAGGGCATTTCTTTTCGTTTTCATTGGAAATGCGACCGTTAATGGACGAAGACCGAAAACTTGGGGGAAAAAATGAAGAACAATGTAATATTGGTGCTATAATAGAAGCAACGAAGAGTCATAGGTGGCAGAGAAGATAAAATGCGCATAATATGGAGAAATATTGATAATAATAATAATAGCACATTCAGTCATAACTGACTAAGGGAATGCGCCCCTGAGGTGACAGCCCTCAGCTGCTTATTTTCCTGATGCTCCTTTCGACGTTTTCTCCTCTCTTCGGCTTGTTGTGTGAGCTTCTTTTCGCTCAATCTGAGGTGGCGCCGTAAATAGCATCGCCACTTGGTGCGATCGGCAGGATAATACATTCAGAAAATACAATCATTCTGCAGTAACGACGCATCTCAAAAAGATTAAACTATTCATTCAAAGAACAGAAGAAAACTGATAGTACAAGTGCAAACACCGCTTGTAAAAATTGTTACACTAAAAAAGACAACAGGACATTTTTCAAGAATCAGCTGATGTTAACAAAGTTAATTTAAAAAGAAAATTGATTTGCTTGTGATGGGAAGAGTCCGCGCGAGCGACAAGAAAACAGAAAATAGGACTTGAACGAGTCAGTCATTCGCCAATATACTCTCTGAAACTCCTTGTTCCACCAATCGTAGAGAGCTGACACTTTGCATGCAAGTCCCTTTTGTGATATATTTGAATACCTCATCTTTTGACCCGCATTGACACGACCGATTTTATGTTAAAGATGTGATATAATGTTGAATAAAGTGAAACAGTTTCAATAAAATAAGGGAAATAACTAATAAACGTAACAAATGGGAGGCAAAACACAAATAAACAATCAAATGGACACACACACACACATACACACCTAAATCTTGAGTAATGATTTAATAATCAGAATTTACATTTAACAGTCATGTTTAATCTAATTAATCTATTTTTCTCCGAAATCTGTGTTGACAGTGGAAACGAGAATGTACAACTACAGAATTCGGCTGAACGACTCTCCCAGTCTTTCGAGCACATGCACCTGTGTTCCCCCAAAGTGCTGACCCCTCCAAACAACACTCGTCCCGCCGGAGACTACTGAGGGCACTCACAGACAACTAGCCTGTAGTGTGATTATGTACGTATGTTTAAGGAAAAGTGTGAGTGATTAGACGGAGAACCGAACAAACAAACAAACAGAGAAATAAAGAGATAAGAGCTGTTGAACAACTTGTCCTTGAATAAAAAAGATGCGTAGTAATATGTTGTGCATCCGTTTACATTTTTTATAAAGAAACAAAATAAAATGTAAAAATACAACAAATTATAAACTGTGATGGTCTTTTCCTTCAGTAATTAAGAATGATAATTCACTTGTTTGTTTTGTAACAGTAACCAGTTAGGGGCCGGTCACAAATTACGTAACGCAAAAAAAAGGGGGGGGGGGGGTTGCCGAGATGTTACGTTTTGAAAATGTAAAAAATTGCGTTATGTAACTTGTGAACGGCCCCTTATTTGTTTTGTTTAAGTGACAAGCAGTGGTTGTCTGTTTAACTGTATTGTTTAATCTAATAGCCTTAGCGATCTGTGTGTTACAATCCGTAGTACAGCTATTGTGGTCCATAGATTTGTTTCGTTTCAATCATTAGTTTTAGTTGTCAGCGAAGTTTTGTTTTACTTAATAATGATCGTTGTGATCTTACTGATTTTAGTTTTACTATTGTCTGTCATGGGCAAATTGTTTCTTACACAGTACAAGAAGTCTTTTTAGTACACGGTCTTTCTTTTGCGCGGATTCGAAATCACGCGAGCTGGGATAATTGCGAATATTCTTCTTCTTCTTCTTCCGTCATTAGCCATGGACCGACAAAGCAATTCATGGCCAGTACGCCTAGTGGCGTCGTAGGGCAACAAGAGATTAATTGTTGTTCCGTTACGCCTAATGGCGTTTATTGGTACAACAGAAAAATCAATTGTTGTTTCCGCAATCAGAGCGGCTGGCAAGCGGATGATCAGCCCGCTGTGCCCCGCGAATATTATAGTAAGTAATATTAAGTCATAATTTCATGTTTTACTTTACGTTTCTTATGTTCAGTTGATATATCCGAGGGTCTGTTGATTTGTCTTCCTTCAATTACTATCTTCTTGTTTAAAAGTAACTAGGCAATGATCGTGTTTCATTCTACGACATCAAATCCTTCTTCACATGAACAACTCATTAGTGTATTTTACTGGCATTCTAGAACGTAAACACAATTTTGACGCGTGCCTCGTTGTGAGAGAAGGGGAAGGCGATAAAGGAAGGGAAAGAAGTGAAGGGAAACAGTTACTGTTTTGTTATACTCATGAGTTGTCGGCCGTATTTTGAGATGCACGAACAACAATTTTCGTACAGTTGATAACAATACATCAGTAAACGGGCGCTTTCTTAAAAACACAAACACCATATAATTAAAATCTTCGATTCGTAACGGGCATGTTGATGATCTCAATACTGTCATAAACAAAAATAAAAATTAGCCAAGAAGAATTTATCAAGCTTCTTTCTTGACTATTGCGAAAAGGAAGGTACTATTTCTTGGAAAGAAGTGTGGTTACTTTGCAGAAAGCAGACTTTTCCGTTAATATCTCTGCCGAAGATAACCTTGGTTGCTTCCCTGGAGTAACATTTCACCCGTGATTCATGGAAACCCAACGTGCAATGTTTTTTTTCGTACGATTTCAAACAAAATAAGCTGCAAATTTAATGAATAACTATTTCATGTCTTCAAAATATATTAAACGGCACTTTTAAAATACAGGTTTTAGAATAAATATCTCGTATATTAATGCTTTGAAAAATTTCTTTTTATGCGGACATAATTCAACCGAAATTCACATCAGTATTAAAATAACAGTTGAATATTAAACTTTTTTTGACCTAACACACTTCTCTGCATTTTTCATGAAGTAATTTATTTGTTCGGTAAAATTTGTGGCCATGAAATAACATACACTGCACCTGACAACATAATAACTGCTATTCTCCTTCCTATTTTGGCTTGCTACTAGCTTGACCTTGTTGTTTTAACATTGTGGCTGGTACAGTTAATTTAACATCAGACATGGATGACTGCGTGTATCAGTGTGTTGAGACCTGCGGCTGAAAACAAGAAGGAATGATATTTCACAATCCCACCGATTTCTGGTGAAACCCAGGTTTGCACATCCTCAGAGCTCACAAAAGCACATTCGACTAATTTGTTTGCACGTGCGTTCTCGTGTTTGCATCGGAAACGCTCTTTAAATAGTCCCAAACGCGCTTCGGGTATGGTGATTTCTATTCAACACTCGCCACGTGGTCTTCCCATCTCGTTCTATCGAACACTGAGAGATGAGAAGTGGAACCCCAAAAAGTGGAGGAGGGAGGGTAATTAGTCAAGGAAAAAAAAAGAAAGAGACACTCAGGGGGGGGGGGGGGGGGAATGATTTCCGATTGAAGAGACATTGGAAGGAGCAACTGATAACTCAAGTACGCGAGTATCAATAGAGTAAAGTTGTAAGGGCAAGTCATTGCTTCCCGATAAAAGAGGGCAACAAAACATGCTGAGGATAATGGAGTTGATTTTGTTGTCTAGCGCGTGCACGTGTTCAGATCGTTCAGCCCTATCACAGTTTCTATGGAGGGGCGTGAAAGTTGCAGACAAAAGAACACACTGTTAACGTCGAGTGTACATGATCAAAAAGTCCGAATGAAGGATAAAAAAAAAAGAAAAAAGAAAGAAAATAGAAGTCAGTGTTGGTGTTGATATAGATTAATTCTGTCTGTCTATCTTTTGTTGATCCCAGGAGTATCTTAACAGGCAAACAAAGAATAGGACCACTCTTTCTCCAGGCGTGTAGAAAGAGGCACCAACGTAAGGCTGTACTTGGAGCTGGGAACCTCAGGGTGTAGAATTCATTGCTACAGAAACCACAATTACAATAGAACATGGAGGATTAGATGCAGTCTTCAAACAAACAAGGCCAACTTTAGGATCCTAAAAACTCAAATAATAATAATTAAAACAATGAATACAAAGTTTCTGTTGTTGGCTCCTTGAGGGAAATCTGTACTCTCGCAGTAGTTGTCTGAGAGACCAGTAGTTTTCATGTTTTCTTGTCTAGTCATATACATCCTTTCGTGACATAAAATGTTTTACGTTGACTTAAAGCAGAAGACTTTAGAAATCATCGAACTAAAATATTGGTATTTCCGAAAGAAAAGTGATGTCACAATTCCAACAAAATTTAAAACAAAAATTTGTGTGTGGCCTTTCCACAACATTGTAAATAAGCGTAAGAACATATTTTTGTATTGGTACAGTAATGTGAAAGCTTCATTTGCTTGAGTATATGTGTTTATGTATTTAAACTACTTGGGGCGCAATATGAGCTATTTGCTTAGGGCGCCAAATTTATTGTTTGCCGAGGGTGGCAAATTTTTTGTTTTCCGTTCTCCTAGGGTGGCAAATTTTATGTTTTCATAGGGCGCCAAATATCCTAGCACCGGCCCTGGCTGGCCCCCTTGATGGAAGTCTGCATGAAAGTCCAGGTGCTCTTGCAACAGGGATTTCTGCAACCTTATCAATTTGTTTTACATGAAGAGGTTCCCAGCCTCAAGCACAACCTCATACTAGTAACCTCTTACGACATGCCTGGGGGAGCAGTAGTTATAGTCTCCCTTTGTTTCCCCAGAGATTCCAGTCTTTGTTTGTCGCTACACACACACACACACTTTCCTACATGTATTTTATGATCGTGTTTAGCTATCAACAACAACAAAAGTAATGGTACTTAAAAATTATGTACAAGGGAGCAATTAATATTCCATACCTCTACCGTGCCTGGGTGAGTCAGTAAATGAGCGCCAATGTGAAGGTCAGTATCCGCGACGGGACTACCTTTACCTGTCATTACTGTGGGCCGTTAACTTTTCGCGGTTCTCCGAGACCTAAAGAAATTAACTCCACCAAAAAACAAAAAACGAAGCCTTAATGTCTTCACAAGTCTTTCAACTGTACACAAAATCATCATCATGTTCATTTTCGCATCATATGGCGCCACCATTGGAAACCTGCACGAAGCATTTACATGCTCTTGAAACGGTGGTTTCAGCAGCAACTTGTTTTAATGAATGAGATAGTTAGCCTTAGACACAACCTCATATTAGTTGCCTTGTACTGCCTGATGGAGCAGTAAATCTATTCTTTCTTTGTCTCATCATAGAACCCCCGGGACACACACGGGGTTGTACAGAATGCTATTATTGTTCATACAACTTGTCCCAGGCTCTGAATATGACGCCGCTGTGATAGGTAAATTCCAACCTACTTAACACAGTTTTTTTTCTTCAAAATTTCAGTACCGCACGTGCTAACTGTCCTGACTCAGACTGGTGAGTTTGGCCTGCTCAAGTGTTGGGAGCAGGGAGAGAAAAGGATCTGAATAAATTTGCTCAAGCACACCCTTCTCTATTGTCAATATTGTCTCCTAGCAAATTGATTAAGACCCTCGCGCTAACCGTGGTCTCTCGTCTGTTATTCATGGCCCTTTTAAGTTCTAGGGCGGCGATAACAGATGAGAAATGAGTACGGATTCTGGGAATTATGACGACAAAATCACTTTCGATTTAGTAAATAGGTTTTATCTTTACAACGTGTACACGTGTTTCGTGAGTCGAGCAAGGTTTGTTCCGAAATGTTCTTTTTATTTGGCAAAAATGGAGGGAGGGGAATTATTGTTGATTTTACGAATGTTGTAAATAAAAATATCTCGTGATGGACAAAATGCAAACCAATTGAAGTACAAGTTAAAGAAGGAAGTAGACGATGGGCAGTCGCGAGATTAGAATATCACATAGTGCGACAGTTACTAACGATGAAACCACATGGACAGAGGACACAGGGAAGACCTTACAATACATAAAAAAGTAAAAGCCACGACAGCTGAGTGCACTCAAAAAGAGAAGTAGAAAATAATTCAAGAAAATACAAACTTTGAAATATCTATTCCTTGGTCGATACACACAAAAGTATACAAACATTTAAGGGAGAGAAGGGATAACCTGTCGTGACAGCGTCAGAAAATATAGGTCCTAATACTGGCTCCGTTTTCTTTGACATCCTTAATACTAGATCTCTGTGCGTGCGTGTGTGTTGTTGTTTTTGTTTTAAATAAGCTGCCTTATTTCACCGAAGCACGCCTTGTCAACCACTGTTTTGATTGCAGTCTTATAACTATAATAATATAATAGCCCCTTCAGTCATAACTGACTATGGGAATGCGCCCCTGAGGTGACAGCCCTCAACTGCTTATTTTCCTGGTGCTCCTTTCGACGTTTTCTCCTCACCTCTGCTTCTTGTGTGAGCCTCTCTTCGCCCAATCTGAGGTGGTGCCGTAAATAGCATCGCCACTTTGTGCGATCGGCAGCTTCATCCTCCCATGTTGCTGGATCCATGTCCAGTGCCCTCATATCTCTCTTGCACACATCTTTGAACCTCAGCTGTGGTCGCCCAACTGTTCTCTTGCCATCTGCTAATTGTCCGTAGAAGATATCTTTTGGGATGCGACCATCTTCCATGCGGCGAACATGGCCAAGCCAGCGAAGTCTGCGCTGTCTAAGCAGCGTATACATACTTTGAAGGCCAGCACGTGACAACACCTCGACATTTGTCACTTTATCTTTCCACGAGATGCCGAGGATGCGGCGTAGACACCGCAAATGGAAGGTATTGAGCCTTCTTTCTTGCTTAGCATAGGTCGTCCAGGTCTCGCTGCCATATAGGAGTGTGCTGGTGACGCAGGCATTATATACCGCAGCTTTGGTCTTCATTGTGAGTTTAGAGTTTCCCCAAACACGCGATGTGAGGCGGGCAAAGGTAGCTGCAGCTTTGCCAATGCGGCTGTCGATTTCTGTATCCAGTGAGAGTTTGTCATTGATGGTAGACCCTAGGTATGTGAAGTGATTGCAGTCTTATGCATACTGAATTCTGCTTCTACTTCCAGCATGCAGCCGTAGGCATTCTTAATTCTATTGGGTTTTGTTTCCTGCGTGTGGTCTTTCGCGATAATGTCTAATATTTTTATGAGGAATGTGGAGCTTGCATTGTAGTCAAGTGACTCATCTGCTTTATTTAAAATAAAACATTGCAAGTAATCGTTGGTGAACAACTTATAGGACTTGCTTGAAACAAACAACCACATTGCAACAACAAAGAGAGAGAGAGACATAAAAGGACACATATATATATATATATATATATATATATATATATATATATATATATATATATATATATATATAAATATATATATATATATATATATATATATATAGATAGAGAGAGAGAGAGAGAGAGAGAGAGAGAGAGAGAGAGAGAGGCAGTGCATTTAATCTAAAACAGGAAACAGAAATTCAACGAATACTTTCAAGCCGATACCCTTAAGTTTTATTTGTTAGCTACTGTGACAGAGTATGTAAATATATTTACATGTATCACCACGTTTTTGCTTCCATCTGTTTCCCACCTCTCTTTGCTTTTTAATATCCACGTTTCTTTAACGCAGACGGCATGCGCTTCGATATCTCTCGCACTCAAATTGTAGCCACGCCTATTTTCTTGTTCTCTGTCTATCAGGCACTAGTAATGTTTACCAACAGACCTATTAGTTAGTCCTGAGCCGTTAACTGTATTTATCACGCGAACGATTGGGCAATCGCTGAAATATTGACAGATCAGAGAATGAGTCGGCTAATTTTAAAATCAAGGGCGATAAGTTAAGACGTACTTTTTCGGTAATTACTTTGGTCAGGGGGAATTAATCTGAGGAAAGGGGAGATAATCAACAGTTACCCCCCCTCCCCCACACACACATCCGTTCGTTCGTGAACGTAATTAGCTGCAGACGAGATGCCAGATCAAAGCACGTCCGTTCTCTAGTGACGATTCTGCGGTCGGCATGAGTGTAAAAATAAGCTTTGATTCAGCATTCGACCGAAGAATTCCCCAAAATCTAAGCGAAGGCGTGAAATCTAGCAAGTGATAGCGATTTTCTGACCATTTAATATATATACTCCAGCTTTAAACTCAGTTTATCTAGTAGCCACAGAATTTTGCAGAACTATCTAGCGTCGAATCTTAGACCATTGTTATAGTGGATTTCTTAGTGTTTCGATTGGAGATTAGTTTCTTTTTTTTCTGTGTTGCGGTAATTATATTTACTAGTATTTTTGAGTGATTTAATTGTTAAGTTCGTCATTATATTTCACTAGGATTTACTGTGTTAAATTGGCTAGCAGATTAAATATATATAGCTAATATTTTCCAGCTGTAACATAAATTTAATTAATTGCTAGTAACCAGTAAGAGATATTTTAATTGATGAGTAAATGCACTAGGCAAGGTATACCGACGAAATATATATTTATCTTCTATCCATCATGTGCCAATTTTGTAAATGACTAGAATTTATTTCACGGGTTAATAAGACCGATAGATAAGCTTCTCATGTGTGTTTCTAATCAAATCTTATAACCGAATGGATAATA
Source organism: Oreohelix idahoensis (assembly GCA_024509875.1). Lineage (NCBI taxonomy): Eukaryota > Metazoa > Mollusca > Gastropoda > Stylommatophora > Oreohelicidae > Oreohelix > Oreohelix idahoensis. The sequence continues at coordinate 75,172 of JAMPIV010008658.1, forward strand.
AATTATAACGTTGCGCGGGTTAGGATGGATACTGATATTGTGATTAAATGTTTGTATTTTTCGTCCTAAAATATAGTACGGGTAACAAACCTAAAACTACCAGCGGCCTAAGCCTACGCCTAAACCTGAATCTGAGAATAACGGATCTAAGTCCAACAGTACAAAAAGAACATTCTTATATAAATATCGGGTCTTCAAGGTTGACCTGTTTGGCCTCTTGTTTACACCCAGAAAGAGACAGAGTACCAACAAAAAGAATTAAGAATAAATTGTAACTGGACCTATAGCTATCCAGATTTCTTTTTTCCAATTTCATATACATTCTGCCCGTTGTGGCGAAATAATCAAACATTAACATTTCCCGACTATCGACCGTTTGTGGTGTGACAAGGAATTTTATACTGAGAGAAGTTACATACCTGACATTCCTTTATGTATTGGAATCCCAAGCTACTGACACTGTAAGCACTGTTAATTTTCTTACCTGGACTAATTAATGTGACATAAACAGAAATCCCAATAACAATCTTTAGGATACACACAGCAAAACAGACGTTGCTAATCAACAATTAGATAAGAACGAATGAACGTGGCCACGTGTTGTCTGGAGAGAGAGAAAGAAGGAATGAGTAATTCCTTTTAACGTATAAGCTTTGTACTCACTTTGTTTTGCTTTTCTTTTAGTTTGCTAGTACTGTCATTTTATTTTCAGAATAGATCCATTAGAACTTTGTTCTTTACAGTATAGTCAAATTCTGTACCACAGTGCTAATCTTTTGACCTTTTGGGGGTTAATATCTTCTTTTAACGGGATCTTGTCTCAACAGAGGGAATTGCACTTACGGGTCTATTCCTTTTTTATTATTTCGGTAGCATATGATTTTTTTTGTATTTTTCTATCTTGATATTAAATGTTGTACGGTTCTTTATGATAAATAAACTGAACATAAAACTTAATTACCTGTGTGTTGGTCAGCTCGTCCCAATATTCCTACTCCATTAATATAGTTTCACGTTTGTGCGTCTAATTGTCGTCACTTATCTGTGGGTGTGTGTAAGTGAGTGGTTGATATATATTAATATATACAGAAAGGAAACTGTCTGATAAACAAATTTCAGTCGTAAGATAGGCTGGACTAGAGTATCTTCTAAATCCAGGGACAGACTCTACCTATCCACCATTTCACTCGTGAAATCTATTTTTTTACCTTATCTCTTACTGAGTTACCACCTTTTCCAGTTCTATTCAGACGGGACATATCTATCTTAAATACCTATCTAAAATCTACGACAGCTACCAACCATCGTTTTATGTCTATGTGCTTTATGTGTTTAGTGTGTAATTATTTTGTGTGTGTATGTGTGAATGGGAATGGGTAAATGGGTAAAAGCGAGAGAGTCTTACATTTAAAAAATACGTATATGATTGATAAATGCTTGATTAAGACAGTGAGTTACTGTGTGTGAGAGTCAGTGCCTAAGTGAGACAATAAACGAGTGCCTGTGTGAATGAGCTAGTGGCTGATACAGTCAGTAAACGAGCGCGTGTTTGAGTGAGCTAGTGCCGCAGACAGTCAGTAAACGAGCGCATGTGAATGTCTAAACGAATGACCATGCTTGAGTGAGTCTCTTAAGGAGCGTGTGGGCATGGATGACAGGAGCGGGGAAGTTTCCGGCGGTATGAAAAAAGGTAAAAAAATATAACATGGATAAAAAATAATGCGTAGGCTGCTGATACTATCGCCCAAAGGTCATCACCCTCCATAAAAAGGAGACAGCAAACGGCGGGGGGGAAAGATTGCGTGAGACTAGAAAGGCTAAGGAGACGCAATTGGGGGGGGGGGGGGGGTCGGAACGGAGAAAAGTCACGTTTCCCAAGTTGACATAAAGTAAGGAACTCGACAACCAAGCCTTTGATTTGAATTCAGCGGCAGAACGCAGATGTTTGGAATATTACAAAAATTAAAAAGTAACTTTTTCGTAATATTAATGTTAGGAATATAAAAATTAGCTGGCCGGATGGCCCATTCTGAGCAGTGAACTAATATGTTCTTAATTTTACAGACGGATAGATAATATTGAAGATAATGACAAAAGACAGTGTTGTTCACATCAGCGACAGACTGTATGGAATAAAAAGTGTCGCTATTTGCACAAAAAAAAACACGACCTTGAGACGCAGGTGTTCAAATCTACTTAGTAGGGAAGCGAAGGGACATTGGTGGGAGCTGTGTCTAAATATAACTTTTAACGACAAAATTTTGGAGGGGAGAGAAAGGTTGGTTCAAAAATCAAGTACGTTTTTGAAAAAAAAAAAAACAAGTAGAGACGGACAGACTAACAGATAAACATCCATACTTGACTGAAGCATGACTGAAATGACTTTAGGGTAGGAAATTTGAATTTGAAATAAACCTAGGCAGTGATTGGCCACAGACAATCATTTTATCGGCGCTCAGACGCGCAAGTGGGGCCATTCCTCAATAGTTGTTCGATGATAGACACAGTATTTTAAAGTGTGGTGATTTCCAAATGAAAGAAAGTGAAATAAGTTCAGGGACGCCATACTATAGCCAGCAGCTCAGCTGAGTTTTGCTAGCATTTCTGTGTTCTTTATTCATAATCTGGTAAGATTGAAATTATTTCTTTGTATATTTTGAATATTGTTTAATGTTCGAGTGATTTGATACTGCCATATCATAATCTAGCCTTACAAACAAGTAGGGATTTGCTCTAGACCCCCCGCCCAAGTCAGGGTCTAGGGACCAACAATATACATAAACTCCAGCAAGGGTTAGGAAAGACAGATCAAGTGTTGAGAATAATGAAACATATTACCTATCCACTTTTAGGGAAGGAAACTAATAAATATTTTTCAGAATCTATAGTCTGGGAGGACCTATCTGATGTAAAACCACCATGGTAAATGTGCTGTTTGGTCAGAGAGATCTGACCTGTCTGTATGATGTGGTTGTTGTGTCCGTGTTGTGTCCAGACGTGGGTAGAGAATAGAATTTTGACACATAGCCAATACTTTGATTGCAGAGCTGTGAGTTTCAGTTGTCAACAAGGCGGTGTCCATTCAGTTGGTGATTTTACTCGAGTGTATCTGTGCAGTACGTTGTGACAGAGACCACTATTATTGCCCGCCAGCACGGAGAGGTGGGACCACCAGATTTCAGCACCAGAGCTACATATGCAAGTTGAGTGAGCCTCTGGTCTGCTGGAAGTTCACCAACGCCTTTTAGTTACTAATACCCCATAAAATTCCTGTAATTTACTGGACACTGTGTAGTCAATATAGACAGGTGTGATGAGGCCACCCCAACAGCACAAGCATTAACTATCCTCCCAAGTAGATGACTACTAGAACATTTTAATAAAACTAACTAGTCTAGTACTTATATATGTACACTCTTGCATTTATTATGTAACATTCCATGCATTTCTTTCATAATTTTTAAATCCTTTTTTTTTTAAAAAAAGTTCTGGTCAACATAAAACTTGATCCAGAACAAATAAATGTAATATAATTCTATCAAAAATTTTACACTCTTGAGTTAGTTCAGTGTATTATAATATTTGTTAAATATTATTAGTCTGCTTAAATATCTGTGGGTGTATCTATAACTATCACACCACATTACATATCATTACCCTAGACATTTTACATAGCTACATTCATTAAGAAAAAAAAATTGAGTGTGAGGTCGTAGTGGTAGCAAGAAAGGCCTTCTGACAATTCACAACTACATTTTATCTCAGGAGCCTTCACAGCTGGCCTCATACATTACATTTAGTAATATCACCATCATACAATACCATCAAACCCACTACATACATTGGGGGTCTTGTCCAGGGATAATTAGCCCAACAGTAATATTAGGATCTCCTGGTTGGAGAAATAAAATTAGGAAAAAAAAAATTGTGAAATTCCCTTTAAAATTAAAAGTGTCCCTGCAGATAAAAGTTGGTGAATCTTCACAGCCAGTGATAATTAATTAGTTAACTGGTTAGTTAGAATTAGTTAGACTATAGTCATAAGAAGTACTTAGTGTATTTACTGGTTAGAGATTTAGCTTGTATATTATTATATTGTCTGAAAAGTATGGCGGAGCTAGCAAAATTCCGATCAGCTGCTGTGCTGACCGCAAAGGAGATGGGAATGGATGGTCAGATTTTAATTCAATATGTAACGGCTGAATGTGATAAATATATTGAAAGGGAAGATAGAAAGGTAGCTGAAGAGAAGAGGTTACAAATTGAGGCTGATAGAGAAATTAAGAGGCTGCAGATTGAGGCAGAAGAAAAACGACAGCAAAGGGAGGCAGAAGAAAAACGACAGCAAAGGGAGGCAGAAGAAAAAAGGTTGACTGCCGAAAGGGAGGCAGAAGAAAAAAGGTTGACTGCCGAAAGGGAGGCAGAAGATAGAAGGTTGCAAAGGGAGCACGAATTACGACTAAGGGAGCTGGAATTACAAGGCCCGGCTCCTGAAAATGGTGCCAGCCCTTTTGCCTCAGATGCTACGCCCAGTCTGGGAGCCTCAAACTCAGCTATGGGGTTTCATTTAGACCATTTTGTTGAAAAAGACGATGACATAGAGGGGTACCTAGGACGTTTTGAGTTATTAGCTACTACATATGGGTTAGAGAGAGAGAGGTGGAGTTTAAAGCTATCACAGGGATTGAGAGGTACTTCTTATGAAGTATTTGCCAAAATGAACAGGGAAGACCAAGACAATTATGACATGTTAAAGCAGGCTTTGTTATTAAGGTACGAGAAGAATGGTGAATTTTATCGTAAGAAATTTAGAAATGCCAAACTGTTGTCTGGGGAGACATACCACCAATTCTCTGCTAGACTAGAAACCTATTTGGAGAAATGGACGGCTCTGGGGAAGACCCAAGATCTTAAAGAAATGATCATGATTGAGCAATTGAGAGAGTCCATGGCTCCAGACATGAGAAAATTTCTCATGGAACAAGGTGCAGAGAAGTTGGGGGAAATTTTAAATGTTGCTGAGAGGTATCAGGCAGCTCAGGCAGAGGTAAGTGGTGCTAAAAAGAAGCACATAGACAATTTTAAAGCTCCACAGCAATTTAATAAATTTGATAATAGAGAGCAGGGAAATAAAGGTAGGACAAACTTTGAGCGGCCAAGAAATGACTATCGCGACAGAAACTCACAGTTCAATGACCAAAAGTTCAATGAAAGAAAACCGTTGAACCAAGGAAAAAGATGGTGTAAATGGTGCAAGAAGGATAACCATAACACCGAATTTTGTAGAAGGAAACCTTCAAACATTGCTGCAATGAAGTCGGGGACGCGAAGATTAAAGGTTAATCCTAATGGACAACAGGAACCTTATCACCCCCCAGTTTGTGAGGATGTTATTTGTAATGGGGTCACCATAAGGTGCCTTTATGATACAGGTTTGGATTATGATTCAGTTGTGAAGTCTAGCCTAGTGGACCCAAGTCAGTATACCACAGAAACAGTGGAAATACAAGGGGCGACTAAGGACATACCACTCATGACACTTCCCATCGCAAGGATAACGGTGAAAACTCGCTATGTGGAGGGAGAAATCAGAGCAGCAGTGATAGATGAACCAATCTACCCTCTGATATTGGGGTGTAGATACGTCTTCTTGGGGAATCCCGAGAAACCTGTGATCATGGCGACAGTGCAGACCAGGTCACAGAAGAAGGAGGAAGAAGGTGAACCTATAAATGCTCATCCAGAGGAGATGAGGAAGGCGCAGGCTGAGGATAGGACACTCAAGCCCTGTTTTAAAAAATTGCCCAAATGCCACACACCTCCGAGCAAGGGGGAATATTTCATGAAGAACAAACTCTTATACAGGAAGGCCGGAACTGGAACAAATGGTCACAACCAGCTGGTTCTTCCCACTTCATATAGAGATAAAGTGATGGAACTCGGGCATGCGATTCCCTTCAGTGGTCACATGGGGATCAGCGCCACAGGACAGCGTATAGCTTGTCATTACTTCTGGCCAGGGATAACGGAGGATATAAAAAGATATGTCAAATCCTGCCCAGAATGTCAAAGGGTAGCTCCAAAGCACTGGACTGCTCCTGCAACTCTAGGGGAAATGCCCATAGTGGGAACACCTTTTGAGAGGGTTGCAGTGGATATTGTAGGACCTCTCACTCGGACCAAGAGGAGGAACAGTTACATCCTTACTCTGGTGGACACTTGTTCTATGTGGGGAGAGGCGGTAGCCCTGCCATCAATTGATTCAAAACATGTAGCAGAGGCACTACTTACAATATTTACCCGATTAGGATTCCCGCATCAAATCTTGACGGATAATGGTTCTCAGTTCAAGGGGAAACTAACGGAAGAAGTTTTTAAGCTATTTCAAGCCAGACACTTTCATTGTAGTCCGTACCATCCACAAGGGAACGGCCAGGTAGAGAGGTTCAACGGGACTCTCATTTCTATCCTGAGAAAGCTGGCACACGAAAAACCGGATCTGTGGGATCAATTCCTGCCCGCCGCATTGTTTGCGTACCGGGAGGTACCACATAGTTCAACCGGGATGGCTCCCGCAACTCTGCTATTTGGGAGGCCAATAAAAGGTCCATTAGAAGCTCTATTAAGGACCTGGACAGATGAGAAGGCGGAAGAGACTGTTACCTCATCGTATCAATACGTGAACGAACTGACCACTCGTTTGAAAGCTGGATGGAAACTGGCAAATGATAATTTGAAGCAAGCCAGGAAGAAACATGCAGCATATTTTAATAGGAAGGCAAAGGACAGGGAACTGGCAGTCGGAGAGAAGGTGCTGCTTCTACTACCCGGAAGCCAGAATAAATTACAAATTGGTTGGCAAGGTCCATATACGGTTCTAGAGAAGGTGTCTAGAACAAACTATAAAATTGACAAAAAGGGGAAGGAGAAAGTTTATCATGTAAACCTGTTAAAGAAGTATCTGGACAGACCACTCCAGGAAAGCACCCCCTTATTGACCTTGGCTATTGCAACCCAGATGCAAAAAGAACCACTCACCTCACATGAATACCCATTACATCCTTGTGAAACCGCAGCACAGGTAAAAGTCAGTAAGCACCTGACTAAAAACCAGAGGGAGAGAGTTCAACAGGTTCTGGAGGAACATACAGATGTATTAACAGATAAACCAGGCCATACAAATTTGCTACAGTATGACATGAAACTGGTAGACTCAAACCCAATCTGTATGAGAGCCTATTCTATTCCGTTCGCGAAGGAGAAGGCATTGAAGGAAGAAATAGAGTATTTGTTGAAGGAGGGGATTATTTCGCACAGTGAATCATCTTTTAGTTCTAGTGTCGTTTTGTTGAGAAAACCGTCTGGGGAACACAGACTGTGCATAGATTACAGGAAACTGAATGCTGTCACAGAAGGACAAGTGGATCCATTACCAGACACAAAACAGTTATTTGCCAGACTGAACAAGGCAAAATACTTTTCAAAGGTGGATCTTAGTAAAGGCTATTACCAGATCCCAGTGAAGCCTGAAGTGAGACCTTATTTGGCTTTTAGCACTTCGGATGGACATTATGAATTCAATATGCTACCATTCGGACTGAAAAATGCTCCGAGTGTGTTTTCAAGGATGATGCGCAAATTGTTGGATCCCCTGAATAACCCATGTATCACGAATTTCATGGATGATATTCTCGTCGCCACAGAGACATTTGAAGAACACATTGAAGCTCTGGAGATGTTGTTTGATAGACTTCGGGAGGCGAACTTAACTGCTAGGCCAACAAAATGTTGTATTGGATGCAAAGAGTTGGAATTCTTGGGACACACTGTATATCAGGGTAATATGACCCCTGATCCTAAGAACTTGGAAAAACTGCAGAGAGCACCTAGGCCGCAAACAAAAAAGGACGTGCGATCATTTGTGTCGTTATGCGGATTTTATCAGAAATACATCAAGAATTTTAACGCTATTTGTGCTCCTCTGACTGATCTGACTCGCAAGGGACTTCCAGATAAAATTATTTGGACTGCACAATGTGAACTAGCGTTCCAAGAGTTAAAGGAAAAACTCACTAGCAAGCCTATTCTCAAACTGCCTGATTTGACACAGGACTTTGTCTTAAGAACCGATGCAAGTAATGTAGGACTAGGAGGGGCTTTGTTGCAAAGATCATCTTCACCTGATGGGGAACTGAAACCAGTCGCTTATGCAAGCCGTAAATTGAATAAGGCGGAACAAGGATACTCCACAAGCGAAAAAGAATGTTTAGCGTTAATCTGGGCAATAAAGAAGTTTCAAATCTATCTGTATGGTAGGACTTTTGTGGTGGAGACGACCATCAGCCTCTCGTATTCTTATCTCAGGCTAAGCATGAAAACGCAAGATTGCTGAGGTGGTCTTTATTGCTTCAACCTTATCAGTTCAGTATCCAATATATCCCAGGCAAATTGAATGTCGGTGCAGATTTCCTCAGTCGGCACCCCTGTGATCAAAATTAGAGTAGTGGCAGACGTGAGGAGTAATTTTACCTATGTGTATCGCTGGTTTTGGAACTTGCCATAGGCATGTTTTCAAGTGGGGAGATGTGTAGTGAAATTGACAGAGATACAACGGTAAAATACCTCCAAAGATAACATGTAAGGATAAAAACATAATGCGTAGGCTGCTGATAGTACATGATCGCCCAGACCGCGGGTCATCACCCTCCATAAAAATTGACTTGCTAGACAGGAGGGGAACGGCGGATAAAAAGGAAAAAATATGACTGGAAAGATTGCGTGAGACTAGAAAGGCTAAGGAGACGCAATTGGGGGGGAAACGGAGAAAAGTCACGTTTCCCAAGTTGACATAAAGTAAGGAACTCGACAGAAGGGACCTTGGATATGTTACGCCACAGTCATTTATTGGTCGCTTTTGCGATACCAAGCCTTTGATTTGAATTCAGCGGCAGAACGCAGATGTTTGGAATATTACAAAAATTAAAAAGTAACTTTTTCGTAATATTAATGTTAGGAATATAAAAATTAGCTGGCCGGATGGCCCATTCTGAGCAGTGAACTAATATGTTCTTAATTTTACAGACGGATAGATAATATTGAAGATAATGACAAAAGACAGTGTTGTTCACATCAGCGACAGACTGTATGGAATAAAAAGTGTCGCTATTTGCACAAAAAAAACACGACCTTGAGACGCAGGTGTTCAAATCTACTTAGTAGGGAAGCGAAGGGACATTGGTGGGAGCTGTGTCTAAATATAACTTTTAACGACAAAATTTTGGAGGGGAGAGAAAGGTTGGTTCAAAAATCAAGTACGTTTTTGAAAAAAAACAAGTAGAGACGGACAGACTAACAGATAAACATCCATACTTGACTGAAGCATGACTGAAATGACTTTAGGGTAGGAAATTTGAATTTGAAATAAACCTAGGCAGTGATTGGCCACAGACAATCATTTTATCGGCGCTCAGACGCGCAAGTGGGGCCATTCCTCAATAGTTGTTCGATGATAGACACAGTATTTTAAAGTGTGGTGATTTCCAAATGAAAGAAAGTGAAATAAGTTCAGGGACGCCATACTATAGCCAGCAGCTCAGCTGAGTTTTGCTAGCATTTCTGTGTTCTTTATTCATAATCTGGTAAGATTGAAATTATTTCTTTGTATATTTTGAATATTGTTTAATGTTCGAGTGATTTGATACTGCCATATCATAATCTAGCCTTACAAACAAGTAGGGATTTGCTCTAGACCCCCCGCCCAAGTCAGGGTCTAGGGACCAACAATATACATAAACTCCAGCAAGGGTTAGGAAAGACAGATCAAGTGTTGAGAATAATGAAACATATTACCTATCCACTTTTAGGGAAGGAAACTAATAAATATTTTTCAGAATCTATAGTCTGGGAGGACCTATCTGATGTAAAACCACCATGGTAAATGTGCTGTTTGGTCAGAGAGATCTGACCTGTCTGTATGATGTGGTTGTTGTGTCCGTGTTGTGTCCAGACGTGGGTAGAGAATAGAATTTTGACACATAGCCAATACTTTGATTGCAGAGCTGTGAGTTTCAGTTGTCAACAAGGCGGTGTCCATTCAGTTGGTGATTTTACTCGAGTGTATCTGTGCAGTACGTTGTGACAGAGACCACTATTATTGCCCGCCAGCACGGAGAGGTGGGACCACCAGATTTCAGCACCAGAGCTACATATGCAAGTTGAGTGAGCCTCTGGTCTGCTGGAAGTTCACCAACGCCTTTTAGTTACTAATACCCCATAAAATTCCTGTAATTTACTGGACACTGTGTAGTCAATATAGACAGGTGTGATGAGGCCACCCCAACAGCACAAGCATTAACTATCCTCCCAAGTAGATGACTACTAGAACATTTTAATAAAACTAACTAGTCTAGTACTTATATATGTACACTCTTGCATTTATTATGTAACATTCCATGCATTTCTTTCATAATTTTTAAATCCTTTTTTTTTAAAAAAAGTTCTGGTCAACATAAAACTTGATCCAGAACAAATAAATGTAATATAATTCTATCAAAAATTTTACACTCTTGAGTTAGTTCAGTGTATTATAATATTTGTTAAATATTATTAGTCTGCTTAAATATCTGTGGGTGTATCTATAACTATCACACCACATTACATATCATTACCCTAGACATTTTACATAGCTACATTCATTAAGAAAAAAAAATTGAGTGTGAGGTCGTAGTGGTAGCAAGAAAGGCCTTCTGACAATTCACAACTACATTTTATCTCAGGAGCCTTCACAGCTGGCCTCATACATTACATTTAGTAATATCACCATCATACAATACCATCAAACCCACTACATACATTGGGGTCTTGTCCAGGGATAATTAGCCCAACAGTAATATTAGGATCTCCTGGTTGGAGAAATAAAATTAGGGGAAAAAAAAATTGTGAAATTCCCTTTAAAATTAAAAGTGTCCCTGCAGATAAAAGTTGGTGAATCTTCACAGCCAGTGATAATTAATTAGTTAACTGGTTAGTTAGAATTAGTTAGACTATAGTCATAAGAAGTACTTAGTGTATTTACTGGTTAGAGATTTAGCTTGTATATTATTATATTGTCTGAAAAGTATGGCGGAGCTAGCAAAATTCCGATCAGCTGCTGTGCTGACCGCAAAGGAGATGGGAATGGATGGTCAGATTTTAATTCAATATGTAACGGCTGAATGTGATAAATATATTGAAAGGGAAGATAGAAAGGTAGCTGAAGAGAAGAGGTTACAAATTGAGGCTGATAGAGAAATTAAGAGGCTGCAGATTGAGGCAGAAGAAAAACGACAGCAAAGGGAGGCAGAAGAAAAACGACAGCAAAGGGAGGCAGAAGAAAAAAGGTTGACTGCCGAAAGGGAGGCAGAAGAAAAAAGGTTGACTGCCGAAAGGGAGGCAGAAGATAGAAGGTTGCAAAGGGAGCACGAATTACGACTAAGGGAGCTGGAATTACAAGGCCCGGCTCCTGAAAATGGTGCCAGCCCTTTTGCCTCAGATGCTACGCCCAGTCTGGGAGCCTCAAACTCAGCTATGGGGTTTCATTTAGACCATTTTGTTGAAAAAGACGATGACATAGAGGGGTACCTAGGACGTTTTGAGTTATTAGCTACTACATATGGGTTAGAGAGAGAGAGGTGGAGTTTAAAGCTATCACAGGGATTGAGAGGTACTTCTTATGAAGTATTTGCCAAAATGAACAGGGAAGACCAAGACAATTATGACATGTTAAAGCAGGCTTTGTTATTAAGGTACGAGAAGAATGGTGAATTTTATCGTAAGAAATTTAGAAATGCCAAACTGTTGTCTGGGGAGACATACCACCAATTCTCTGCTAGACTAGAAACCTATTTGGAGAAATGGACGGCTCTGGGGAAGACCCAAGATCTTAAAGAAATGATCATGATTGAGCAATTGAGAGAGTCCATGGCTCCAGACATGAGAAAATTTCTCATGGAACAAGGTGCAGAGAAGTTGGGGGAAATTTTAAATGTTGCTGAGAGGTATCAGGCAGCTCAGGCAGAGGTAAGTGGTGCTAAAAAGAAGCACATAGACAATTTTAAAGCTCCACAGCAATTTAATAAATTTGATAATAGAGAGCAGGGAAATAAAGGTAGGACAAACTTTGAGCGGCCAAGAAATGACTATCGCGACAGAAACTCACAGTTCAATGACCAAAAGTTCAATGAAAGAAAACCGTTGAACCAAGGAAAAAGATGGTGTAAATGGTGCAAGAAGGATAACCATAACACCGAATTTTGTAGAAGGAAACCTTCAAACATTGCTGCAATGAAGTCGGGGACGCGAAGATTAAAGGTTAATCCTAATGGACAACAGGAACCTTATCACCCCCCAGTTTGTGAGGATGTTATTTGTAATGGGGTCACCATAAGGTGCCTTTATGATACAGGTTTGGATTATGATTCAGTTGTGAAGTCTAGCCTAGTGGACCCAAGTCAGTATACCACAGAAACAGTGGAAATACAAGGGGCGACTAAGGACATACCACTCATGACACTTCCCATCGCAAGGATAACGGTGAAAACTCGCTATGTGGAGGGAGAAATCAGAGCAGCAGTGATAGATGAACCAATCTACCCTCTGATATTGGGGGTGTAGATACGTCTTCTTGGGGAATCCCGAGAAACCTGTGATCATGGCGACAGTGCAGACCAGGTCACAGAAGAAGGAGGAAGAAGGTGAACCTATAAATGCTCATCCAGAGGAGATGAGGAAGGCGCAGGCTGAGGATAGGACACTCAAGCCCTGTTTTAAAAAATTGCCCAAATGCCACACACCTCCGAGCAAGGGGGAATATTTCATGAAGAACAAACTCTTATACAGGAAGGCCGGAACTGGAACAAATGGTCACAACCAGCTGGTTCTTCCCACTTCATATAGAGATAAAGTGATGGAACTCGGGCATGCGATTCCCTTCAGTGGTCACATGGGGATCAGCGCCACAGGACAGCGTATAGCTTGTCATTACTTCTGGCCAGGGATAACGGAGGATATAAAAAGATATGTCAAATCCTGCCCAGAATGTCAAAGGGTAGCTCCAAAGCACTGGACTGCTCCTGCAACTCTAGGGGAAATGCCCATAGTGGGAACACCTTTTGAGAGGGTTGCAGTGGATATTGTAGGACCTCTCACTCGGACCAAGAGGAGGAACAGTTACATCCTTACTCTGGTGGACACTTGTTCTATGTGGGGAGAGGCGGTAGCCCTGCCATCAATTGATTCAAAACATGTAGCAGAGGCACTACTTACAATATTTACCCGATTAGGATTCCCGCATCAAATCTTGACGGATAATGGTTCTCAGTTCAAGGGGAAACTAACGGAAGAAGTTTTTAAGCTATTTCAAGCCAGACACTTTCATTGTAGTCCGTACCATCCACAAGGGAACGGCCAGGTAGAGAGGTTCAACGGGACTCTCATTTCTATCCTGAGAAAGCTGGCACACGAAAAACCGGATCTGTGGGATCAATTCCTGCCCGCCGCATTGTTTGCGTACCGGGAGGTACCACATAGTTCAACCGGGATGGCTCCCGCAACTCTGCTATTTGGGAGGCCAATAAAAGGTCCATTAGAAGCTCTATTAAGGACCTGGACAGATGAGAAGGCGGAAGAGACTGTTACCTCATCGTATCAATACGTGAACGAACTGACCACTCGTTTGAAAGCTGGATGGAAACTGGCAAATGATAATTTGAAGCAAGCCAGGAAGAAACATGCAGCATATTTTAATAGGAAGGCAAAGGACAGGGAACTGGCAGTCGGAGAGAAGGTGCTGCTTCTACTACCCGGAAGCCAGAATAAATTACAAATTGGTTGGCAAGGTCCATATACGGTTCTAGAGAAGGTGTCTAGAACAAACTATAAAATTGACAAAAAGGGGAAGGAGAAAGTTTATCATGTAAACCTGTTAAAGAAGTATCTGGACAGACCACTCCAGGAAAGCACCCCCTTATTGACCTTGGCTATTGCAACCCAGATGCAAAAAGAACCACTCACCTCACATGAATACCCATTACATCCTTGTGAAACCGCAGCACAGGTAAAAGTCAGTAAGCACCTGACTAAAAACCAGAGGGAGAGAGTTCAACAGGTTCTGGAGGAACATACAGATGTATTAACAGATAAACCAGGCCATACAAATTTGCTACAGTATGACATGAAACTGGTAGACTCAAACCCAATCTGTATGAGAGCCTATTCTATTCCGTTCGCGAAGGAGAAGGCATTGAAGGAAGAAATAGAGTATTTGTTGAAGGAGGGGATTATTTCGCACAGTGAATCATCTTTTAGTTCTAGTGTCGTTTTGTTGAGAAAACCGTCTGGGGAACACAGACTGTGCATAGATTACAGGAAACTGAATGCTGTCACAGAAGGACAAGTGGATCCATTACCAGACACAAAACAGTTATTTGCCAGACTGAACAAGGCAAAATACTTTTCAAAGGTGGATCTTAGTAAAGGCTATTACCAGATCCCAGTGAAGCCTGAAGTGAGACCTTATTTGGCTTTTAGCACTTCGGATGGACATTATGAATTCAATATGCTACCATTCGGACTGAAAAATGCTCCGAGTGTGTTTTCAAGGATGATGCGCAAATTGTTGGATCCCCTGAATAACCCATGTATCACGAATTTCATGGATGATATTCTCGTCGCCACAGAGACATTTGAAGAACACATTGAAGCTCTGGAGATGTTGTTTGATAGACTTCGGGAGGCGAACTTAACTGCTAGGCCAACAAAATGTTGTATTGGATGCAAAGAGTTGGAATTCTTGGGACACACTGTATATCAGGGTAATATGACCCCTGATCCTAAGAACTTGGAAAAACTGCAGAGAGCACCTAGGCCGCAAACAAAAAAGGACGTGCGATCATTTGTGTCGTTATGCGGATTTTATCAGAAATACATCAAGAATTTTAACGCTATTTGTGCTCCTCTGACTGATCTGACTCGCAAGGGACTTCCAGATAAAATTATTTGGACTGCACAATGTGAACTAGCGTTCCAAGAGTTAAAGGAAAAACTCACTAGCAAGCCTATTCTCAAACTGCCTGATTTGACACAGGACTTTGTCTTAAGAACCGATGCAAGTAATGTAGGACTAGGAGGGGCTTTGTTGCAAAGATCATCTTCACCTGATGGGGAACTGAAACCAGTCGCTTATGCAAGCCGTAAATTGAATAAGGCGGAACAAGGATACTCCACAAGCGAAAAAGAATGTTTAGCGTTAATCTGGGCAATAAAGAAGTTTCAAATCTATCTGTATGGTAGGACTTTTGTGGTGGAGACGGACCATCAGCCTCTCGTATTCTTATCTCAGGCTAAGCATGAAAACGCAAGATTGCTGAGGTGGTCTTTATTGCTTCAACCTTATCAGTTCAGTATCCAATATATCCCAGGCAAATTGAATGTCGGTGCAGATTTCCTCAGTCGGCACCCCTGTGATCAAAATTAGAGTAGTGGCAGACGTGAGGAGTAATTTTACCTATGTGTATCGCTGGTTTTGGAACTTGCCATAGGCATGTTTTCAAGTGGGGAGATGTGTAGTGAAATTGACAGAGATACAACGGTAAAATACCTCCAAAGATAACATGTAAGGATAAAAACATAATGCGTAGGCTGCTGATAGTACATGATCGCCCAGACCGCGGGTCATCACCCTCCATAAAAATTGACTTGCTAGACAGGAGGGGAACGGCGGATAAAAAGGAAAAAATATGACTGGAAAGATTGCGTGAGACTAGAAAGGCTAAGGAGACGCAATTGGGGGGGAAACGGAGAAAAGTCACGTTTCCCAAGTTGACATAAAGTAAGGAACTCGACAGAAGGGACCTTGGATATGTTACGCCACAGTCATTTATTGGTCGCTTTTGCGATACCAAGCCTTTGATTTGAATTCAGCGGCAGAACGCAGATGTTTGGAATATTACAAAAATTAAAAAGTAACTTTTTCGTAATATTAATGTTAGGAATATAAAAATTAGCTGGCCGGATGGCCCATTCTGAGCAGTGAACTAATATGTTCTTAATTTTACAGACGGATAGATAATATTGAAGATAATGACAAAAGACAGTGTTGTTCACATCAGCGACAGACTGTATTGAATAAAAAGTGTCGCTATTTGCACAAAAAAAAACACGACCTCGAGACGCAGGTGTTCAAATCTACTTAGTAGGGAAGCGAAGGGACATTGGTGGGAGCTGTGTCTAAATATAACTTTTAACGACAAAATTTTGGAGGGGAGAGAAAGGTTGGTTCAAAAATCAAGTACGTTTTTGAAAAAAAAACAAGTAGAGACGGACAGACTAACAGATAAACATCCATACTTGACTGAAGCATGACTGAAATGACTTTAGGGTAGGAAATTTGAATTTGAAATAAACCTAGGCAGTGATTGGCCACAGACAATCATTTTATCGGCGCTCAGACGCGCAAGTGGGGCCATTCCTCAATAGTTGTTCGATGATAGACACAGTATTTTAAAGTGTGGTGATTTCCAAATGAAAGAAAGTGAAATAAGTTCAGGGACGCCATACTATAGCCAGCAGCTCAGCTGAGTTTTGCTAGCATTTCTGTGTTCTTTATTCATAATCTGGTAAGATTGAAATTATTTCTTTGTATATTTTGAATATTGTTTAATGTTCGAGTGATTTGATACTGCCATATCATAATCTAGCCTTACAAACAAGTAGGGATTTGCTCTAGACCCCCCGCCCAAGTCAGGGTCTAGGGACCAACAATATACATAAACTCCAGCAAGGGTTAGGAAAGACAGATCAAGTGTTGAGAATAATGAAACATATTACCTATCCACTTTTAGGGAAGGAAACTAATAAATATTTTTCAGAATCTATAGTCTGGGAGGACCTATCTGATGTAAAACCACCATGGTAAATGTGCTGTTTGGTCAGAGAGATCTGACCTGTCTGTATGATGTGGTTGTTGTGTCCGTGTTGTGTCCAGACGTGGGTAGAGAATAGAATTTTGACACATAGCCAATACTTTGATTGCAGAGCTGTGAGTTTCAGTTGTCAACAAGGCGGTGTCCATTCAGTTGGTGATTTTACTCGAGTGTATCTGTGCAGTACGTTGTGACAGAGACCACTATTATTGCCCGCCAGCACGGAGAGGTGGGACCACCAGATTTCAGCACCAGAGCTACATATGCAAGTTGAGTGAGCCTCTGGTCTGCTGGAAGTTCACCAACGCCTTTTAGTTACTAATACCCCATAAAATTCCTGTAATTTACTGGACACTGTGTAGTCAATATAGACAGGTGTGATGAGGCCACCCCAACAGCACAAGCATTAACTATCCTCCCAAGTAGATGACTACTAGAACATTTTAATAAAACTAACTAGTCTAGTACTTATATATGTACACTCTTGCATTTATTATGTAACATTCCATGCATTTTTTTCATAATTTTTAAATCCTTTTTTTTAAAAAAAGTTCTGGTCAACATAAAACTTGATCCAGAACAAATAAATGTAATATAATTCTATCAAAAATTTTACACTCTTGAGTTAGTTCAGTGTATTATAATATTTGTTAAATATTATTAGTCTGCTTAAATATCTGTGGGTGTATCTATAACTATCACACCACATTACACATCATTACCCTAGACATTTTACATAGCTACATTCATTAAGAAAAAAAATTGAGTGTGAGGTCGTAGTGGTAGCAAGAAAGGCCTTCTGACAATTCACAACTACATTTTATCTCAGGAGCCTTCACAGCTGGCCTCATACATTACATTTAGTAATATCACCATCATACAATACCATCAAACCCACTACAAAAGTGTGTCAGTTAAAGAGCGTCTTTGTGAGAGTTTCAGTGCATGAGCGACTCTGCAAAAGAGCGCATCTTTGGAATAGTGAATGCGGGCATTACTAAAGGGCTCCCCCCCCCCCCCCCCATGTGATAGAGTCGTGTCTGGGTGAGTCAGTAAATGAGCGTATACGTGAGGGTCAGTACCTGAGCGAGCCAGCAAACCAGCGCCTGTGGAAGAGTTTCAGTGCTTAAATGCACCAGTAAACGAGTGCGTATGTGAGATTCAGTACCTGAGCAAGCCAGTAAACGAGCGCGTTGTTGAGTCATTGCCAGAGCGAGTCAGTAAACAAGCATCTGCGTGAGAGTTTCAGTGCATCAGTAAACCAGCGCGTGAGAATAATTGCCTGAGCGAGTCAGTAAACGAGCACCTGTGTCAGAGTTAGTGTCTGGGCGAGTCAACGAGGTATGTGTGATACAGCCATGCTAGATTGAGTTAGTAATATGGTCTATGTAAGAGGGACAGTGCCAGAGTGAGTAATGCGCGCCTGTATAAGAAGGTCAGTGTTAGAGTGAGCTAATAAACAGTGACCACTCTGATGAAGTCAGTGCCTAAGTAAGTAATTAACCGAGTCCCGTGTGATGAACACAGAAATTAACCCGTTAGTCTGTGATGTGATACACACGGTATAGGATATGTTAGCTGCAATAACCGAGACTATAAACAGGACAACATGATATTACTGGATGCCAGGTTGCAACAACTGGCTCGGAAAATCCACACAGAAAGACAAAGGGCGCCAGAATAAACGAGGCATGTGACAACAAGTTTATACCAGGAGAAACTTCCGCACAAGATGAAGACTCATACATATATCTTACCCGATTTTTTTTTAAAAGTCGTATGGAGGCCAATTCTTCTTCTTCCGTCCTTAGCCAAAGACCGACCAAGCAGTCAGTGGCCATTACGCCTTGCGGCGTCTTAGGGCAACAAGAAATTATCCGTTGTTCCGTTACGCCAAAAGGCGTTTATTGGTACAACAGAATATTAATTGTTGTTTCCGTAATCAATGTGACAAGCAAGCGGTTGATCAATCCGCTGTGCCCCGAACTTGCCCTCGTGTGTACTGCCGCTATAAAACCACCTCGCCACCGAGACGCCTCCAGCCAAAATTCTCTCGGGACCGAAGGTCCGCGAAAAAGAGCAATCTGGTACTGGCACAACACCCATTCGCTGCCTCCACCTCGCTGGGAGGACCCGGCAACCGGGACCACACACAGCCTTGAGAGGACAATGGTCGCCTGAAGGGAATGGAGGCCAATTATACACATGAAAAACACAATATAAATTCTATTCAGTATGATTTTTAAATGAAAAAATTCTTCCTTTCTTTCCTGGAAGCTTGCCACGGACTGGCAGACAATGGCTTGCAGACTAGCATCAGTCCGCGGACTGCCACATTCAACAGCTTTAAAAACCACTATAAATGTCGCCATCTTTAACATGTAAACCACTGGCTGTTTGAAGTAAAAAGAAGGAACCATTAACGGTCAACATAACGCAATAAAAGATGAACATAAAAAAAAAAAATAAAGAATGTCAACGATAACTGAAGGTCAGAGTTCAATACGACAGCTGTGAAGGTTCAGCAATTCTTATCTGTATTCTTCGTTCACTTGCAGACGTCAACTTGAATGTGTTCAAAGAAAGCAGTGGCCAGCTTAGAGCGGTTGGTATCTCCGCAGTTTTTCCAGGAATGGCACTGGTGATGGGCATATGCGCTTTCTCTGTTTCTCATATGTTGGGCACCTTTGAAGTAGATGTTCAGCAATCATTTTATCGTTGCCACAGTTACATTTGTCAATAGTTCATATCTTTAGCTTGTTGAATAGATGGTATTCCAATCAGTTGTGACCTGTGCAAAGTCTGAATATTACCACTTGTTCTCGTCTGCTGAGCTGGTAATATGCATAATCTTTTTGTGGATTGGGTACTCTGCTTCCCACTTGCTCCTGTATCTGCTCTTGATAAAACTCTTGGCCTCTTCATAAGTTACGTTTCATCTTCTTTCGCCACTCTGCCAGCCTCTTCATTTCCAGGGATGTTGCAGTGAGGCGGGATCCACTGTATCACAACTCTTTTGATAAGAAATTCAAGCTCTAATGAACATAAGAGAATACAGTAGAAAAGATATAGTAGAGGAGGTATTTTTCACAAATACATTTAATGATCTTCCTCTATACTTCAAACATTCATCATGTGACCTGTTTGCTGATGACTGTACTGTTTATACAAGTGATAAAAGTTGCACCACACTAGAACAATCTTTACAAAACGATACACATAATCTTATTAAGTGGAGCAACGAGAATCGCATGCAAATAAATATTAGTAAAACAAAATATATGTTAATATCAACCAGACAATAACTACAAAACTTGCAGAAAACAACACTTCAGCTCTACATTGGAACATCACGAATTGAAAACGTAAATGAACACAGAACTTTAGGTCTCACTGTTGACCAACACATAAGTTGGAACTCACATGTACATGCACTCAAAAAGCAAACAGCACAAAAAGTTTACCAATTAGCCAAAATTAAACACTTCCTGGATGAGGAGGCAAGGAAAATGTTCTACACATCTCATATACAATCTGGGATGGCTGTTCTGTCTCTAACACAAAAAGGCTCCACTCGCTTCAAAAACGCGCAATTCGCCTTGTTGCTGATAAACACCAATCACATTGTATAGATTTATATAATTATCTTCAAATATTACCACTCAGGAAGCGCTTCCTCTTTAACAAAAGGAAATTTATTCACAAAATCCTGTCACAGAATGCTCCAAAGTATCTTTGGCCGCTTTTAAAATATAATGAAAGGCGTAGCCAGCGCTTAAACAACTTACAGGTACCCAAGTCCAGGCTAGACCTATTTAAGACTAGTTTGGCTTACTCAGCTGCTCATCTTTGGAACAATCTTCCCAATGACCTGAAAAACACACAGTCCTTACTCATACAATCGTATACTGTTCAAATACTTTATGAGTGCCGATTATATGCCACCCTAACTGATTGTGTTGCAATTTTTATCTAATATACTGTATGGAGGCTCTGATGATCTAGTTTTTCATTACAACCTGAGTCATTCAGTAGCAGACCGTTTGAATATTTCACGAGTTCTTATAACACACCTCTGAATATGTCTCTAATCACTGATTTACTGTTTGAGGAATTCGATTTTTATCAGCCTTGTTGTTTTTTATTTTTATTTTAAATTTTAATTTATTATTATTATTATTTTTTAAAATTCTTTATTTTTTATTTATTTTTTCTTTATTTATTTTTAAAAAATACTTTAATTATGATGATTATTGCAAATGCATGATGTTATATTACTTTTATAATGAAAAAGGCCTTAATAATGCTTAAAGTAAATGTGAGGATGAAAGGATACAGTATACATGATGAGAGAGAGAGAGAGAGAGGAAGGGCAGAATGTCAGACGGGCCTGCGTGCCCAATTCTTAACCCTTTGAAAATAAAGTTCGTTCGTTCGTTCGTTCGTGTCTACAAGATAACACCGTAGAGCACTTCCTTCTCAAATGTGAAATGTATGAACCACAAACGGCGTCCACTATTAGAATATTTACAAGCATGCAACTTTCCCTTTACTGTTGAAAGGGTTTGATAAAAGTAGACCTACATAAGGAAATACATAATTTAGTAAAACAGCGTGCAACAGGAATAACAATTAATGTGTGACAGACAGCAAAAGTAGGAATACAAGTATCTAATAATAGATATTGAAATCAGTATATGTTGAGAAATAACTTATGAAAAGCTTAATTTAAGCAAACGTAAACAAATTTTGGAATCTCAAAACAGAAGAAAAAGTGTATTAATTAACTGAATTTAAGGATAAACAACATGTTATTAACAATAGAAATCCACATGTCTCCCATGTGCCCACTCACTTCCACACAAACACTCACACACACAACCTTTTCATTTAAAAAAAAATAACGTATCTATTTATTTGTCAAAGTAAAACACTTACAGTACTTACTTTGTCTTTCCTTCTACTATTGCCTTGAAGCGTAGTGGGGAGCTGAACTTTGCGTTCTTGCATCAAGTGTGTCCTATTAGTTGCTGTGAGCCCCATGTTGTTGTCGGATGTCTGTGATGTTTTCTATCCATCTGGGTCTTGCCCGTGCACTTAACCGGATCTTCTATTGTTGACGTGTAGTGGTAATTTATCGGGCTCCATTCTCATGAGAATGCCAAACCACTTAATTTTCTGTCTCTCTATATACTTAATGTAGGATGTAGTTCCTACAATTTTTCTAATCTCATAATTTCTCATTCTGCCTCTCCTGGTAACATTAATGGCTTTTCTTAGACATCTCACCTCACAGGTGAGGTTTTTCCTCTCCCGTGCTTTGATCAGGACCACGTCTAACGCTGATAGCAAAGTGCTGGTAAGAATATACTATTTATCATAATATACTACTAATACTTTCCTCTTCTACCCTAGGGTGTGTAGGTTTGTCAGAGAGAGCGCCATACTATCCTATCGGCTGTCTTAGGTCCTTCAGAGATTGTCTAGTGTTTTCCTCCCAGCGGACCCTGGGTCATCCTGGAGGTCTGGATCTCAGGCTCTTAGTTTCCCATACATGTCGTTGTAGCAGATCTTCTGACATTTCTGCAGACGTGGCCAAACAAATCATAATATAAACAAAGTAAAACACAAAGTTTGATTATTTAACAAAAAAATACACGAAAATAATGTTAACTTAACTGGTATACGGTATGGAATAAATGATGTAGAGTGATGTTACTGGTAATTATAGTCACCATATACCATAATGATAACCCATATGTCCTAATGATAACCCATATGTCCTAATGATAACCCATATATCCTAAAGATAACCAATTTATCCTAACGATAACCCACATACACTAATAATAACCCATAATCGTTTAACGAAATATTGTTTATCCATTAATTAATAAAAACAATTATCAAGATAACCCTTAAACATTATGTGACAGTTTTTGTTTTTAAAAAGAAGGTCAATAGATTCAACTACCTGGGCAGGTTAATATCGTCGAATGGAAGATGCTTCTCAAAGGTGAAAAACAGACTCATCATCATCAGAACATTTCCGCTCCCGTTGGATCTTGCAGGTCCTCAATAAAAACACTCTCAGCCCTCGTGTCCTGTCATCATCATCATCAGTTGCCATCTCCACAACGAAGGTTGGCTGTAATGGATCTCCAACGTCTTCTGTCTCTTGTCTTGGTGGTGCACTCTGATAGTCTCTTTCCTGTCCATCTCTTGATGTTATCTTCCCACTTATAGCGCCGTCTTCCCCTTGCACGTTTGCCTTCAACTCTCCCTTCTGTTATGGTCTTCTGCAAGGTGTTATGCCTTTTTATGTGGCCAAAGTATTTTAGCTGCCGAACTTTGACCTCCCTCATGAGTTCTCTTTTCATACCTAGATTTTCTAGGACCTCCTTATTTGTTTTCATCTCTTTCCATGAGATACGCCCCATTCTTCTATATATCCACATTTCAAGAGCCTCAATTCTTTCTTCCAAATGCTTATTCATCGTCCATGTTTCTGCACCATACAGAAATGCAGAATATATATAACACTTTATGATTCTCAGTTTTAATTTGTGTGTCCTGTGCCACGCGCTTAAGGTCTTTTCTTGTCTTCTTGAACCCTACATATCTGTCTCCATGTCTCTGCTCCTCGTGTATTTTGTTAATCTTCCTCTGTTTCTCTTACTCTGGGGAATTCAAGAACAGGGACTACCTTGTGATGCTACCAACTTGTTTTCTCCATGTGTGTCATATCCATCGCTAGTGTCCTTAACACATCTTTTGTCCCACTGGTCTTTGTCTGGTTCTTTCCATCAGTTCCACATTAGTGCGAAATCAAAATTCAATAACATTGAAAGTATTTTGTGTAACAAGTCTTTGTCAATGGAAGTAAGAAAGCGAGCTTTTCGGTGTTATATAGAGCCAGTTCTATCTCATGGAAGCAAGTCACTGACAGTCAGTAAACAAGTAGCCATAGAGATGCTATTTTACAAAAGAATGATAACAATATCATAGACAGCTAAAAGGGTACTGATGATGTCGTGAATGAGTTCAGTTTTCAAAGGAAGCTTATCCACTTTGTTTGGGCATGTTATGAAACATCTTCTTCTTCTTCCGTCCTTAGCCACCGACCGTCAAAGCAGTCAGTGGCCATTACGCCTAGTGGCGTCTTAGGGCAACAGCAGATAGGTTTTCTTTGCCATTGTTTCCCATCACGCCTAATGGCGTCTTTAGGGCAATGGCAAATCAGTCCATTTGCTGTTGTTTCCGTAATCGAAGTGACTGGCAAACGGGTGATCAGCCCGTTGTATTATGAAACATAGTAAGCTTATTACTCATATCAGAAGGAAAGAATCCACTTTGTTTGGGCATGTTATGAAAGCAAAGGAAAGCTGGAATAGATTGCGACAAAAGAAAAAATGCAAGAAGAAAAGAAAGAAAAAAACAAAGAGAAAAGATAGCGGTGGCTTGACATCGTGGCATGGAAAGAAATCAACTTACTTAGTCGTTCCCCTTCTACCGTGAGGTGTAGAGGTTTGGAAGAGAGAGCGCCAGACTATCCCATTGGCTGTCTTCCTCCTGGCCTGGTTCCACTCCAGTCCTCGGTCCCTCTAAGACTGTCCAATGTTGTCCTCCCAGCGGACCCCGGGCCGTCCCGGGGATCTAGATCCCTGGCTCTTTGTTTCCCATGCTTGTCGTGGTAGCCGATCTTCTCCCATTCTGCAGACATGGCCAAACCATCTTAGTTGGGACTAATCTACTTGGGTCTGCAGGGGCGGGATTTTAGGCCTTGACGTATCGTCTGGTTGCGGACCATGTCTCTTCTTGTTACTTCAACCACCTTCCTTAGATACCTCATTTCTGAGGTTTGGATCTGGCTTTTGTGGGTTGTAGTCATTGCCCATGACTCGCATCCATATGTCAAGACTGGGACACAGGTGGAGCGGTATACAGCCATCTTCGGTTTCTTACCAACCTCTCTCTTGCTGAGGAATCCTCGATTTATGGCCTGAAAAAGTCTCACAGCTGCTGCTTTTCGAGTGGCCAACTCTTCTTTGATGCCTCCCTTTCGGTCTATAATAGCTCCGAGATATTTAAAGTAGTCGACCTGCTCCAGGACCTGTTCTCCCAGCTTAATCTGATGTCTTCTTTCTTCTCGTGATATCGCCATGGATTTTGTTTTAGAGCTGCTTATGACCATCCCTCTCTTCTCCAGCTCTTCCTTCCAGACCTGCAGGTTGGATTGGAGATGTGCCTCTGATTTAGCATTCAAGGCAACATCATCAGCAAATGCCAGCTCTGAAATACAGACCTGTCTCATCTTCCAGTACCTCACTGAATACCCTCTTGTTCTCTCCCTACATGCCTTGATGACATCGTCCACGAGGAGCATGAAAAGACAAGGTGACAGGACATCACCCTGTCCTACACCAGTGGTGGTCCTGAACTCCTCTGACTTATGGTTTGCTGTCCTCACATAATTTCTGCAAGACTTGTAGAAGCTCTGTAAAGCATGAATCAGAGGTGCTGGAATGTTCTTCCTTGCGAAACAGTCCCAAAGAAATTGGGAAATATTAAGAAATCAACAACGTAATGAATTAATAGCATTGAAGACATGAAGTTGTGGACAGACATGATCACCTACACCAGCTAGCATGATACGTCAATAGAAAGACTCTAACTTTCTTATTTAATTCACTGTCTTTCCAAGAAGTATGTTTGTTTTGTTAATTACCTTTGTTTTTCATTAGTACAGATAGTTTTATGGATAATCAGCTATTAGCTGTTTGGATAGTGTACTTACCTGTCCCGAGCCGTGTGTAGCTGTGTAAGCAGCTGGTATATATTGATTATTTTTCTGGTTGCCCCGAGTAGTTCCAGGGGGTCTCAGAAAAGACAAAGAAAGAATATGACTACTGTACCCTCAAGCATGTCGTAGAAGGCCACTAAAATGAGATTGTGCATGGGGATGGCAACCTCCTTATGTCAAACAAATTGTCAAAGAAACCACCACTAAAGATCATGTGCATGTTTGGTACAGGCTTCCAAAAAGGAGAACAGCTACAAAGGTGGCCCATGCTCCATAAAGAGTGCAACGGAAAGTGATGATGATTGTTCTGGTTATATGTTACTTGAACACACTGTGTATCTCTCTCTCTGAGTGGATCAACTTTCAGCACTGCTTCTAAAGTGAAGGAAAAGTTACGCGCTTTTATGTTTTCTATTGTATTGGTGAATTTTTTAAAAATTCCATATTTCATGCACTTATACGAGAAGTGGTATTTGTATCATAGGGTGACCATCTGTCTTCTTTTCCTCGGATTTGTCCTCTTTTTCAGCTTAAGATTGGGCGTCCGGGCGGATTTTTTCAGAAGTGCTATTTGTCAGAGTTTTCCCCCTTGGAGATTGAACTTGACTTCGAAGAGGTTTATCTTATGAAAGTATGCTCTTTAATGAGAATTTTTCAAGTAAAAATTGAACGAATTGCAAGTGAGCAGAGTTAGGTAGTTGACGTGCAAAACTGTATTAAATCTGTCAAAGACATTCTTAAGATGATGTGCCAAGAGGATGTGCCCTAGATTCTGAATATGCTTGTTGAAAAACTAAGAGACGAACCTCATAGTTTGTGTGACAAGTTTCACAAGGATAATAAATGCGTGTGAATCAATTGTTTAGAAGATTTAAGATGGCGATGAAACCATTAGATTTAACATATAGATGACCTTACACGGAGTACCAACATGTAAAGATGTTAACATCTGGGCAATATTTAATTGATTATGATGTTGCACTTGACGACGCATGTCATTTGATCAACTTAACAACCTGACAATATTTGTTGAAAGTAACATCTGTTATGAAGGATTCATGCAGTTGCTAGCACATGAGAAGCGAACCACATTTTAAAAACAATCAGTAAATGGTGAATTGCATTCTGAACTTTAAACGATCACACAATATTTGTTTGCAGTGTCTGGTCACTATGCCAACGTCCACAGGTTTTGTTCATTGAAGAAAGTCACTGTACAAAAGACAGAAACATGTTCAATGTGGATTCCATCAACGGAATTTTCCTTCTGCAATATAATTTAAAAGGCGGTCAATTCCATGAATTCTTAAAAGAAATAATAAATAAGAAAATGTTCTCCCCCCCCCCCCCCCCCAAAAAAAAAAACCCAGATGAATGAATAAATAACATAACATAAATAAATAAATAATAATAATTTTATCAGTACTGATGAATATGTGGAAAGCTAATATTTTATGTTAAAATGAATTTAAGGAGGTTTATTTCAACTTTTTTTCCCCTAACCCAGATACAGGGAGACAGAAACACATATGGAGAAGAGATACAAGGAGACAGAAACACATGGAGAAGAGAACTGGAGACAGAAACACATATGGAGAAGAGATACAGGGAGACAGAAACACATATGGAGAAGAGATACAGGGAGACAGAAACACATATGGAGAAGAGATACAGGGAGACAGAAACACATATGGAGAAGAGATACAGGGAGACAGAAACACATATGGAGAAGAGAGCTGGACACAGACTTAAAGGGAATGAAGAAGACACGGAAACATCTGAAACATTTGGGACAGGACAGGAGGACTTGGTATGAATGTACTGAACGCCTGTTGTTACTGGGGAAACGGAAGGACATTGATGAATATATACAGTAAGGCTTTTCTATCATTCCCTTATCTACTTCTTCGTCCACTCTCTCTTCTGTCATTCATTTTTACACATTAGCGTCTGGATATTCACCATTCACCCTGACTCTTTTGTCACACAAAAGAAGGGAGTATCGTGGAGCTAATTGCCCACACTCATTCGGTTCAACCAAAACCAGTGGCTTTATTCAGCCTGCCTGGGCACGAACATCGTGGCCACCCTGCAGTATAAGACAATAGCGGCTTGAATGGAGAGAAAACTCCCGCATGATTTGAGCCGACATGTTTTTCTTTTATTAGCCGGGCAAGTTTGTTAACACAGACATATCCTTAGGGTGCATTAGGAGAATAAACTAAATATTGATTGTTTTGTTTTCTTTAAATTTTGTATTTTTATTTTGGGACCCAAAGATGCAGCAATAGAGAATGCAGTCAGCGACCCATAGCTTGACTACTTGCATCAGGGTCAGCGAACCAGAGTTGTCCGAGACCCTACTCCACCTCCACGTGGTGGTCCTGGAAACAGGCTGCACCACTGCAGTCTGGCTGAGAGAGTAGGAATCGAAGAGGGAAGGCAAACCCGGTCTAAAAAATGCCGTGCTGAAGTTGGATGTGTCGGCCGAACGGCGCAGATATCACAGCTCCGGCGTAAACAGACACAACGCAACCAACGTCCTTTTCAGGACGAACGAGGAAGAAGAAGAAGTATTTTTATTTTTGATGTAAGCGACATTCACAAAAGTTTAAAAAGTTGCCTTTTTCGGGAGACGGAACAAATTATGTTTTACAATGGAAGATGGGAATCAGGAATTTTTTAGTAAAAGAATGTTTGAGTAAAATGCTGGCAAGAATATCCATCGATCTACCAAGTGTAGACAAAGACAAATTGTAACCACTGTTACTAAAGGCATGTCTTCGGTGTCGACTAGTGTTAGGTTGTACATGATGTTTGCAGTCTCATCATGTAATACACAATGTTACAGAAATGACACCGCAAGAGCACATGAGGTGTTTTGGCACAGGCTTCCTGCAAAAAGGTAAACTGCCGTGGCAGTCCTTTTCTTTAAGGAGGGTAATAGTAGAATATTGTTGATGACCTGTATGTCTGTCTGTCTGCTTGAAGACCTCGCGGCCTGCCTTCCTGTTTTTATCTACTTCTTTCTTCATCTTCGTTACCCCTTAGTTCCCGTTAGAGCATAGGCCTTCAAACATGCCACACGAAACTTTCTTGTCTCGTGCTATCTGTTCACAATTTTTCCAGGTCTTATTTATCCTTTTAAAATCTATCTTCATCTCCTTTCTCTCTGTCTGCTTTTAGGTCTCCATCAATTGGTTGTACCATGATGATTCTAGAACTAAAACAAGGTACTTCTCTTGTCCTTTCCAGCAGCACTGAACTAGTGATAAATTATATATATATATATACACACACACACACATATATATATATGTGTGTGTGTATATATATGTATATATATACTTACTTACTTCGTCGTTCCTCTTCTACCGTGAGGTGTAGCGGTTTGGAAGAGAGAGAGAGCCATACTTTCTTATCGGCTGTCTTCCTCCTGGACTGATTCCATTATAGTCCTCGGTCCTTCAGAGATGTATAATATTGTCCTCCCAGCAGACTCTCGGTCGTCCTAGAGGTCTGGATTCCTGGCCCTTAGCCTCCCATACCTGCCGTGGCAGCCGATCTTCTCCCATTCTGCAGACATGGCCAAACCATCTTAGTTGGGACTGTTCTACTTGGGTCTGCAGGGGTTGGGTTTTTAGGCCTTGGCGTATCGTCTGCGATAACAAATGTACGAACACAATTCCACCCGGCATCCCTTTTATAACAGTTAACGAAGTTTATAACTATATTACTGGCCTTAAAGATAATAACTCATCGGGACTCGATGGAATCAGTAATCGAATATTGCGCTTTGCCGCACCAGCCATTAGTGATTCACTGACATACATATATAATCAATGTATCGCAAGGAGTTACTTTCCATCTGCTTTTAAAAGCGCTAAAGTATACCCACTTCTCAAACCAGGTTCATCTGATAGTAGTAATCTTAGTAACTATAGGCCCATTTCTCTTATATAGTCGCTGTCCAAACCCACTGGAAAAACACATCCACAAAACAACACTACAACACCTAATCAATAATGACCTGCTAATCGGAAGAAGAAGAATCGGCAGTCAGTCGGGGTTTAGACCAAACCATTCATGCCACACAGCCTTAACAAAGATGATAGACAATTGGCACCTGAACATCAATAACGATAATATATGTGGAGCAATTTTTGTAGACTTCAAAAAAGCAAAAAACGCGCAATGCGCCTTGTTGCTGATAAACACCAATCACATTGCATAGATTTATATTATTATCTTCAAATATTACCACTCAGGAAGCGTTTCCTGTTTAACAAAGGGAAATTTATTCACAAAATCCTGTCACAGAATGCTCCAAAGTATCTTTGGCCGCTCTTAAAATATAACGAAAGACGTAGTCAGCGCTTAAACAAATTACAGGTAACCAAGCCCAGGCTAGACCTATTTAAGACTAGTTTGGGTTACTCAGCTGCTCATCTTTGGAACAATCTTCCCAATGACTTGAAAAACACACACAGTCCTTACTCATACAATCGTAAACTGTTCAAATACTTTATGAGTGCTGATTATATACGATCATTGAATATACATACCAAGCTTCGTCTGTTTAATTCAAATGTTATCTCAGTGTTAACAAACGGCTGTGAGAGTTGGAAAATAACAAAATCATTGGAGAACAAGCTGAATACATTCGAGAACAAATGTCTTAGAAAACTCATGAACATCAGTTGGAAAGAATTCAAGACTAATCGACAAATAAGAGAAGACTCTAGGCAGAAATATGTCTCCAACCGTATAAGGAAAAGACGATGGTCATATATCGGTCATGTCCTACGAATGCAAAACAACAGAATACCATTGCAGGCTCTCACTTGGGTTCCTGAGGGTAAGAGAAAAAAAGGAAGACCAAAAGAAACACTCAGAAGAACAATAATAAGAGAAGGAAGAACGTTAGGATTAAACAATGTGCAAGAGCTAAGAGGAGTGGCGTCCCAACGTACAACCTGGAGAGCACTGGTTTCTGCCTATGCGCCGTGTTTGGTGCTTAAAGAATTTATTATTATTATTATATGCCACCCTAACTGATTGTGTTGTACTTTTATCTAATATACTATATGGAGGCTCTGATGATCTAGTTTTTCATAACAATATACTTATTCTTAATTTTGTTAACAGGCAGGGTGTTTATAAAGTCGCTGTGCAGTGAAATTTACGCTCGGGCGAGACTACGTCACCAGAAATGTGGTTTTCAATTGGGGCTTTAAAGACGCCCAAAAAATTGTAACGTAGATTTTATTATTTATCTAGACACTACTGCTCTTGGCAACCTTGTATTTGGTAAAGTGGCTGTTAACACGATGAAGTTGTGTCTACAGCATGTGTTGAATATGTCCACCACGGGCCTCAAGACATGTGTTGGCTCGCCTCTTCATATTTTCGAAAACCTTCCAGATAATGGCCGGTGATATTTGCTGGATCTGAGTGACGATTTCTGCCTTTAGGTCATTAACTGTTTGCGAATTATTTTCATAAACTTTTCCTTTCAGTGCACCCCACAGATAATAGTCAGGCGGAGTTAGGTCTGGTGAACGAGCAGGCCAGATTCCCCGTGAAATAATACGATTTGCAAATATGCCTTCTAATTAATTAAGTGATGTTGCGGCTGTGTGAGCTGTTGCCACATCCTGCTGAAACCAGGCTTCTCTAATTTCCCGCTCTGTAAGGTGGGCTATGAATGGTTCCAGGATTAAAGTACGGTAACGTTCTGCATTGAGAAATATTGGCCCAATTATCCGCATACGACTTATGGCGCACCACACTCCGACTTTCTGATCGTGAAGCGGCACTTGATATAATTCATGGGGGTTTTCACTGTTCCACAGACGATTGTTCTGACTGTTCACGTAACCGGAGAGATGAAACCATGGCTCATCAGTGAAGAAAGTCAAGTCAAGGATTTCATCACCTTGTTCAAAAATAAAGTTTTGAAACCACATGCAGTAATTCAATCGGGATTGGTAATCTCTTTCATGGAGTTGAGAGACATAAGTTAATCTGTATGGACGAAAGTGCAGCTTACTCTTCAGAATCTTGTGAACGGTACTCATCGGTAAGTGTTCCTGTTGAGACAACTGCTTTAAAGATTTATTTGGGCTCATTGTAATTCTGGCCTGGATATCAAGCATTGTGTCTTCTGAAGTTGAAGGCCTTCCAGATCGGTATGCATCTACCACACTACCCGTAGCACGAAACTTGTCGATCAAATTCCTAACCGCATTGCGGTGGGGGACTTGTGAGTCTGGAAATTTCAGCACAAATTGTCGAATTATTTCTTCAGTATATTTGCCACCATTACGAAAGACATGTTCCACCAAAAATACCCTGATTTCAATGGCTAACACCATTTCCTTTCAGCAATGAAACCCTGAATATAACAACTGCTTGTTGTGTAATGCTGCACACGGGATTGTGGAACACAGAATGTCATGACGTAAATTTGCATCATTCGTGACGTAATTTCTAAAATATTTTTCACATTCACTGCACAGCGACTTTATAAACAACACAGAATGTCATTGACGTAGTAAATAATTAAAAGATCAGAGGAAGAAGAATGCGACTGGACGTAATTTCAAAATATTTTTTCACATTCACTGCACACGACTTGATAAACACCCTGTTCTATCTTTGTAATGTCGTTAGCCCTTAAATTAATACTTAATAGTACGCTGGAGAAGAAGTAAAATAAAAATGGAGCAGGAGGCCTGGAGACTGTGCCCGATTTTCAACCCTTGGCAAATTAATTGCTTTCGTATATGTCTATCTAACTATCTACCTAGTCTGATTCTGGTCTTGAGTTTGGGACGCAAAGACAGCGAGGAAAGTAACTGTTTACCCCACCTCATCTTGGTGAACCTATCATTGCATTCATTGCAGCAGTATCTGCTATGAGACTCAAAGCTGCTCACCTCTCGTAAAGTTGTTCGCGCGCACTGGAAAAAACACTGAGTCCCTGAGTCATTCAGTAGCAGACCGTTTGAATATTTCACGAGTTCTTATAACACATCTCTGAATATGTCTCAAATCACTAATTTACTGTATGAGGAATTCGATTTTTATCAGTCTTGTTGTTTGCATGTTTTCTTTTATTTATTTTTATTTATTATTTTTTTATTTATTATTATTATTATTATTTTGTTTATATTCTTTATTTTTATTTTTGTTTTCTTTATTTTAAAAGCATACTTTAATTATGGCAATTATTGTAAATGTAATATTACTTTTATACTGATAAATGCCTTAATAATGCTTAAAGTAAATGTGAGGATGAAAAGATACAGTATACATGATGAGAGAGAGAGAGGAAGGGCAGAATGTCATACGGGCCTGCGTGCCCAATTCTTAACCCTTTTGTCGTGAAACGACTTCTCCCGGACTATTTCTTCTGTCCATATTTTTATTCCTCTACAAAAAAATCACTAGCTAGATTGTAACAAATTCCCTTCACATATCTTTTTTATTCTTATAATGAAAAAGTCTCTCTCTCTCTCTCTCTCTCTCTCTCTCTCTCTCTCTTTTGAAGTCTTTGCTAGCTGATTCTCACGGCAAATGGTAATAAATTATTCCCTTGGCCAGCCTAAGTCTTTTCACTTGAAAAGGTGAAAATCAGTCCTACGACTAGTCCGAAGTCACGTACAGGACACACGTAAATCAGAGAAAGGGGCAGAAACTCTGTCTGCCGCTGCAAACACATACACAGTGGATACTAGGGCGAGTTTAATAAAGTTAACATGATATCCCTGCGACCAAAAGATGAATTTGCAACAATGCTTCCCAAGAGGTCGACTCAAAAATACAGCTGGAATTTTGGGAGGGAATTTTAAGCCATTAGACCACTACCATCGCTCGAAGTAGAAGCGTATATGGGCCCAAAGTGGGCATTACTGTTGCAAATATCCGCAGTGAATTCAGTTGAGCGAATCCACCCAGGTTGCGGTTACAAAGTACAAAGCCAGGTTGCGGTTACACAGTACTAACCCAGGTTGCGGTTACAAAGTACAAACCCAGGTTGCGGTTACAAAGTACTAAACCAGGTTGCGGTTACCAGATACCTAAACCAGGTCCAGGGTACAAACCAGGGTACGAGTCCCTGGTACCAAAGATTACCCTTACCCACCATACCCTATCAAAGAGGTTATCATACCCAACCATATCCTATTACCCAGTAACCATACCACACATCCCATAAGCAGAAGAGGTATTCAGCAGAGGTGACTTACCCCATCCTTATCTGTGATGTGCACTGAGTCTAGGGAAGCAAACTCTGACACCCTCTGAACCCACTAACTGTTATGAGACCAACGTGCTGGAGCATACAAAACCAAGAGAGTCCGAACACAAATCATCTCCACAGCTACTATAGTCCTTGAGGAGATGAGTAATAACACCTACCAGCAAAACTACCATAGAAGAGATCTACTGTCTATAAACTAGTTGTTTTTTTTTTAAACAGTAGAGCTAAAACTCTTTTTTTCCATATTATATTTATTTTTCGAGTAAACTTTATTGGGTTGTTATTTTGTTTTAAATATAAATCTACACCCATGGGGGCTCAGCACATACATTACAATTAACATTCTAATGGGGTCGGGATATTTTAAATGTGGCTGGACATCAAATCTCTTTCTCAACCGTATTTGTCTTTAACACATCAAAATTTGAAATTAGGATTCCTAATGGGAAAAATTTTTTCGGTCCAGAAAATATCAAATGTTATGTTACCAGAACTGCTCTTTGTATAAAATTCTATTTACACTATTATCCCGAGGAGAGCACGTTTTCTTAGAACTCGTAGACTCTCAATAACATATTATTATCTTATTATTCTTCCATTCCAAAATCCAAGTCGTCCATCCCTCCTCAATATCACCTCGCTACAGTGGTGGCTGAAAAAAGAGACTATGCTTCCTCATTTTACAGCTCAAATTTCAAAAATTGTAACTCAAATATCGACGATATTTATGCTTTTCTAAATAGATATGAAACAACCACTGGTTGCCAAGAATTTAAAAAAAGTTGATAGAGCTACCTGGTCCATGGCTACATGAAACGTGATTGGTGAGTGACGCACGTTTCACTCGCAGCAGTCTGTACTATGATGATCAGACTAGAAATGACTATGAAGCTGTAAAAGCCGTGGTTGCTAAAGAATACCTAATTGGACTACGAGAATGGTTACACCCCCGGTTGAGGTTTAAATCATTCGTTACCAGATTCAGCAAAAGATTTTACTGAATTTATCTCATCATATTAAACTTTACTTTTCTAGATGGTTTGATTTGTCCAAAATTGAAAACGAAAACTTTTGAGGGGCTATCTGATTTGATTCTGAGAGACAAGGTTTTTGTCTTCAATTAGTGGCGACTTTTTGTCATTTCCTACAGAAAGAAAAAACTGAAACTTTGTCAAACCTTGAAATTCTTGCCCTTAAATATCAAGCCGCACATCCTGGTAGGGAATCTTGGTAAAAATAACATTAAGGATTCCTTACCAGTGGCATCTGCTAGGACTGTAATTATAATTCACCTAGGCAGAGATCAACATTTATGGACAGGAACTGTCGAGTAACAGAGATCATAACTATGGCACTAACAGAGGCAGAAATAATTTTAACAAAAAAATTTTCCAACTAGCGTACAGAGAAATTATAACCATTACAATGATGATGGATATTTTTAATCAACAATCCTCATCAAGCCTAATGATTATCAAAACAGAGGAGGTTAATATTTCAGATCAGCAGATGACAAAGGTCATTTTATAGGAATACTGACAATTCTTATCCAATAGCAAAGGTTTTCAACAGAACAATAACTTCAGACAGTCCAAGAAATCCTGAACGTTCACATGCTGTCGATACATGTTGGTTACAATAATCCAGTTCAGAATAATAGTGGTTTAGCTCATGCAAATGCATTGTCGTGTTGATTAATCCAACAGTGCTAATTTTTCTGAATGTAACTCTTTATTTCAGCCAAATGAGTTCCTAGGCTCCTGTGTGGACACTCTTTGCCAGTGATGCCCCCGTATAATGGACAGGAACAGTGGGTATTGAAAAGGGCTTTGTGAACAATCAACTTGTTTTTCTGTACTCAGGGACACTGGATCGGCCACTGTGGGGGTCCGCAGTTCATTGGTGGACCCTGCTCATTACACAGAGATTGAGGTCCAATGAGCATTACATTTGGGGGTACAGTGGAATGCTATCCCACTGCAGAAGTGTTTTAGATACCCGTATTTCACAGGCCAGAATATATATTATGTCTGTTGTCAAAACCAGTAGCTGGATAATTTTGGGAATATCCCTGGACTTCGTGAGTGTACTGATGATGGACATTTTAGAGGTGGTGAACAAACAACGACATGTATATACTGCCATTGGTGATAATACCAGAGCACACGCTCTTAGTCATGTACATGTTCGGTTCCATGTTCAGACTCAATGTGTACAGTTTTGGGTAAGGATATGTTGATGAAAGTAAAATTTTCTTCTCCCATCATTTGAGGAGCCCCATGATGATTTCCAAAATGGTGAGGAATCATCGATGTTTATTTTGACTCGATGTGAATCACTGTTGCTGCTAATATAATTGAGCCAACCCACATCCAGTCATGGATGATGTGATAACACACAGGATTTGTCATTGACAATGTTCCTGATGAGTAACCATACCACATCTCCTCATTGATGTTGTGGTACCATACATTGTTTAATGTCGAGTGTTGTCTGATGTCAATCTGACATCCTTTGATTTCATGTGGTATGTGCAGGTCGCTACATTGGGTAGTGTAGCGGTTTTAATAATACTATTTCTTTCGTCGGGTTTACAGGTCGTGTGTTACACGATTACGGAACATATCAATCCATACTTGTTTCGTTTGCAGGGGTGTGAATGTTTTCCTTTCCCCCAATAAAGTACAGGAGGATCTTCTTTCCCTCTGAGTACTTATGATGTGGCTAATAGGGTTTGTACATATTAATGCTCGTGTGTAACCTAGATTGCACACATCGTAAAGATACCATTCCTTGTCTATGCGATAATAGCTTCCTTGCTATGCTGAGCATTTAACGTTGTTAGATTCTCTAGTTTAGTAGATTAATCTATTGCTACCTTTGTTCGCATGATGCGTAAACTTTTGTTTGACCGTGAGGATTTTAAATAACTTATATTGATGATATTTGTCTATTTCATCAGACGTGGGAGGACACGTTCTCGGAATTCAGTCTTTGTTGAATACCTTGTGTCTTTATAATTTTACTGCTAGGGACCTTCTAAGACAAGAATAGGATTCACTGAAATTTCTTTTATTGGTCATACAGTTGGAGTGGGTTTTCTTAACCTAAGGATTCTTCTATCTCGAAAATATTGAATCTGAAATTGCTGGACTAAGAAACAAGTTCACAGTCCCTGTTAGGCGTAATGAATTTTCTATAGAAAATTCGTACCTAATTTTTCTGATATTACTTCAGTTTTTGTCCTCGTTGGTAAAGAAGGACTCACCAAACTAAATTATCTTGTCGCATACGTGTGCGATGTAGCTTTAAATTTACTAAAAAGTTGCTTTTCCAAATCACCAATTGTGAGATTACCTGACGCTTTTCGATTTCCATTTACCCTCAGAGTAGACGCCTCTGGTACAGGGGGATCGGAGGAACGTTGAGATGCAGCAGTTTGGAGACTACAATGCACCCAATACTATATGTCAGCCGGAAATTATCGCCTACAGAGCACGGTATCCCATTGTTGAAAGGGAGCTGCTGACGATCGTCTTCTGTTTTACAAAGTTACAACGGTACCTAATGGGAGCACGTATCACCCTGGAAACCGACCAGAAAGCGCTAACATTTCTCAAGACTGCGAGATTAAAAAACGTAACGGGCCGTCAGAGCCTCGCTCGCACTTCAAACCATACAGGACTATGACATCAAGGCAATTAAGGGAAGCCAAAATGTCTTGGCTGGTGTTCTGTCAAGGTGTATAAAAGACCCTATATCCACCTATCAACTCTACAGGTACGGTTTGACTCACAGAATTTCAACTAAACCCATGAACAAACTTCATGATCTCCTGATTCAAGAAACTACTACGTTTATAATAACGTGTTCGTATGACACTACTAAATTTGTACAGTGATCACATTGCTGATATAAGAAAGCGGTTTACACATCAACAGGATGATGATGAATTCTACAATGCTCAAAATGGTGTAATATCTTGTTGAACTCATCGCGAACCTCCATATAGATGTGGTGCCGTAATGACAGTGCTTATAGTCAAGTTACAGACTTTTGAACACACCTTATGTAGAATGTTTAAAATGATGTCATTTCCAGACAATTTTGGTACGGTCATGTGTTGTCACTTTTAATTGGAATAACTAACGTCTCCACATAAAGAGACATAACTCTGAAATGACTGACTCGAAATATCAAGGGGACATAAGAACGAAATATCCAATTGGACTAATTTTCGATTTTTTTTTTGCTGATTACTGTGTGTAATGACATTTGGATTTCGTACTGACTTAATTTCGCAAGGAGAACAATCATGGACATGGTCAACGATGGATTTCAACTACACACGTCGAAAGACAGTGTATAAACATTTTTTAATTAGCGGAATGACATTCCTTTATAGACTTTAACTATTATGGGTAATATTAAGAGGTGATTAATGTGAATTTCACAGGATTGTTTAGTCTTTGACACAGATTTATGTCACACTCACACTGGACTTTGCAACATTAATTGGCTGGTACGCATACTATTATCTCATTTGGTACAACACATAGGCTTGATCTTATCTATTGCTTACACTAATGTGTCGTATACAAATTTGAATTGCTTCTCTTACCATTAATATGTTATGGTGATGACATAATTCTGAGGTACACTTACGTTTATTTATTTGACAAAAATGTCGCAGTCATACACTTTATTAGTTGGTTGTCTGCCTCATGTCATCTATTGGTTTTATTACA
This sequence comes from Oreohelix idahoensis, assembly GCA_024509875.1. Classification (NCBI taxonomy): domain Eukaryota; kingdom Metazoa; phylum Mollusca; class Gastropoda; order Stylommatophora; family Oreohelicidae; genus Oreohelix; species Oreohelix idahoensis. The sequence goes on from JAMPIV010008658.1 coordinate 113,947, forward strand.
TAAGTGTATCTATTTCAATGCTTTGCATTATGACGATTAATTAAGATGACATTTAGTGATTACTGTTACTTGACGTGACAGATAGGTCTTTTGGACGGTGAGCAGTATAGTAATGGCTGGACTGAATCATCATTTTTTTTTCTTACATGTTGGCTGATCTTGCTATGGTTACCTCACGTTGCTGTCAAAATGATTTATGTCCTTTGTAGTCAATGGCTTTGGTAATTTTCTTACTAATGTCCACACCTCGAGTGTTTAATTGCCTACTCTGTGGCACAAACCTGGGTGCTATACTAGTTCTACTAACAGTGAAACTTGATGATACCATCTTTTCACTTCAGTGAAATCTGAACTCACACCACGTCAAATAATGGAAACGAAGTTTCCATTATTTACGTGGTGAGTAGATGTTATGAGTAAAAATTATAACATGTCTGTCGATATCAAATCTGTTCGACAAGGAGTCATATTTGTTTATGACCGGTGACCATTGGTTACAGGAAGTACGTCATTGCCTTTTGGGCCGAGTAGCAAAAGTCTACGGTCGATGTTAGCAGAAGTGTAGGATCTTTCGGGGTCTTTTCTGTTTTTTTTTCAAGGCAGGCGGACGCATGTGTGTAGAGCTCCTATAAATGATACCTCACCACTTATTCCTAAAGTGTTCGACCTCTAGATCACCCATACACCTCCGTGGGTTGATGCTAGATTATTTGTAAGAAAGGAATTCTGAATATTGTGCATGTGAGTTGTGAACTTTAAATAAACTTTATGAGAAAACCTGTCAAGGACAGCGTTGTAGAGACAGACGTTACGAAAACGTACTGAGGACTGTCTTACTAGATTATGCCTATATGTCAAATGGCTTTACTAATGATACCTGAGGAGCATCGTGGTGTATATTAAAATACATGTTTAATTGTCCAGCCTGGCCTTTGGCAGTATTATTTACAGTTGGTGGAAAAAGGCTGTGTGCGGGGTTTAATGTGCATACCCCTACTTGAACTTGGTCTGAGTCACTAGCTACTCATCTGAATATTATAAAAATACCCCGTAACAGTATGCATATGTTATAATTGAATGTAATTATATATTATAATCACAATCCAGAATTCTCGCCGTTTGTACGTCGGTCACATCTAAGGGATGCAACTGTGGTTGAAAGTTAGAACTTAATTGTATTGTTTCCCTTATTTGTACTCTCCCGAAGAAAGTAACACTCAACGAAGAAAAGTCATATAAGAACTCAGTTTCATTCCGGAAACAGATTTAACTCATCATTTTGTTGAAAATAACCTTAAAATGTAAGTTTTTGATTGTTTCTTGTGACGTTGTAACTGGAAAAGAGCCTACAGTAATTTGACAGCTTATTGTAATCTTGTAGCTGGTCTCTGATTTGCGAGCTAAACATGCATTATACTACCTGTCCTTATTTCTGCAAAGTGCCATTTGGCCCCGCCCTCTTTCTTTAAACACTAGCCAATGCTGTGTTTACAATCTTCTTAGGCCTGTCAGTCATAGCAGGAAACAAATCCCGCTATGGTCACACCTCGTTCCACTCACGCGAGCTCATCTGTCAATCATATAATACTCGGCAGCCAGACAGCACGTGAGAGAGTCGGAACAGGCCTTTTGAAGTTTACCCAGGGAAATCTAGAATCCCGAGTACCCTTTGATCTGGGAACACGGGCATCCTACAAGGGAACCCGCTAGTGAACAGAAAGTCGTTTGATGTCGGTCAAAGCTCCAGACGAGCAACTCTGGAAGACCGAAACGTGGAGCATTTCATCTTGATACCTGTGGCTTCTGAATTTTGGTGTGAAACAGGAGCGCGAAATAACGCATTAGAGATCAAGAGGAAATTAATGATATATATATATATATACTACTTTTTCTATAACCCAACTATCAGTCGTCACTCAGAATTTGAGAAGAATCTAGCGCGCAGCCTTAAACCATTTCTTTTGGATTGTTATAAGTGATTCGTGGAGATTTAATTCTGTATTTCTGGTAAGAGGAAAATAGTTCTAAGTGTTAGAAGTATTTCACGGTGATAGCATTTAAAGTTAAACACTTATACTTCACTTAGGTTTTTTCTTGCTAGTAAGTAGTAAGGCGTATTAAATACAATAAACCGCGTAGCGATTTTCATAACCAGATATTCAATTAAAATGTTAGATCACGCCCCCGACCGCAACTTAGCTGAGATGAGACGGTAATTTGTGTTTACAGTTTTAGACGGTTAACCAGGCCGAACTTAGAGGTGTTAGAACGACTGACAGTGGGAGGACAGAATACGCGTTATATTTCATTTTATAATTTTTGTTATTATAGCATCTATTATTTTTTAAATGAATTACGACAAATTAACAGACACTGACAATTTACTAGATACTAAATGATAGGTGATAATATGTACGTGGCGCATTGTGAGAAGATAATAATAAATAACACACTGTGCGTGTGACTGCCAGCCACGAGAAGGTGCGGGAGAGTCTTCATTGACTCAGTCCGACCCACCTCCGCGGCCAGCGGTGTCTTTATGTAGACGTAGAACGAACACCGTGTATCTTTTTTAAATTCGTCAAGATTTGACAGAGCGGAGGAGAGATTATCGTGTCCCCGTCTACACATATTTATATTTACATAGTTTTGGTAGCATTTTCTGATAAAATGTTTCTTGTATTTTTAGCAGACCTGACCCCAAGTACACGGACCAGAGGTATTTTCATTTTCTTTTCCATTTCCGGTTAAGAGTGTATTAGCTATAAATTATAATACTGGACTTACCAAATCCAGGATACTATTTTTATCAGCCAACAGTGGCGCATACCTGAAACATTATTATTATTTTCCCCAACACCTTACAGTTGTAATCTAAGTGGAGTACTAACATATGCACAGTGCAGGACTGCGGCACTCTGACAAAGAGTCGGCCGATAGAAAATCCATCATCAACATTTGTAACATTTGTAACAACCGGATTTTTCCAGCTTTTCTAGAAGTGTTCCTCCTCTCTTAAAACGGTAAAACCACCAAGGATTATCACACTATTCCATATTTGTAGTAAACCCTATAACCAGAACGAGCGAAGAAACAAGACTGTTTTTTCCCCGCCGCCGTCAACACTGCAAGAGTTGTCGCAACGGAAATATTCAGTTGTAGTTCCTGTGTCTATACTCACATTCCCCTATGCACCCATCGGAGGAACAGTGCTAGTTTTTTTTTTTTTAGAACAGTGAAGACACCTCTTTCTGACTTATATCGTCACCAGGATTCATCGTGGAAGTAAAACTTATTCGGCATTCACCTCATTTGTCTTTTTGGGATGAACTGGGCCAATTTGTATCCTCGACAGCTGGGATGATACATTTAGTCAACAGAAACAGTAGGGATTATGTTCATGGAATAAATTTACCAAGGGATACCACAGACCCCAGGGAAAAAATACAAAATAGGTAAGAGTGTGAGAGGTGGCCACATGAATGTGAGAGCGTGTGTTGATTTTATTGTTGCTGGAAATTATCTATAAATCTTTGGTGGTTTGATTTGATTCTGTTTACTTTACTTGGTCCTTTATTGTACCAATATTGTTATTCCGTAAACCTAGTGCTAATCTTCAACCTTTGGGTAAATATTTTCTTTGGGTTATTTTCCTTTATACGGTAAAGGCGCACCATTCTTTATTTCCTCTATATGTAAATGCTTTTCTTGATATCTTTGGGTAACTTGATGTTATAAAACAGTTTAGTGATAATAAACAACAAGAAAACTTAACTTTGTGTGTTGGTCAGACCCATACCCATTTATAATTAGTTTTTTCACGTTTGTGTGTCACTGTTGTCGCAAATGGTTGTGTATGTGTAGAGTAACCTGTTTTTTCATTAGATAGCGAGGCAAAGACTGTCTTATAATAAAGCATAGTTGTACGGATAGGCTGGATGAGAGAAACCTACTCGCTCCAGAGACATATCTTTCCCTCAACTTACCATCTGTGAAATCTATTTCTATACATTCTCGTGTATCATCATCATCATCATCAGTTGCCATCTTCACAACGAAGGTTGGCTGTAATGGATCTCCAACGTCTTCTGTCTCTTGTCTTGGTGGTGCACTCTGATAGACTCTTTCCTGTCCACCTCTTGATGTTATCTTCCCACTTATAGCGCTGTCTTCCCCTTGCACGTTTGCCTTCAACTCTCCCTTCTTTTATGGTCTTCTGCAAGGTGTTATGCCTTTTTATGTGGCCAAAGTATTTTAGCTGCCGAACTTTGACCTCCCTCATTAGTTCTCTTTTCATACCTAGATTTTCTTCTTCGATCCTTAACCACCGACCGTCAAAGCAGTCAGTGGCCATCACGCCTAGTGGCGTCTTGTAGGGCAACAACAAATTGATTCCACCTTGCACGGTCGGTGGCCATCCTTCGTACAGTGCCCCAACTCTGGTTCATTCTTTGCATCTCAGCCTCCACAGTCCTCCGCCAAGTTGTTTTTGGTCGGCCTCTCTTTCGCTTTCCTTCAGGGGTCCAAAGCATAGCTGTTCTTGTGATGGCATCGGGGTCTCTTCTGAGATTTTCTAGGACCTCCTTATTTGTTTTCATCTCTTTCCATGAGATACGCCCCATTCTTCTATATATCCACATTTCAAGAGCCTCAATTCTTTCTTCTAAATGCTTATTCATCGTCCATGTTTCTGCACCATACAGAAATGCAGAATATATATAACACTTTATGATTCTCAGTTTTAATTTGTGAGATAACTGTTTGGATGTCAGTATATGTTTCATGTTGTTGAATGTAGCTTTGGCCATTCCTATTTGTCGTAAAATACAATCTGTATGTACAACACGCCCACATATGGTCTCGCAAAATTCCCCCCAGTTGTAAGACTAGTTTTATTTCTCGGTTCCTAAAGGGTTAACGCGTAAAACGCCGATAGTTGAAAATGCCAATGTGACGTTACAGACTTGCAAGCCTTACCCAAAACGCACGCGTGAATGGTAGTATACTTTTAGAAATGGTGTATTTCTTGGAAAAGACAAGGGAGAGAACGGGGGAAATGCATAGAGCTCGTTTGAATTTCTAAACTGAAACTAAATGGCCAAAACGAACGAAAGGAAAAATAAAGACTAAAAAATGAAGATTAAAATGCTACTAATTAGTTGTTAAATATATAATATTCTTTAGTCTAAATATATTATCTTAATGTAGAAAGAAAGATATGTTATTTGAATAAATATAAAGGAAAGACGAAAATGGTAAAAATAATAGCCAGAAGTGTGAAACCTTATACATTAGATGACGAACGGTAGACTAAGTAAATATTTTCGTTCTGGATTAACATGACTTAGATAATACTAGCGATATGGTAGAATGAAGACATATATAGACGTGCATGGGATTTCTTTACTGAAGCTAGCCATATTGAGGCAATAGAAAGGGGTGTCTCCTGATTTGAAAATAGTAGGTTAACTTTTGAAAAAAAGACGCGTAGGAACGGAAGTCCCCTGATTGGTTGCTGAGCATAACTAAGAAAGTGAAATAAATACTCAGAAAGACGAGCGTTCCTTGCCACTTTCAATTTAAACTTTACATGTGAAAGTTTAATAACGTTTACAGACAAGTGTGATCAGATGCCTTCGCTGTTCTGTTATTCAGCAGGAGATCTTGTGTGACCATTTATGGCCTGTAATTAACTTACATAGTGAAAAAATTCGATATTTCGAGTTTCTGGGTGTGAAACTGAAGTGAGCCAGTCACGTTGTTGTTCAACCCTGGTACCTGTTCGATGCCATATGATTTGAGGGCCCTACCTTATCTTGAATCCTGAAAGCTGAGCAGTGATGTGAGCAGGAAGACTTATAACCAGGACATCGCAGAATTTTCGACACCTATCTTAAGATAAGCCCTGTGTTTTGGGGCCTTGTGAATTCACTGAACTATTCTCCACAATTTGATATTTCAACCAGATTAAATAAAATGATGACAGTAGTGATTCCCCAAAATATGTGCTTTAGTTTGGAATAGAGTATTACAACAAGAACACTTCCTAGTCAGAAATAAAAAGACTTTAGTAGTGAAACTAGATTGTGTGTAACTGTATATAGATGTTTAATCTTAATTTTTTTTTAATGAATCAACTCAATTATACTTAATACATTTGAAAAAAATTGTTCACACCAAAATTCAATAGGGAGTTGTTTACTTAATTGTTTATTAACCTTAAAGTGTGGTTGTTGTTATTTTCTGCACATACATTGCATATACCCTAGACACGTAGCTACACAACATCCATACATCAGAACTTATAAATTGGGGATAACATACATAGTGGGTGGTAGTCATTGGTGGAAGCAAGACAGGTTTCCTGACATATAGTTAGAAGGTAAACTTCCTCAGGAGCTTGCATAGCTGACTTCACATCTGCTACACAGATATAAATATATAATTAATATCAACCCACCACATATATTGGGGGCCAAGCCGGGATTTTGAACCTTCTTCTAGTACATATAGTGGGGTTGGCTCGTTTCGGGATTTCCAAAGTTATATAATAAGTAAATAAGTGGAGGTTTTGGTGAATTGACATTGCTCTGTGTTGTCCTGTTAATTAGAGATTAATTAGATATTTTGGTTTATTTAAATCACATTGGTTAGAATATTAAGATGGCAGAATTGGCCAAGTACAGATCTTCTGCTGTGCAGACTGCGAAGGAAATGGGTATGGAGGGACAGATTTTAATTGATTATGTTACAGCAGTGGTTGATAAATATATAGCCAGAGAAAGGGAAGATGCTAGGGAGGCTAAGAAATTAGAGGCTGATAGATTGGCGGAGGAGAAACGAATTATGTTAGAAGATGCTAGAGAACTTAAGAAATTAGAGGCTGATCGGGAGGCTGAGATTAAGAGGCTGCAGTTGGAGGAAAGAAACTTGAGGCTGAGAAGGAGGAAAAACGTCTACAGAGGGAGGCGGAACGAGCGAAAGAAGAAAAGAGGTTGGAGGCAGAAAGGGAAGACAAAAGACTGGCTGCTGAAAGGGAAGCAGAAGATAAAAGGTTACAGCGGGAGCATGAGTTACGACTAAGAGAGTTAGAGTTACAAGGCCATGCTCCTGAAAATGGAACTAGCCCATCCACTTCCGACTCAGCTGCAAGCCAGGGGGCCTCCTCATCAGCCATGGGGTTTCATTTGGATCCTTTTATTGAGAAAGACGATGATATTGAGTCCTTCCTTAGCCGTTTTGAAAGTTTAGCTACAACATATGGGTTGGAGAAGGATAGGTGGAGCCTTAAAGTATCCCAGGGACTTAGGGGAAATTCTTATGAAGTATTTTCCAAGCTCAGTAAAGATGACCAAGACGATTATGACATTCTTAAACATGCACTATTGGTCAGATACGAGAAAAACTGTGAATTTTATAGGAAGAAATTTAGACAGGCTAAATTACTCACAGGGGAGACCTACCACCAGTTCTCGGCCCGACTAGAGACCTATTTGGAGAAATGGACTGCTCTGGGGGAAAACCCAAGATTTAAAGGAAATGGTTATGATGGAGCAGGTTAGAGAGTCCATGGCTCCAGACTTGAGAAAGTTTCTCACAGAACAGGGTGCAGAGAGACTGGTGGATATTTTAAATGTAGCTGAAAGATATCTAGCAGCCCAGTCAGAGTTGGCTGGAGCTAGGAAGAAGCAATTAGAACATAATAAAGGCAATCAAAACCAATTTGATACTAGGGATCATAACCCAAGAATAAACCAAAACTATGATAGGCCCAGGTACGAACAACGTGACAGAAACTCGCAATATAATGAAAGGCAATCCTACAGACCAGAGGGAAAATGGTGTAAAATCTGTAGGATGCAAAACCATAATACTATTGACTGTGGTAGGAAAGTTCCTCCATATCGCGCGGCATGCATCATCACAGTGGACAAGGGGAGGAAGAAACTGACAGAGAATCATATTAATCTTCAACATCCCCCACCTGTGAAGAAGTGTTATGTAATGGAGCCACCGTTAGGTGCCTTTATGATTCCGGATTGGAATATGACTCAGTCGTGAGTGCAACCCTGGTGCACCCTGACCAGTATACCACAGAGAAAGTGGAGATACAAGGGGCCCTCATGGGAACAGCCACCATGACACTTTCCAGTAGCCGAGATCAATGTTAAGACAAGGTACGTGGAAGGAGAGATTAGAGCAGCCGTGTGTGAAGACCCTAATTACCCGCTGGTGTTAGGAAAGAAATATGTGTTTCTAGAAAGCCCGGTAAAACCTGTTGTAATGACCACACTTCAGGTCAGGTCGATCCCTAGAAAGGAGGACACACCACCACTAACTATTCATCCAAAGCAGATGAGACAGGCCCAGGAAAAGGATAAATCATTAAAACCTTGCTTTGGCAAACTGCCAAACAGCCATACACACCCTAGAAAGGGACAATTTTATATGAAGGAGGGACTGCTCTACAGGAAAGCTAGAGCAGGATCCAACAGGGAGGGACAGCTAGTGCTGCCCAGAAGTTATAGGGAAAACGTGATGGCACAAGCACATGTTCTACCAGACGGTGTACACCAGAAGATGGGTACGACACGTCAAAGGACATCTGTAGCATATTTCTGGCCAGGTATAGCTGAAGACATTGATAAATTTGTTGACGCCTGCGACCAGTGCTGCAAGGTAAACTCCACAGGGTGGAAAAATAATACTCCCCTGCTAAGAAAGCAGCGTGAAAAAAAAAATATGGGTCTAAAAAATAAGAAGGAAAGTAAAAGTATAAATAAACAGGATAGGGTAGACACAGTGGATAGGAAAACCCCTTTCCAAAAACAGTCTTCCCCAAAAATATTCACATTAGCATCTCTGCATATGGCACCCAGAAAAAACATAATCAAAACCCAGTCATTCCAGACTCAGTTTGAAGCCGCAGTCCGGGAACTGGCAAACATTAGCATTGATGATAATCAGCCAGAATTGAACCCAAAACTAAGTGATCATTCGAGGAGAGTGGTCAGCGGAAGGTTGGGCAGTTGGCCTAATGTCACTCTCACCTCACAATATGGCTATTAATTTAGCAGTATAAAGGCCCCGGTAACAGAGGTAGTTGACGTGCATCCTATACAATCCATTTGGAAGTATTGGACGGACAGTGGATTGAGATAACACATATTACATAACAATGCTAAGGACGGATTGATTTCTGATGCAGAAACTCATTCCCCACATTTCATATTAATTCACCAAAATTATAGTAAGGATAAGTTTACAGTGGTGAATATGGCCTCAAATTTGAGTGGCACATTATAGAATTATATATGGAAAATAGTAAAGGATGTTCCAAATTCAGTCAAGCCTGAGCTCAGGCCAATGGAAGGCTGTGTGCACTTCGTAGGGAGCACATTGACTTTGAATGATGCTTTTGGATGGAAACTACTCCCGAGTGTTTAGCCAGGCAGATAATGACATTACTGGAACCCCTTATATTACTCTGCCAGCACCATTTTATAGATTATCCTTCATAACTATTGCAAACTTGAGGGACGTCTAATACTCTCTGGACATGTCCTGGGACAGACTCAGTGAAGAGGAATGGTGAAACTTGATTTATATCAGCATAAGACAGACAGTAATATCTGCAGCTGAATTAGACTCTTGGATTGCAGAGGTCTGGGCAGCTTTCATGAGCTGTGCTTACTTTGAAAGACCCCACTGCAATAAATTCATGATCACTTTTAAGGCAGAGAAAAGCAGGTGGATCGTGGTTGTCATACAGATATTGAAAGTTGCATTACCATTGATAGCTTTTCTAACGGGGGAGATATGTCGCAAAATACAATCTGTATGTACAACACGCCCACATATGGTCTCGCAAAATTCCCCCCTAGTTGTAAGACTAGTTTTATTTCTCGGTTCCTAAAGGGTTAACGCGTAAAACGCCGATAGTTGAAAATGCCAATGTGATGACGTTACAGACTTGCAAGCCGTACCCAAAACGCACGCGTGAATGGTAGTATACTTTTAGAAATGGTTGTATTTCTTGGAAAAGACAAGGGAGAGAACGGGGGAAAATGCATAGAGCTCGTTTGAATTTCTAAACTGAAACTAAATGGCCAAAACGAACGAAAAAGAAAAATAAAGACTAAAAATGAAGATTAAAATGCTACTAATTAGTTGTTAAATATATAATATTTCTTTAGTCTAAATATATTAATATCTTGATGTAGAAAGAAAATATGTTATTTGAATAAATATAAAGGAAAGACGAAAATGGAGAAAAATAATAGCCAGAAGTGTTGAAACCTTATACATTAGATGACGAACGGTAGACTAAGTAAATATTTTCGTTCTGGATTAACATGACTTAGATAATACTAGCGATATGGTTTTTAGAATGAAGACATATATAGACGTGCATGGGAATTTCTTTACTGAAGCTATAGCCATATTGAGGCAATAGAAAGGCGGTGTCTCCTGATTTGAAAATAGTAGAGCTTTTAAACTTTTGAAAAAAAGACGCGTAGGAACGGAAGTCCCCTATTGGTTGCTGAGCATAACTAAGAAAGTGAAATAAATAACTCAGAAAGACGAGCGTTTCCTTGCCACTTTCCAATTTAAACTTTTTCACATGTAAAGTTAATAACGTTTACAGACAAGTGTGATCAGATGTCTTTCGCTGTTCTGTTATTCAGCAGGAAGATCTATGTGTGGACCATTTATGGCCTGTAATTAACTTACATAGTGAAAAAATTCGATATTTCGAGTTTCTGGGTGTGAAACTGAGAGTGAGCCAGTCACGTTGTTGTTCAATGCCCTGGGTACCTGTTCGAGGCCATATGATTCTTTGAGGTGCCCTACCTTATCTTGAATCCTGAAAGCTGAGCAGTGCTGTGAGCAGGAAGACTTATAACCAGGACATCGCAGAATTTTCGACACCTATCTTAAGATAAGCCCTGTGTTTTGGGGCCTTGTGAATTCACTGAACTAACATTCTCCTCACAATTTGACATATTTCAACCAGATTAAATTAAAATGATGACAGTAGTGATTCCCCAAAATTGTGCTTTAGTTTGGGGAATAGAGTATTACAACAAGACAAAACACTTCCTAGTCAGAAAATAAAAATGACACTTTAGTAGTGAAAACTAGATTGTGTGTAACTGTATATAGATGTTTAACTCCTTATTTTTTTTTTTATGAATCAACTCAATTATACTTAATACATTTGAAAAAAATTTGTTCAGACCAAAATTCAATAGGGAGTTGTTCACATTAATTGTTTATTAACCTTTAAAGTGATGGGTTGTTGTTATTTTCTGCACATACATTTGCATTATACCTAGACACGTAGCTACACAACATCCATACATCAGAACTTATAAATTGGGGATAACATACATAGTGGGTGGTTGTCAGTGGTGGAAGCGTAGGACAGGTTTCCTGAATATATAGTTAGAAGGTAAACTTCCTCAGGAGCGTTGATAGCTTGACTTCACATCTGCTACACAGATATAAAATATATTATATTAACTTATCAACCCACCACACTATTCTCTTCTTGATTTCTGTTTCACATCTGCCATCTTCTGTTATTATATGACCGAGATATACGTAGCTCTTGACTTGTTCCAGGATTTTCCCATTTACGCTTATCTTTAATGTGGTTTTTGATCGTTCTGTTTTTGCTAATTATCATAGTTTTTGTTTTCTCAATATTAATGTCGAGTCCATATTCATGACTTATACTGTTCACTTGCTTCACTAGTTCTTGTAACTACTGTTCGCTTTCAGCTAACAACACGGTATCATCTGCATATCTAAGGTTGTTTATTGACCTTCCACTGATGTTCAGTCCTGGTATTTCCTGTATCTGTTTGAAAATTTTTTCGGTGTATAAATTAAATAGGCAGGGGACAGCAACACAACCTTGTTTCTGACACCTCTTTTTTATGTCTATGTATGGTGAATAATTAATTCTTCCCGATCTTACTGTGGCAGTTTGCTCCCAATAAAAGGTTAATGAGTATTCTTATATCTTTTTTCAACATCAAAACCTATGTCCTTCGAGGCATTCAATTATTTTCTCATGATGGACTCTGTCCAAAAGCCTTCTTATAGTCAATGATGAAGCACATATACATACTTTTTGGACCTCTGTATATTTTTCTGCTAATATTCTTAGGCAAAATATTGGCCTCTCTTGTTCCACTGTTCCGTCTAAAACTAAACTGTTCTTCTTGGATTTCGCTGTTCTACTTTACTTTTTATTCTATTCCTGGTTTGATTTTGAGCAGTTTTATCTTAATTGCATGACTCATCAGGCTGATTGTCTTCTGAAGTGCTAACATTCTGTTTGCATTTGGTTTTTTGGGCAGAACGTTATGCAAACTAATGTCTTCAATGTGTTGTGGTAATATTTATCCTGTATTGTATATATCGTTGCATATTTCTGTGATTGTATCTATACCAAAGCTCTCCAGAGCTTCTATCATTTCAATTGTTATGTTATCCATGCCTGCTGATTTTCCTTTTTGTATCATATGAATGGCATTCTCTACTTCTGATCTGAGAATGTTTGGGCCTTCATATAAATCTGGTGATGGTTTTTTACCTCTGTTGTCTCGAATAGTTCTTTTACGTATTCTGCCCATCTGTTTGATAAGTCTTTTCTCATCAAGTAATATTACAAAACCATTTTTGTTCTTGATACAGCTTCCTCCATAGATGCTACAAACCGCGACCGATTTGATCATTTCTTTATTTCTTCATGCATATCTCTTGTCATGTGCTTTGCGTCAAAAAGTCTTCTATTTCCTTGAATTTTGTTTCTATCCACCGTTCTTTTGCTTGTCTACACAAAGTACGTATGTCATTGTCTATTGTTTTATTATTCTTAGTGTTTTTTTGCTTTCTTTTCTTTCTGCCATTTTATTCAAAGATGTCTATATGTCATCCAAATTGATTTTTCTTAGACTCCTTTTTAGGTAAATTTTCATTTGCTGAGTGTATGCTTGTTTTTAAGCATGCCCATTTTGCAGTTGCTTTGTTCTCTGGGTTTTCTCTTCTACTATATTGCTCCATGCTTTGTGTCCATTAACTGTTGAGATTTATTTTTGACATGACGATTAAAATATTTCTGAATGGATATATGGTTAGTGGTTTCAGCCGCTGATAATTTCTATCTGAGGGTATCCTCCTGGTCTGCTGGTTTCGCTCTGCTCTTTTTCTGCTTTTATATTTACTGTGACAGCTTTTTGTAACCATATATCGCTGCTCTCTGATTTTGCGAGCTAAAACAATGCAATATACTTCCTGTTACTTATTTCTGCAAATGTGCCTTTACTCTTAGCCTAGGACTGGGCCCAAATAAGACCAAATTAACGGACTTTTTCATCTACTCCAAAATTTTAATTTAAAAGTATTGCAGCACTTATGATTATGATACAAAATAGTTAAGATGGCAGCAAAAACTCGAGCTTGCAGATTGCTACGAGTGAAACGATGTTGAGTCGAGTTGTAATACACAAAGAGCAGGAGAGACTCTAGAATAAGCCTAGCAATAAGGACGAACAACAACGAAGGCGGGCACAAATAAGGGACAAGAGTCATCTGAGTCAGTCACAAACGAGCAAATCAGTTCTGCAGGTACGGAGCATTGGAATATCAAAACGAATTTCACAAGCTTTTCGGCATTCCGTCTAGCGTGCAAGCATCACAACGAGCAAGAGTAGACTTCCGAAGATGCGACGGAATCGTATGAGGCGAGCAGCCTGCACAACAGTGGGGTCGATCAAGAGCTGCATCGTTGTCCCAACAACTTCCTTAATCATGATGGCCTTTTGACGAGAGACTGCCGTTGCTGTATCTCAAACTGAGGCCCAATGGATCAGGAATGTCCAGTTCTGTCAACTCTCTCAATTTTTCTAAGTGGAAAGACTTCAACCGATGTGTACACTCAAAATTATTGACTGCAATAAACGTACAGTGCTGTTTGGAAACGAAACGAAACTTTTTAATTTTCTAATGGCGGTTAAGGGAATTGGGCACGCATGCCCTGTTCTAACATTCTGCCCTTCCATTACTCACTTATCTTGCATTACTATACCCTTGCATTCCCATATGTTACTTTAAGAATTAACTTAAAAAGCCATTAATACATTATAAAGCGTTATATTAAAAGGCATTTACAATGACCATTACCCCAATCGTAATTAAAATTAAAGATATTTGTTTAAGCAAAGCGAAGAACCTAAAGAACAAAAAAAACAAATCAAACACAACAAAAATATCCCAACCAACATTGTATACGGTAAATCAGTCAATAATTAAGAGTATGATTTTCCTATTAGGGTAGTTATAGAATCTGTTGTAGGGAAAAGACCGAGAAAATATGCTTGCACCGTTTGCGTATTGAGCTGAGCGTAGGAACTCCGTGATAGTCTCTTTAGCCTCTTCCCTAAACACAATCGCATAATCAGGAAAGTTATGAAAGTACGATCTTTAAGTTCTCAAATGGTTAGAAATTTAGAATTGGACTCCGCAGGCCTGTCTAAAATTCAGATACATCCGTTTATCTCGTCTCCCATACTAAAATTCATTCTATTCTACAAATGCATTTTAAAATATTATTAACCAAACTAAACTAAACAAAATCAATGCAACTAAAAACAAATTTAAACATCCGCTCCAACATTGTAAATAGTAAAATACAGTTACACACATTTAACAGGAATTTTTTCATAATCAATAATGATCAGGGGCCACAAGAATTTAATCCCTTTAAAGATAATACACTCATCAATTAGAAATATGAGTTTGGGGAACATAAACTAAATTAGGGTGTGCTATATAATCTGCACTCACGATATATTTGAAACGTCTGAAATTGTATCAATATGGGACCTAAGCGGGATTTTTAGGTCGATGGTTGAACAGATTGTTCCACAGGATGAGCAGCAGGAAAAATGCCAAAACTTTTCTCTTGAACAAGGTCAATCCTTGGCTTGGGCAGCGTGTAATTTGTTTACGCGTTTGGCTGTGTTTTTCCGTATGTATTCGGAACAATCGGACACCAGGTAGGTTGGCGCATTCAGTTATAGGGATTATGTGAATGAAATTTGGCTTTGTTGAAGCAGAAACCGCTTTTCTTAGAGGTTAATATATGTTAATGATGTCTATGCTAGATTATTACTGAAGTTGTGTTAGGTGTTTGTTCAGAAACTAAGCAGCACTGCACGTTTGTTTGTTATTAAATGGGAGGTATCCTATGTGATGGGAGGGGATGCCAGCCATCCCAGATTGTGGGAGCAATTGTCTAGGCGTGTTTGTTATTTGGGAGTATTCTAGAAAATATTTGACCTTAGCTAACTTGGGTAAAACTTTCTGAGCCGTTTTCTTTGGTCAGTGCTAGCACATGCGAGGTTCCAACTTAAATGTTTGGTCAGCTATGAGTCCTCTGAGTGTTTGGTGTTCATTTACAGTATCAATTAGTGAGGTGCCAATATCGAGCTGAAGTGTTTGTTTTCTGTGAGTTTTGCTAATTTTTGCCTCTTTTGATATTTTTCATACATTATGTTTTAATGATATTTACTTGCATTCTGATATTTGTTGCTCCATTTGATAAGATTGTCTTACATCAGTTTGTAATAATACTTCTGTAGTGTGGTTGCAACTGTTTATTCAATTTGTGTAAAATGGTACAGTCATCGGCAAATAGGTCGCAGGGATGAGTGCTTGATGTGTAGTGGCAGGTCATTTATGTAATACGGCAAAAAGTAAAGGACCCTAAAAATTGAACCCTGAGAAAACTCAGCATTGATCATGGTTTGGGCTTGACAAGGATTTATTTGTTAAAAACACTACATGCTGTCTGTCGGAGAGGAATGATTTAAATAATGACCAAATTGTTTAAAGTTAACTTTATTGTTTTTAAATTTTCTTATTAAAATAAACGTGATCTATCATACGAATGCTTTTCTAAAAGTCTTACAAATATTGCTTCCACCATATGTTATCGCTATTGCTGTTGAGGATGCCCAATTGTCTATCATCTTAGTTAAGGCTGGTGGCATGAATGCTGTTGTCTACAGTGTAAATCCTAACTGCTGTCAATTAGCAAGTCATTGCTAATAGGTACTGTAGTGTTGTTTTATGTATGTGTTTTTCTAGGGTGTGTTTAGAAAGCGTTGATAAAAGAGAAATTGGTCTTTAATTACACGAGATTACTTTTATTCTGATGAACCAGGTTTTAAAAGGGGATATACTTTGGCGATTTTAAAGGTCCGAGGAAAAATAACTCTTAGCGATACATTTGATTATATATATAAGTTAAGTGATTTCACTCAATAGTGGTGCAGCATAACGCGAGTATTCGATTGCTTAATTCCATCAAGCCCTTGATGAGCTATTATCTTTAAGGCTAAACTGATAAATTATACCACTTCATGAATTTATCATCAAAGGAAATGTCGGGTAGTAGAATCTGAATTTGCTCATTTTTTCTCATAGAAATTTGCTGTAAGTTAATCTAAGTCACTAGAGGAAGGTGGTATTGTGGATTTCAGACTATCCATTTCTGCTGAAAAGTGTGCAAGTAAATGAAGTGTGTTGGAGTTAGAGGGTTGGATGGGATATTCGGTGATTTGCCTGGCATAGTTCCATTCTAGGCAGTCGGACCTTGTTCTCAACCAGATTTCTTAAAGTGATTTTTCTTTTCTTTGCGGCTCATTATTGAACCTTGTTCCTTAGTACGCGCATATGTCTTCTTCTTCTTCTTCCGACTTAGCCACAGACGTGACAAGCAGACAGGGGAGGATTACGCTTTTATTCGGCTTCGTCACCTGCTCACAGCAGACAGGCTTTCTAAGCAACATTGCTTCCCAGAACTGCCTATGGCGTCATTGTGCAATTGCAGGAATCAATCCATAGTGTTACTGTTGTTGAGGATAATGGCGAGTTAGATGACTCGGTACTAACGGGGTGGATCAGCCCTTGTTTACCCTAGAGACTGCTGACGTCCTGGGAATAGTTGTTGCGCTTGTTGTCTGTGCACTTAAACGAATCTCAGCTCTTAAGTTGCGTAGATCCACGGAAACCTTGGGGTCCTTACGACGCCGCCATTTCACTCAAATTCGTAAGCTTCTTTGGATGGCAAACTCACCATAAGTATTCTCGTCAAACGTGTATGCAGCTGACAGCGATCAATTGCGAGTAGATGTCGTTCCTGTTTCCTCCGTAGTGAACGAATCTTTCTGTTGTTTGTGCGCAGCGCCAGTCCACATTATAGCATGGGTAAAGGAAAATACTCCGTTTTTTTTTTTACAATCCCGTAGGCGATCGCATTGAATGAGATCGCGCAAATCGATCGCTTCGGTTTTGTCCTCGCCGACGCAAATGTGTTCAGTGTGCGGTGAGTAGATCTTTGAGAATAATATAAGTTCTGCTCTGGGCCGTCACTTATTGCGACGGGTTATGGGCTTAGGTCATTATGGTGGAGGGTTCAACTCTATTCTGTCATTCGTGTGCGTTCGGGGTGACTCCCAAATCATATTGTTAGTCAATCGCGTGAAAAAGTGCGCAACGGTTAGGAGTTCATGTGCCTGAGAGACGAGCTTGGCATGGTATCAGATGTCATTAAAACAGTCGAAGTGTAAGGGGGATATTTTGCGTGTTTGTTGTAGTGAGGGGTGTCGTTGTGAGTAGTAGAGCACTCCCAAAGATGATATATGCAAAGGACGGTAAGCGTCAATGAGCCAGGATAGATCTCTCTGTGAATTTCTTGTGGCGTGCATGTTCAGACTCCATGTAACATCTGACTGTTTAAATACGAACTATTTTGGTTTTTTTTAATACGCGAATAAAAGAATTGGTACGTGAACATTTTGGGAGTGTTTTCGCTAACTAAGTGAATTGTATCTGATGACGCGGACTATTGCAGTCGAATGCTGTTTAAATATGTATTTCGTATACAAGTGCTGTCGCGCTCTCAATAAATGCCCCACAGACGCTGACCATTCTTACTCGACTAAGCCCTTCTGTGCATGTGAGGACTTTGGCATTTGACTATAGAAATCTCCTCACATTTTTACTTTCTGGTTAGCCTATAGTTAGATTGTTAGTTACTCCGATTGTAGGCACGGTTAGATCCAGTGGCTAATGAGGGCTCATCCCGGACGCTTAAAAACGATAGGGGATTCAAGGATGCTACTCCGTTGGAAGATCGGATTGTTGTGCAGTGGCATTTTTTTTTGCAAGCTATCGCCGCAGCGGAAGAGCTGAGATCTCACTTGGGGAATGGACAGCCATCATACTCAGGCCTACGTACATTCTAGACGAGTTACTAACTGTATAACAGGGGCTCCGGAGCATGGTATACGCAACAAGTCTCTGAATGGAGAGAATTTCCTCGATTGGAAGATTAGTATAATAAAGTGACCAGCTATTGTAGTCACGCGTACTCTTGTAAGAGATTGTAGCATCTGCTGCTTTCGAGTCTGTTGCTTGATTTAGGGTGGGGAGAACCAACGTTGCAAACCGGTAAACAATTCATTCAAACGTATCATTCGGTATTCTGGTATATCGTCCACCGTGTGCTTGCGATAACAAGCTTGGTAGCGGTCTCCGCACTGGAAACGAGATGTGCTACTGGAAGGAAATTAGGGGTGATATATGTCTCATTCAAGTGTAAGGGCTGCTTAGAGCTGTTGCAGATTAGCCAGATAACCTATGCAATGTTAGACTCTGCATCCAAGTCGTCCCACAGACGTTCTATAGTTCTGACATGTCTGGTTAGATATTGACTTGCGCAATCCAATCGCTCACAATTTTCTGGTGATGTAGAGTATTGGCATTTGCGCTAATGCATGTGGTAGGTGTTAGCGCGTACGTGACTGCGTTATCTTGCTGGAGAAGCTGGCATTGTGTCTTGGGATAATTTGTGTAACGGCTAGGGTGAGCAAGCCAATATAGGCATTCCAGAAAACACTCATCTCGATCATGTCCACAGCATTAACATTTCCACGGGAAGACGTAGAAAGAGGCCTAGCGATTGTGTGAAAAACAACGGAATCTTTCCTCCGCAATATAGTGACGTACTTGCCGCTCCTATCACTCAATACTCAGGTAAGTAAGCTAAAAGTATGTTTGCTGTATGAATCACATCAGCTAATCTATGCATCCGAAAGCGCCTATCCAATCACTCGAATCGACATCCAATATATCAGCAATAAGTCGCCTCAGCAAACAGGATGTATGTCTGGTATATATTATGCTTCTCGTATGTGGAATTGGACTCTCAGCAATTTCGCACTGCAGTCCTTAAGTCCATCAGTATGACCATTGTTGCTACTGACTGTCCACCATTGTGCAGGACGTGGCTGACGATTGTACTTGTGACGTTCAAGTTTGGCCCCCTTGCCGACTACAGTAAGGGTCGTCTTGCTCTCACAGTTAAGGCATGTAATCTGCTGAGGTCGTGTATAGGACTGTTCATTCGAGAGACTTGCCCACGTCTACCCACTATTGCTCTTGATTGGTTAGATAACTTGCTAGGGAGTGAGGGGGGGATAAACGATACAATTCCTTCAGGTGATTATTCATTTTCTCTACAGCATAACAATATGACGATCTTGCCGCAGGGGTCAAAGGTTAACTCGTGGTTGGCCACTCCAGATAAAGTCTAGTTCCCGGGCACTGACTCAGTGGTTCCGTAACGTTCATTGAGATCGTAGACAATAGTGCTATTCTGTTGTGGCCAATTTCATCCTTCTAGGCAATGGACCCGCGTGCTCATGTCCGCGTCTCGCACAACATACCAATGGCTCGTTGGCGGTCGTTTTCAGATAGTCGTGGCTAATTTTTCAAGCAACATGTACTGGGGTTTGTTTTTCTCAGAATCAACGGCCTTTTTATACCGAGTATACTGCCATACAACGTGTACTACATTTTCAGGGTCATAGCTGTTGGGAATCGTGTTGCACGTGTAACCTTTCATTGTATTGTAATGTAGTCTGTACCCAAACCAGTGCCGTAGGGTGCTCAATCATGCACATTTCCTTTCTATGCAGCCATTACGCTACTCTAACATCATGTACAAAACACTGAAGTGAATAATCCATTCCCACACTTTTTTTCCCCCACCTTCTTCGGCTTCAATATTATATTTATATATATAAATATATATATATAATATATTTATTTATTTATATTATATATTATTGTGGTGCGTTTTTTTAATGTGCTTTATATATATATATATATATATATATATATATATATATATATATATATATATATATAATATATATATATATAAATGTTATTATTATAACAATATTGCCATCATTCAGCAAATGGTCTTCTTATTCCAGTTTTTTCCGCAAGTGCTGGATGTTGTATGGTAATTAAGGCATTGTGTCTCGTATGGTATATAGTTGCAGCAGATTCCTCGTCTCTCCTAGCTCAGATATCAGTCACTCACAGAATTCGTAAAAATAACTAGCTTGATATTATGAGAGTTTTCGTACATAGTACTTCTTATATTCGTGGAGATATTTTTAGTTTCTTCTGTTTTGTGGTAATTTATATACCAGCATCTTAAATGATTTAGTGTGTTTAAAGTTTTCATTTATATTTCACTGGGATTTTCTGTGTTAAATTGAATAACGTATTAAATAACTTATAGCTAAATTTTTCCAGCTGTAAAGTAAAAATTACCCGCTATTTCTCAGTAAGAGATGTTTTAAATTGACTAGTACATACATTAAATAACTGTCTACTAACGGTATATATTATTTACTTCTATCCATTTTATGTAAAGTTCATAAATGACTAGTGTTCATATCACACGTTGACACAATAGGATAAGCTAGAC
Source organism: Oreohelix idahoensis (assembly GCA_024509875.1). Lineage (NCBI taxonomy): Eukaryota > Metazoa > Mollusca > Gastropoda > Stylommatophora > Oreohelicidae > Oreohelix > Oreohelix idahoensis. The sequence continues at coordinate 134,813 of JAMPIV010008658.1, forward strand.
CCTTGTGTTTTAAATCTAATTTATAACGGAGCGGTGAAGAGGGCTTACTTTAACACGTGGTAGATATAATATTGATATTTTGTTTAAATGTTTATATTTTCTTTCCTAAAATCCAGGCGATCAAAACCTGCGTACTAGCGGACTTATGATCATATGAACTTACGTTCAATAGTCTTATAATCTTATAAGCAACCAGAAACTTTATAATATTGTTGAGTCTTCGGGCTATGACCTGTGCGGTCCATTTTCTTCATTTTATGAGAGAGATCAAACTAGAACAATAATTGTAAGGTTAACTGGACCAGAACTATTACCAGATTTCATTTTACCAATCTCATCAGCCAACTGTGGCCAAATATATTGTCAGCAACATTTGTGTAATCTCAAATAGTGTCTCAGCGGTCAGAGGCTAGACAACACAGAATATATCTGTATTCTTCATCTTATGTCGGTGACCACCACGTATGAACCTTACTCCAACCAACTGAAGGCAGAGATACCGTATTTTACCCAGGAAAATTAAATCCCTAACTCTAGCGACTACCGTGAACCGTACAGTCAGCAACTACGGCTAATCTGGGGCTGGATTTGGCAAAACTTAATATGACACTGAGTAGTCGTGTTACTTATTAGTGTTATTACCACGGAATGCCTGCGACATCTATTGGTAAACGAATTATGAAAGTGGCTACTGTACGTATGTGAATTGAATGAACGGAGAAAGAAACTTATTTCTCTTGTTAACCACTATCATACAAATCTTTTCTCTTTTGTTCTAATTAATCTGAGTATTTACGGGATAAATTAATTAGGGATTTGTCCTTTGTTTTCTTTACGGACTATCCCGTACACTTATTGTTAACTTTTGATCTTTTGGGTGAATTTACCTCTGTTGGGATCTTCTTCAATTTTCCTTTACCAGAGGGGAGAACCTATTTGATTAATTTTCATTTTGTCTGTAAAACCATGATCTTTTGTTGTATAGGATTTATGTTGTAAAGTTCTAGTGATAAATAAACTTAATTAAACCTTAAGTTATTGTGCTGGTCAACCCCTACCCTATCTGTTATCCATAGTTTGTTTTCACGTCTTGAGCGTATTTGTCACAGAATTGTGTGCACGTGGGTGCAGTGTAACTTGTATTTTGTATAAGGAGAGAAAGTGCGTCTGATTTAAAGATAGTCGTACGATAGGCTGGATTAGAGAAATTACTCAACCCAGAGACTGTCCTTTCTCTTACACGATCACCCCGTGAAACAGAAACTATTTCTTACACCTTACTCTCACATAGTATCACTATCACCTATCTGAAAAACATCTACGACATTAATGGTCGCTCGTCCCGGGACTGAACTCTAAAGTCTGAGTCTAGTAATTGACTAACGTCTGTTAAAATACATAGTCTAACTCTAGATAGAATGTGTTTGTGAGTTTGTCTTGTGAGTTAAGGAATAAAAATAATTACCCCTAGACAACGATCTTAGTTACTGCGTGTTTGACCACACACACATATAGAAATGGTTTTCTTTCCAGAGCATCATAGAGTTACGTGCAATTGTTCTGAGTTCAATCTTTGACAGATATATGAGATATGAAATATATGGTAATTTTTTTTAAGACCGCTAGTGCGCGTGATTGTTTAACAATCACTGGGTTTTTTTAAAGGAGCAGCATGGTTTGAGCTTAAGCAAAGGACCGCATTCTGACTTCACGTCTAGTTAATAACGTCCCTTACTCTTAACGGACTTCAGGTGGGGGAGTTTTGGTGGATTTATAAAATAAGGAAATTTTTTTTTCTCCTTAATTTTTTATAATAAACATATTTTTCCACCGATAGTAATAGTAGTTTTTTCCAGTGGTTAGCTAATCTACCATTTATTTGGCTTAGTCGTCTGTATTAGGAGCTTAAGTGCCAGTTAATAACAGCGATAGATTACATAACTGATAACGGGATAGGAGGTATCTCAGTTTAATAACATAATTTTTTTTGTATTTTTCTCGTAAGTTGGTTAGGGATTGAGTTTTTCTTTCCTTCTTTTCTTCTTTCTTTCCCGGATAAGTCGCATCCAGTTATTTGACATGGCTGAGCGTACTAAACTTAGAGCAAAGCTAAGAGAGGAAGCAAAGGAAACAGGATTGCAAAGAGAAGAAGTGACTGCGTTTGTCAACGAAGAACTTGACAGATATGACGCGGAGAAGAAAGTAGCAGAATTTAGGGAGAAGGAAGCACAAGAGAGCGCAGAAGCTAGGGAGAAGGTAGCAGCAGTTGGGAGAAAGAAGCGGAAGATCGTCAATTGGAACAGAAGAAGATTGAGGCAGAGATGGAAGCCCGCAGGGCTAACGAAAGGGAGAGACTGCATGAATTGGCACTTAAAGCCCAAGAGGTACAAAGTCGGGGTGCTCTGTCTTCCTCCAGTAATGGAGAGTCTCCACCCCAGTCCGAGTGGTGTCTAAAGCTTTCACAGACTTTGAAAGGCACCGTACGTAAAACTGGGAAGCAGCCATCAAGACAAATACGGACATGTTAACGAAGGGCTTTACTGGGACAGTTTTTGAGTTTTGAAATGAACGCTCGCCAAATTTTTTGCAGCCGTTGTTCAGAATAACAGCCAGAAGGAAGCCACTGTAGACATTTCCAGTTTCGTTCTCTTTAACCTGGCGGCTATTTGACAAAGTGCAATGGAACTTTCGAAGTCCCTCTCACTTTGAAGGACTTCTGGACTTTGTTCTTACAGAACAAATAAAAAGCACGTTGTCAAACGAAACCCGTAGATTTTCGGGCTGAACAAGGCGCAAGTAAAGTTGGATGACCTCCTCAGTAGTCTGAACGTTACGTAAATGCTTTAAAAGCCGAGCTTCCAACGCGGAAACGCAGCCGACAGCAATGAGCCTTCTCGATAAAATAATCTAGAGCAGTCTTTCCATTCTTCCCTTCACTATAATCAAGAGAAGAAACTTTACATCAGAATTCGCCTCCCCAGGGAAAATCAAAATTCTTTAAAAAACAGTTCCCCATACAGATAATTCTGATCAAGCCTAACCGGTCTACATGGGCAGCGCGTGCCAGAAAGGACAGGTGGCAAAGGGAAAACCCCTGCGCACGGGACATACTGATCAGAGCGAGCACATTCGGGCCTCATCTCATCGGATGCTTGCAAAGAGCCTCGCAAGGAAGAATTAATGTCAGTGATTTCTAAACCTGAGGGGGAGAGCGCCCTCAATGCGAGGTACTGTTATTTTGAACGTTGGACTTCAATCTATTGTTTGTTTGACAGAGGTTATCTTATGATTTTTTTGTTCGAAGGCATTTGGTCAAACCTGGTCAAAGACAGAAGGAGCACCGTGAAAACTTTGTGGAGTTTTCAAAGGAGATGCACCCATTTCGCTTCCATCATTGCATTGTTGGAGATACACTCCTGATTTTGTCAGAAGTGTGATCAAACGGTGTTATGGAAGAGATCTTATCCCGTCATACTTGCGCGGTAGATAGTGTTTCATTGGGAATACCGAATGAGCCAATGGTGTTGGCAGCAGTATACCACAAGAGGGCAAACCAAGAGGAACGGAGCTGCGCAAATTTGTTACTACAGGGAATAAAAGAGGCCGCACAAAAATGCCCTACTTGGCACCTGGCTTTATGAAAAATGCATGGGCCACGGGGACAGAACAAACGGGCGACTTTCTTTTAAGGATGGCGTTACTTTATGTAGATACGGGCAACCTGGTCAAGGGCATAATCCAGCTCCTGTACCGACGCAGTCAGAAACCGAGATCTTAGAAATGGGGCATTTCTTCCTTTTAATGAAAAAATATCGGACCCCCAACTCTCCCCCCCCCCCCCAAGGGCGAACATATGACTACACTAGTTGGTGGCCAGGGAAGGACATGAAACCCACTGCATATTAATCAGATCCGTCGAAATCCGCGCCCAGTGTAAAAAAGTGTCGGCACCCACGCAATTTGACCCCCAATTCCCATGGGAAAAATGCCAATAGTGGCGGACACCATGTTTGAACGGGCTTGAAATCGAGACATTTTATGACCACTAGAAAGATTGAAATATGAAACAGTTTTATCCTGACCCCTAGTCGAACATGCACTTTGTGGGCCGAAGCTATACCGCTAACATGCACGGCTTCCAAAGCATGTGGCAGAAAGCCCTTAGTGCAAATATTTTCACGGGTTGGATTCCCTCAACAAGTTTTGACAGATAACGGGATCCCCAATATACATAGCCTGTTGATGGAATAATCGTTAAGATCTTGAGGAACCAGCACATCTAAACGCCCATTATAATCCGGCCGAAAGTGGGTTAGTGGAACGTGCTTACGAAGCTTCAGCCCATGATACGTTAAGTAAACTGGGGGACAAGAGAAACTGAAGATTGGGACCTTTCATTGCCTGGTAGCCTTATTCGCCTACAGGGGAAGTCCCACATGTCTCTACAGGGTTTACACGTACTTTTTAATCGTGACTCAGTGCCTTTTAGGGGCCCTAGGAAGCACTACTATAGGAATGTAAAAGATTCATTTACATACTTGCATAAATAGGGCAACTGAACTGTGCACCAACTTCAGAACTATAGCTTTATAAGCATGCCAGCAAAAAATACTATTATTAAATATAATGGACAAAGGATGAACTAAAGTAGAAAAGAATAAAACGAAGTACAGGGGGTTTCGTAAGTGATGGCTGTCGTTCATATGTTCTTCAAATGAGGAATCATCATAGAAAAAAGTGTAGAGAATTCAAACGTTGACCTACATACTTTGTTTCATTGGATTACACCAAAGCTTTCGATTGTGTACAACATCAGCAGTTATGGGCTATTGATGAAAAATATGGGATTTCCAAACACCATATACAACTCATCGCATGCTGTACCAAGAACAAATAGGCAGCTCGTATCAGTAGAGGGGGACATCATCAGCACTGGTTTGAAGTACAGAAAGTGAGATAAGACAAGAGCTAGTACCCTTTCCCCTTAGATGTTTTAACATTTATGATGCCGAGAATCTCATTGAGAAAACGTAAGTAGATGACCAAGAATCCACACAGGAGTTTGACTGTTCATTTAACATCGCGCCTGGATACCAGCATCCAGGGACATCAGATATATGCTGCCGACACAGTCCTCATTCATCAAACCAACCCAGAAGGACCTTGAAACCGATTACTTCTGTCCAGCCAAACAAACACCAGCGAGGCACATAATCTATACCTAAATCATTCACAACGAATGACCTAAGTTATTGACAACCAGACACCACTATGATAAAGACCAAGACCAGGAAATTGAAAAATTGATAACGAAGAGAATGGCACGTGTCAATGAATTCGAGAACACCTTCGGATTCAAATCATCAACTAGCTCTGGCGACGTTGCAGTAGGAAATTATACACACGAAGATCTTGTACATATTGCTTCACATAAGCTAATTTCAGATGAAAATAACCTATGGGCAAGGCAAAAAGCAAAGAAACAAAGTTACAAATTGATTCAGCGGCAAGGTATATTCCCTAGTAGACATCATACGGGCTGCGAGTCTTGGACAACTCATAAATAAGTTGCAAAACAGATTGCATCATTCGAAAATGAATTGCTTGTACAGACGGATGTTTGAGAATTACCCTGGACAGAAAAAAGACCACAGAGAAGTACTGCACTCACTAAACGTACAGGAACATAGGGTCCG
>JAMPIV010008659.1:0-206679 GCA_024509875.1 Oreohelix idahoensis
CCTCTTGTTCACACAACAAGCTAAGAAAAATTCTTCCGAATCTTTTGGCCGAATACCATCACCAACCAAGATCTGCTACTCGTAGCAAGCAAAGGACAGCCACCACAAAGCTGCAGACGCTGGAGTTGGGTTGGCCATGTCCTCAGAAGAGACCCCGATGCCATCACAAGAACAGCTATGCTATGGACCCCTGAAGGAAAACGAAAGAGAGGCCGACCAAAAACAACTTGGCGGAGGACTGTGGAGGCTGAGATGCAAAGAACGAACCAGAGTTGGGGGCACTACAAGACGCCACCAGGCGTGATGGCCACTGACTGCTTTAACGGTCGGCGGCTAAGGATCAAAGAAGAAGAAGAATAGCAAATATATGAGATTCATAGAAGACATGTCAGGAGTATCAGTGGTCATTAAATAAACTACTTGAGATACGCTGATGATACAGGTTTATTAGCAAGAAGTGAAAACGAGTTAGAGGAAATGATTGATACAACAGTAAAAGAAACATTTGTTTAGCTTGAACAGCATAAAAGGCAGAAGTAATGATAATCTTAAAGAAAATGACTTATCCAGAATGCACAGTCGAGAAATGTAACAGTTTTGAAGAAAGTAAATAAAGTTCAATACATAGGCATGTTAATAACTTCGGATGGAAGCGGCATCTCCCACGTGAGAGTAGAATTGTTCAGGAATAAGCAATTTAAAAAAAAAAAAACGACCTGTATTTTATTGAACAACTCTTTGTTAATGGAAATAAGAAAAATGTCTTCGGGTTATATAGAGTTAATCCCAACATGAATGTGAGTCACGGACAATTAAAAAAAAAACAAGCAGGAAAAACCGTGGATATGACAGAAATATGGTTTACATAAGAATATAGTGGACAGCTATACTGAGTAATGCGAATGTACTGAAAGACATGAGTGTGCAATGGAAGCTTACTACTATCATTAGAGGGAAGCAATCCATTGTTCTTGGGTATATTATGAGAAGAGAAAAGCTGAAACATATTGTGAGAACTGTAACGATTGAAGGACGAATAGATAGACGACAACAAAGAGAAAAGCTGAAACATATTGTGAGAACTGTAACGATCGAAGGACGAATAGATAGACGACAACAAAGAGAAAAGCTGAAACATATTGTGAGAACTGTAACGATTGAAGGACGAATAGATAGACGACAACAAAGAGAAAAGCTGAAACATATTGTGAGAACTGTAACGATCGAAGGACGAATAGATAGACGACAACAAAGAGAAAAGATACAAGAGTTTGGCATATTGAATGGACAGAAGTCATAGAGTTGATAAACATTACTGGAGATAGGAAGTTATGGACAGGCATAACCGCTTACGCCACCAGGTATGTTAATTAGTAACTACAAAACAATGCATTATAACAACACTATATAAAAGCAATGCGGTTGGCTACAGTTTCATCTGAGGTATGCTGTATTTCTAAATATAAGTGATAGTATTATACAGCAAAACTGAATTAGCAGACGGTGCTTACATGTTCCCGCTGCTGAGAATATATGTCTGGTCTCCTGTCACGAGCTTGTTTAGCTCCCCTGTTGTTGGACACTGGAGCACGGCTGTCGTAAGGATAACCGTTTCTGTGCTGGTAATCCTGCATTTGAAAATATTGAGAGTTGACCGGATGAATTAAAAGCTGTATTGGTATATTAAAACAAGTAAAATACGTACATCACACAAACGCTGATCGTAACATTTTAATAATACTTGGTTTCTGTAAAAGTCGGTAAGTGGTAGTATATAACATGAACATGTTAATAAATAATAAAACATGTTTATCTTCCCTCTTCAGCTAATATATATATGAATATATTATAAGAATTTTACACGTAGTTGTCAGTTGTGTGTATGTCTGGGCACGCCCGTGCGATAGTGTGTGTGTGTGGAGGGGGGGAGAAGTTTCAATATTTCTCTTGAGAGACAATCTTCTTGGAAAGAATACACGTAGATTATTTGCAGTTATCGCCCATTTCACTGATGATACAAAACAAACAGAAAAATTAATATTAATTTTAATTTTATTAATTTTATTATTTTCACGACTGATTATTGTATTGTCATGGGGAATGTACAAAACTATGCCAAGTTTCAGAGCTATTGCTCGTCTGGAAGTAATTGAAAAATCGATCGCAAGATTCGAAGGTGACAAGAGAGTGACATACGATGCAAGTTAAAGAAAAGCCTGTAATAAAAAATATTTAAAAAGATATTTTAAACACAGGCTTAATGCACTATTATCATATATTTTATTCATAACTGTCCAATGAGTATAAAGCAGAAGTTAATTTCATGTAGAATCAGCGTCCCAGGCTTATTGTCAATTTGATGTTACATTTTATTTGTGGCTTTTTAGTGCATTAAAAGCCTGTGTTTAAAAAAAAAATTTTTTTTTTATTTTCTTTCCTTTTTGGTGTTATTTTTTGTCGTTTTTAAATTTAAGTCAAATGTAATCGATCCGGTAATGACATTATCAGTTTGCGATAAACGAGTCGAGAGCACAGGAGGCGGATTTCATTATTCAGTATATTACACGGAAAGTTAACATATTTTTTGTGTGTTTTATTTAAAATTTTTTTTTTAATAAGAGTTGTAAATTACATTTTTTTAAATGTAGTTGTCAGTTGTGTGTATGTCTGTGCACGCGCGTACGATAGTGTGTGTGTGTGGAGGGGGGAGGGGGGAGAAGTTTCAATATTTCTCTCAAGAGAGACAATCTTGTTGGAAAGAATACACCTTGATTATTTGCAGTTATCGCATATTTCACTGATGATACAATACAAACAGAAAAATTAATATTAATTTTAATTTTATTTGTTTTAGTATTTTTACGACTGATTACACTAGTCAACAACCAAAATGTACCAGAAATGAAAATAGCTGATCTTAACTAATTTTGGTGTGCTGAAAACGAAAATGACATTAAAAAATGTTGATTGGCTCTAGTTTTCAAGATATATGCTACTAGTTTATTTAATTACGGTAAATTTATATATATATGACGCAACTGTTGTGGGCGATTGCATAATTTTTTCTAATGACCAATAAAAATGTTACTAGAAGTTGATGATGCAATCCTACCTATGATTACATCACCTCTGTGTATAAATACCTTATCTCTGATAAAATTTTGCCATTAGTTAGTGCATTTGTCCTTATCAAAAGTATCGTAGTTAGAAATGCCAGAACGCGTACAGTTTGTATTTTGGCTGCAGAATAGGAGATCAAGATAAGAGCTGGGTGCCACACATATGCTGCAATACATGTGCAGCACATCTTAAACTGTGGTTGACTGGCAAAAGGCAAGCTATGCCTTTTGCAGTCCCAATGATTTGGAGAGAGCCCACTGATCATCTCAACAACTGTTACTTTTGCATGTCCCTCCAATTGGGAAAGGCATATCAAAGAAGAAAAAATGGACTGGAATATCCAAACATCCCCTCTGCAATACTTCCGGTACCACATGGCGATGACCTACCAGTTCCCAAAGTGCCAGAATCCTTTTCAGCTGCTTCCACTGATGAAGAGGACATTGGTGGTCCTGAACCATCAACCTCAAGTGACACAGATTTTGAGCAAACTACATCCACTAACCCAAGGTGAACTGAATGATCTTGTAAGAGATCTGAATTTACCGAAGAACAAGGCGGAGCTTTTGGGTTCCAGATTGCAACAGTGGAATCTCCTGGCAGAAGATGTTACAATTTCTGTGTATAGGAACCGCCAGAAGCCGCTTATTACATTCTTTTTCAAAGAGGGTGACCTTTCTGCGTGCCACAACATTTCTGGTTTAATGGCAGCCCTCAACATCAATTACATACCGGAAGAGTGGAGGCTTTTCATTGATTCATCCAAGACAAGTCTTAAAGCTGTTTTGTTGAATAATGGTAATGTGTTACCGTCAATTCCAGTTGGTCACGCAGTTCATATGAAAGAAACTTATGAAAACATTAAGCAGCTTTTGAAGTGTATAAACTACGATCATCATCATTGGTCACTTTGCGGTGACTTAAAAGTGGTCGCTCTTTTGCTTGGACTACAGGGTGGATACACCAAGTACTGTTGCTTTCTCTGTGAGTGGGATAGCCGTGCACGAAGTGACCATTACATCAGAAGACATTGGCCAATCAGGCAGTCATTGCAGCCTGCAGTAAGAACGTTGAGAACCCAGCAGTTGTCGACACCAGCAAGATTTTGTTGCCACCCTTGCACATTAAGCTGGGTCTCATGAAAAACTTTGTCAAGGCAATGGAGAAAACAGATGAGGCTTTCAAATACCTCATCAGAAAATTTCCAAGACTGAGTGAAGCTAAAATAAGAGAGGGAGTATTTGTTGGTCCGCAAATTCGAAAACTTCTTCATGATGACGAGTTTCTTTGCGTGTTGCATGGCAAGGAAAAAGCAGCATGGCTAGCATTTAAGTCAGTGGTGGACAATTTTCTTGGAAACAACAGATCTGATAATTACAATGAAATTGTAGAAAATCTCCTTCAGAAGTATAAGAGTCTTGGCTGCAACATGTCTTTGAAAATTCATTTTCTGGATTCTCATCTGGATTTCTTTACATCAAACTGTGGAGCGGTCAGTGATGAGCATGGTGAACGATTTTACCAGGACATTGTTGCTATGGAGACAAGGTATCAAGGCAATTGGAGCCCTTCAATGCTTGTTGATTACTGTTGGACTGTGACAAGAGACACCTCATCGATTGACTACAAGAAGCAAGCAAAGAGAGCTCGAACAGCGACTGAATAATGACGGAATGGGTTCAAATGTGCCTTTTTAAAGCATGATATGTGAACTTTAAATAATGTTTTTATTTTTTCTATCATTTTATGTTAAAATATCAATTCATTGAGTATGTAACCACAATTTTTATAATGCTAAAGTAGAAAGACTAGCTGTTTAGCCCAGAGAAGTAAACAAGCATACATTATTTGTATTACTGTAATTTAAATTCATTATTTTAAAAAAAAACCAGAGCCAATTGGTGAATTTCATTATGATATTTGAAATCAGCATGTCAAAATCAATAAGAAATGGTACATTTAATTTCTGGTACAAAAAACTTTTGAAAATTTGTTGACTAGTGTTATTGTATTGTCATGGGGAATACACAACCATACCATGTTTCTGAGCTATTGCTCATCTGGAAGTGATTGAAAAATCGATTGCAAGATTTGAAGGTGACAAGAGAGTGACATACGTTGCAAGTTAAAGAAAAGCCTGTAAAAATGGGAATCTTCGGCTCATATGTCAAGCCAGTGCTATTGTGTGGCTCTGAAACATGGAGAGCAATATAGGCAACAACCAACGGGCTACAGAATTTCATAAATGGATGCTTGTGTAGAATAAAAGGATTGGAATGGTATGACGGGGTTATCAATGTGGAACTGATGACAAGAACCAGACAAGTGCCAGTAGAGCAAGAGATGAGAAGAGGACGATGGCGATGGATAGGACACGCGCTGAGGAAACCTGTTGAACGAATTACAAGGCAGTCCTTGATTTGGAACCCCCAGGGCAAGAGAGGTAGAGGTGGACCAGGAAGCACATGGAGAAGAGAGCTGGAGACAGGGGTGAAGACGGTGAAGAGAGCGTGGAGAGAGCTTGAGATGATGGCACGTGACAGCAGGACTTGGCATATGTTTGTTGAAGGCCTATGCTCCTTGGCGAGCTGAGGGCTATGAATGAATGAATACTGTCACGGAATCGCCTCCCCTGCTTTGCAGTAGTGGTCCAACAGTGGCCAAAACTCACGAGTATCTAATATGGGTCTTCAAAGTTGTCTACCTTCGCACAAGATTACTCTTGGCGGAGTTGTAGATAGAAGGATAATGACTGTCATGTGTAGTCTGACCTATACTGTATAACAGGGGAACAACAGAAGTGATTGCGTCATTAATAGGCTGGACTGCCCATGGTAAATTTCCGGTGTTATGTATTGCGAGTCGCACAAGTGACCCGTCATCGGTGCTTATCATCAGTCCCGTTTGGTGCTTATCATCAGTCCCGTTTGGTGCTTATCATCTGTCCCGTTTGGTGCTTATCATCAGTCCCGTTTGGTGCTTATCATCAGTCCAATTTGGTGCTTATCATCAGTCTCATTTGGGGTGGTGAAAAGTGTACAACTAGTGGAACCTCACAACAGAAACTTCTTACGTCTGTTCGGTGTTTCTTCTTATTAAATAATACTGGCCATGGCTCTTCAATTTTTATGTTTTTCACCCTGTTTATATTCCTTGCATCGTGTGAACTTTCACTCAGAAAGATCAGGCTGATGAAATCATACGTGAGATTAATGAAGTAGAGGAAAAACGTACATAGCTTAAAGTTCAAGCAAAATCTATTTTTCTTTCAGTGGGTTTATATAAGTTATTGGGAGCCACGGTAGCGTAGTGGTTAGTGCATTGGCTTCCTAGCTCGGTGGTCCATGGTTCGATTCCCAGTTGAGGTGGGATTTTTTAGACCGCAAACTGCTCCGGGGTCGACCCAGCCTCATGAATTGGGTACAGAGCAACTCTGGGAAGGTTAAGGCGGCCGGCGTGATGCTGACCACATCACCCCTAGTGTGCCGATGGTCAAGAAAATATGGGCCTGACACCATATTCCCAATATGGGCGTGTAACGTTATCCTTTATCTTCCCCTTTTTTTCATCCTAGTTATTACTGACTTCGCAGTCATAAAATAAAGACGCAAATAATGTGACTGATTTCCATCTGTGTGCTTCAATTCGTTTTCTTATTTACTTATGACTGACAGCTATGAATCTCCAGTAATGAAACTATGAAAGAATTTAGATTTTTCTCGGAAACCTGTGTACCTTTGATAATAACACAAAGCAACGGGTGTTGTGTAGGGGCTGCTTTATAAGCCCATTGCTCAGAGGGGCAAATTACCATGTTGTGCCCCTGGGTAAAGGTAGTCCCATAGTAATTACTGTCGTGAGGGAGTGAAGTGTTAAAGACTCAAGCGCTCTATCCACTCAACCGACGCCACTGGGTGGGGTTCAGTTATCTTGCTCAGGCCTACAAGACGGAGCACAGTTTATGGTCACCGCCACCATATTCTGAAAGGGGCGGATCCCGTTACACGACCATTGAGGCATATTGGGAATATGGTGATAGGCCCAAATTTTCTTGATCATCGGCACACTAAGAATAATATGGTCAGCATCACGCCGGCCACCTTTAACCTTCCCAGAGCTGCTCTGGTACCAAATTCATGAGGCTGGGTCGACCCCGGAGCCGTTTGTGGTCTAAAAAATGATACTAGGAAGGCAGTGCACTAACCACTGTGTTACCATTCTGAAATTGTTTATTAGAATTATTCATCTCCTACACTGCTGTTGTCCTCGCTTAATAGCATCTTTCTAGCTGCAGTGCAGCGTCCACATTGTTCGATAGATGGAAACTAAATACAACAGGCAACACTCTAACACAACAGATGTCGATAATATGTATTAATAAACTCGCTTATAATTTCATTCATTAACACTTGAAAATGCATTCGATATGATGTAGCCCTTCAAACACAGCATAACGTCGAGGTCAGGCAATCATCCATTGCATGGTGCGGGCGACTTGATCATGTAAAATACATTTCTACAGAAATGATCGATGTAGGAGCTTGGTGCATGATTACTGACAGTGGACCAGCCTGCTGCAGTAGTGGCTCTACGCTTTGTTGGAAACGCAAAAGAAGATGAAGTACACACCAATGGTGGAATCAGTCGAGGAATAGGTAGCCAGGCCTTCTTACTGAACTGATAGTACATGTCTGATAAGCTCTTATTGTGCCATGTAAAGCTCCAGGGTTCCTTATTCGTAAAGCAGCCACGGCCGTATTAGTGCATTTTGACAAATCTACGCATAAACGAATTTTTAAAAGTAGTACCATAGCATACTCTGCCTTAGGGGAGTCATAATATTAGAAACTTCACAATAATAAGTCTACCTTTTTTTTCTGGCTGGGGTGACCAGTTCCCTTCCTCATTGCCTTTGCCTTCCCTAACTCAAAAGCAGAGTCAGGTACCCATTTACAGCTGGGTAGACTGAAGCGAGACGTTACCAGGTTTTGATTCCGGAACCTGGTAATTGTAACCGCTTAGCCAGTGGCACGCTCAAAGAGATTTTAAATCGACAAGAACTTTTTTATGAACATGATGTACCGTGTACCTTCAACAGCCTGAAAACCAGATGAGACAGTCCTCAGAGACACTGAAGAAAGTCGTCAATTTATCAACAATCAACTTTCTGGGGACACGCGTCATAAAAAGGTAAAAACTAGAGAATAACAACTCATAAGTTATTTACCTCAACCACTTTGGCCTCCCATTGGTCTACAGGTAAGTCTGTCTTTGTTTCATTACTGTCCAGTACTGGCCGAGCACCGTGAGTGTTGCGGTTATTTTGTCTGGCTTTGAATATCCCACCTTGGTCTAGGAATGACAAGACAATGTTTGACAAAAACAGTTATTTGGAGAGTTTTTTTCACGTGCCATCATCAAATCTTGTCTTTGGGCCATTAAAATGAGTGATACTTTCTATTTCATACTCGGATTTGTGATAAGCTTGATGAGAAGGCTACAAACAATTAGAGTGACAGGTATTTGCATGACTTTAGAGAATTTGGTTCCAACACTTCAGTTCCCTGTGAAGTATAAGGTCTTCAACAAAGTAGCGCTAAGCCTTCCTGTTCTATGTAACCCTTCGGATGGGTGTGAAAAAAAAAATCGAAAAAAGGTAATTCGTCTTACGAGGACAAAAGAAAAAAAAAATAGCCAACGTTACGACCACAAGGCCTTCGTCAGGGAAAGGAAAGAAAGTGACCCTTCCCAGGCTTTCCCACGTCTTCTTTATACTTTTATATTATGTATCCTTTTTCTTTCCCGAGTTTTTGTGGGGCTTTCCTACTTTATTTTACCTTGGGGATTCCAGACTAAGGACTGTATTGTATAGCTATCATCCGGCTTCTTCACCGTGTGTCCTATTCATCGCCAGCGGGTTTTCCTCATCTCTTGTTCCACTGGTATATCCTGGTTCTTTCCCATTGATGATCTTGTCGTTTCAATCCTTCTATTTTGCGCAAGCATCAAGTTGCGAAAGTCTTTTTTGAAGCATAATCTTCAAATATAGCCTGAACGGCTCCTGTGATAAACCCTCTGTGGATGGGAAGGAGCGAAGCTCCTGACCGGGTTGGAAGGAAAGTCCTCAGGTTCCCCAGCCTCGCAATGATATGTCATTGGGCCGAAGGGCTGAAAGCCCAAGTGCCGCTGGTTAAAAAAAAAAAAAAAAAAAAAAAAAAAAAATCAATGTGCATTGATACAATTACAGTGTTTCACATGCTAATTTCCTTCCCTCTCCTCGCTCATGTTACTCTAGATTGTAGGAGATAATATAACATAAAGTACTACTCTCTCTCTCTCTCTCTCTCTCTCTCTCTCTCTCTCTCTCTCTCTCTCTCTCTCTCTCTCTCTCTCTCTCTCTCTCTCTCTCAACTATTTCCCCTTTTAACATCTATCACCCGAATTATTTCTCTGTTCGCTCCTTATGAATCATGGAACCACAACTCTACTTGGCCCCGTTACAGGAAACATGCACCAAAACATTAATATGAAATCATATATACTGGTCCTTTCAGAACTTGTGGATTGTTTCAATGGCCTGGCATGGAAGACTCGATCGTCACCAATGGGTGCCCTTCGTCTAGATCAAGAAATCAGACAATATATTTGAGAATGGTGCTTTTGACTCTTTTAAAACATACAAATAACATAAATAGATCTTAACAATCTATAACAAAATGGAGGATAGGGAGGAGATCGGAGCACTGATGGCGTTGTCCCTGTGCAATGAAGATAGTCCTTAAAAACCAAACCAAACTATAACGTAGTTGTTCTTCCTCTCCTGTCGTTCCTTATGGAGCATGGAACCACCACTTCAGCTGGTCTCGTTACAGGAAGCCTGTATCACGCATTCATAAGTTCTTGTAGTAGTAGTGTTGCGAGAGGTTCAGATGTTATTAAAAATAAGATATCCTGGACATAAAGGTGTATCAGATGATACCAGGATAGTGCCAGATAAGAGTCTGGTCTTATCAGTAATACCCCCTTCTCTGAAGAGAGTAAGGGTGTATAGACACAAAGGTAGGATCAAGCTATGTAAGTTCCCAGAGAAGATGGTGATGTAGTACTCTGAGTCCCTAACTGCTACCTCTCCTGCTCCGCCTCTGTGATTATTGTAGTTAATATTGTTTCTGACTCTGCTAGGGGAAGCTATTTAATTAAAATTTACCAACAGTGAATAAAACCTTAACTTAAAGAATTTAAATAAGTCTGCTGGTAAATATTTACAATTTATTAAAACTGTTTTTCTTTTATGTTTGGAAAAGCATTAAAAATCAAATATTTTACAACATTAAATAAATAAGAACAGTTCAACAAAAATGTCTTTCTCTTGGGTAAGATGTCTATCTCTTGGTAGACAGTCTAACTTGGTTGATCTTTCAATTAAGACTTATTAGTGTTATCTTTACAATCTAATTGAGCTATATACTGTTCTTTGCATCATGAACTGGATGCGGTTATTTGTTTGGTGAACCGGCATACGCTACACAGTTGCCCTGAGAGCAACTTAGCTGAGTCACAGCAGATGGCTCCCTCAAAATGCTGGATGGAATCTTCAGAAGAAAATCTTTCCACTGCTACACACGAAATGGATGGCACGTTTCCTCAGAACTGGCACTGCATTCGTTGCAACTTTATTAAGAGATGCCTCTTCTTATTTGGTGTAGGTTTTCAATTTAAATGATTAAACACTCAGGCACACACAGACTAGCCCTCAATGGTTGA
Source organism: Oreohelix idahoensis (assembly GCA_024509875.1). Classification (NCBI taxonomy): domain Eukaryota; kingdom Metazoa; phylum Mollusca; class Gastropoda; order Stylommatophora; family Oreohelicidae; genus Oreohelix; species Oreohelix idahoensis. Next base: position 10,885 of record JAMPIV010008659.1, read on the forward strand.
TTAAGGTCTGCTAACAAGTGCAGAAGGCAAACGCTGGCATTAACATATGCACTGCTTTCCCCCGCTTTCTGTGCTTTCAAATAATAGTGACTAAACCTAGTTCATTAGGCCAGTTTATTTATAGTTTGACCTCGGACGTACGAGATGGAACTCCCTAGGAATGTGTAATCAAAATCAGAAAATGTGGGTACCTTTTAGCCTATCGTACAATGTAGAAAAACTGCTTTTTTAATTATCTCCGTTATTCCTGATGCGATTTTAGTCATTTAAAGCTTACATTATACTTGGAATTAGGCTTTACATATCTAGGTAATAATCTTTTTGGTTACTACTTGCATTTTCTGTTAGGCATAGTTTAAACTGCTAAATTTAGGCCAACCTGAAGCTTCGAATGCATTTAACCTAAGATTTCTCCCGTCCTATAATATTATTAGTAAAAGTATTACTACTTACGGGTAGAGTAACATTCCTAATGTTGTGTTGGTACCCTCTTTCAAGTGGTACTTCTTCTAAAATGCTGTAGTAAAATTCCGAAGTTAATCAGGTTACACAGATAGGGCCTTGCCATCTTTATTTTCCAAGCAGTAGTAAACACAGGACCAAGAAAGCGTTTTCATTGGTCTGTGTATTTTATCTTTCTACAATGTATGGCGCGCCGTATGGCCAGAATATTTAGAATTCGTGATGTGAGACAGACGTCATTTCACGACAAGTAGTTTCTGCAGCAATGTGTTTTACATGACTGGGTCGTCCTCGGGGTCTGGATCCTTTGCTCATTGTTTCCCATGCTTGTCGTGGTATCCGATCTTCTCCCATTCTGCAGACATGGCCAAACCATCTTAATTGGGACTGTTCTACTTGGGTCTGCAGGGGGTAGGATTTAAGGCCTTGACGTATTGTCTGGTTGCATACCATGTCTCTTCTTGTTACTTCAACCACCTTCCTCAGATACCTCATTTCTGAGGTTTGGATCTGGCTTTTATGGGTTGTAGTCATTGCCCATGACTCGCATCCATATGTCAAGACTAGGACATAGGTGGAGCGGTATACAGCAATCTTCGTTCTCTTACCAACCTCTCTCTTGCTGAGGAATCCTCGATTTATGGCCTGAAAAAGTCTCCCAGCTGCTGCTTTTCGAGTGGCCAACTCTTCTTTGATGCCTCCCTTTCGGTCTATAATAGCTCCGAGGTATTTAAAGTGGTCGACCTGCTCCAGGACCTGTTCTCCCAGCTTAATCTGATGTCTTCTTTCTTCTCGTGATATCACCATGGATTTTGTTTTAGAGCTGCTTATGACCATCCCTCTCTTCTCCAGCTCTTCCTTCCAGACTTGCAGGTTGGATTGGAGATGTGCCTCTGATTTAGCAATCAGGGCAACATCATCAGCAAATGCCAGCTCCGAAATATAGACCTGACGCATCTTCCAGTAGCCCACTGAATACTTTCTTGTTCTCTCCTTACATGCCTTGATGACATCGTCCATAAGGAGTATGAAGAGGTAAGGTGATAGGATATCACCTTGTCTTACACCAGTCTTCTTCTTCTTCCGTCCTTAGCCACCGACCGTCAAAGCAGTCAGTGGCCATTACGCCTAATGGCGTCTTAGGGCAACAGCAGATAGGTTTTCTTTGCCATTGTTTCCCATCACGCCTATTGGCGTCTTTAGGGCAACGGCAAATCAATCCATTTTCTTACACCAGTGGTGGTCCTGAACTCTTCTGACTTATGGTTTGCTGTCCTCACATAATTTCTGCAAGACTTGTAGAAGCTCTGTATAGCATGAATCAGAGGTGCTGGAATATTCTTCCTTGCCAAACAGTCCCAAAGTTTGCTCCAGGGGACCCTGTCAAACGCCTTTTCCAGATCTATGAAACAAAGATGCATCTCACTCTTATACTCAAGGGCCTTTTCACTCAGCTGTCTGAGTGTGAAGATTAGGTCTTGAGTACTTCGGTTTGCTCGGAATCCGCACTGGACCTCATCCAATTGTGGCTCAGCTAGGCGTCGGAGTCTCTGCTCTAGGATTCTAGAGTAGATTTTATCAGGGACACTGAGAAGGGATATGCCTCTATGGTTTTCACACTGTCGATTGTCACCCTTTTTGAAAATTGGTGTTATGATGGCAATCTCCCAATCCTTTGGTATGGTCTTGTTGTACCACGCTGCCTGTAAAACCCTTAAGAGTAATAGGTCGCCTGATGCTCCCATGAACTTAACCATTTCTGGTGTTATACCATCATGCCCTGCTACTTTGCCCATCTTGAATTTCTCCATTGCTGCCTTCAGTTCTTCCATCTTTATGTCATCTTCACCATCATTGGTTTTCTCTTTTGTGCTAGTGTTTATCATTTCTGATGTTTCACCATGCTCACCATCCAGGAGTTCTGAGAAATATTCTTTCCATCTTTCCATTATTTCCTTTGGGGCAGTAAGCAATTTGCCTTGCTTGTCCTTTATAAATTTGAGAGGGCATTGTTTTTCCTTCCTCATGTTCTTTAGGGTCTTATAGAACAATTTCTGGTTTTCTTGTGCATCTTTTTCTAGCTTTTCTCTAAATTCTTCCCAGGACTTCTGTTTTGCTGCTAGCACTTTGTTCTTTGCTTCTGTTCTGAGTGTCACATATTCTCTATATTTTTTCCATTTGTCCTGTTGTGTTTTTAGCTCCTAAGTATTGTTTCCATGCCATTTTCTTCTCTCTTATTTTCTCTTTGACTTCCTCTGTCCACCAAGGTGTCCTCTTTCTCTTGTTCCCAAGTCGGACTTCACCGCATGCTTCTGCAGCAGCTGTCTTTATGACATCCTTGAATTTAATCCAGAGGGTTTCCAAGTCATCAGGTCGTTCTTCTGTGTTGCTCACCGCTGCAGCAATAAGCCCCTGATATCTGGTCTTAATTTCTGGCTCTCTCAGCTTGTAGGTCCTAATGCTCATTTCTCCTGCTCGTTTACTTGGTTTCTTGCGTGATGTTGGGCAGTTCCTAGGCTGAGCAACTCTTTCAGTTGTTCTTTTGATTGTTAGCAGGTAGTGATCACTTCCAATCTCTGGCCCCCTCCAGACTCTAGCATCTCGGACATATTTGAATGAGCTTCTCCGAACAATGGCATAGTCGATCACTGACTTCTCATTCTTTGTTGGTTCACATCTAGTGTATGCATGTATGCGCTTATGGGGGAACTTTGTGTTTGTAATGATCAGATTCTGCTCACTGCAGAATCTAAGGAGTCGCTTTCCATTGTCATTGAGAGTATCTTCTCCATATCTTCCGATAACTCCACCCCATCTAACCTATCGTACAATGTAGGAAAACCGCTTTTTAAATTATCTCCGTTATTCCTGATGCGATTTTAGTCATTTAAAGCTTACATTATACTTGGAATTAGGCTTTACATATCTAGGTAATAATCTTTTTGGTTACTACTTGCATTTTCTGTTAGGCATAGTTTAAACTGCTAAATTTAGGCCAACCTGAAACTTCGAATGCATTTAACCTAAGATTTCTCCCGTCCTATAATATTATTAGTAAAAGTATTACTACTTACGGGTAGAGTAACATTCCTAATGTTGTGTTGGTACCCTCTTTCGAGTGGTACTTCTTCTAAAATGCTGTAGTAAAATTCCGAAATTAATCAGGTTACACAGATAGGGCCTTGCCATCTTTATTTTCCAAGCAGTAGTAAACACAGGACCAAGAAAGCGTTTTCATTGGTCAGTGTATTTTATCTTTCTACAATGTATGGCGCGCCGTATGGCCAGAATATTTAGAATTCGTGATGTGAGACAGACGTCATTTCACGACAAGTAGTTTCTGCAGCAATGTGTTTTACATGATGAGGTTTTCCATCCCCATGCACAACCCCCCTTTTAGTCACCTCTTACGACATGCGTGAGGGCGTAGCAGTCATATTCTTTCCTTGTCTCGATGGAGATCCCGGGATACAACACGAGGCCTAACACAAACTGAAAATACTAATGTCTCTCACATACCAGTGTTACACATAATTCAGAATATTCTATCACATACAAAAAATACATATATCTTTCACATTGTAATAGTATTAAGGGTTTGAACGTCCAATCATATACTGAAAATACAAATACTTCTCATATACCAATAATACAATTAGGTATGGGCGTTCTATCACATACTGAAATTACAAATACCTCTCACATACCAATAATGCAAGTAGATATGGGTGTTCTATCACATACTGAAATTACAAATACCTCTCACATACCAATAATGCAAGTAGATATGGGCGTTCTATCACATACTGAAATTACAAATACTTCTCACATACCAATAACATAAGTAGATATGGGCGTTCTATCACATACTGAAATTACAAATACTTCTCACATACCAATAATATAAGTAGATATGGGCGTTCTATCACATACTGAAATTACAAATATCACTCACATAACAAACATGCAAGTAGATATAGGTGTTCTATCACATACTGAAATTACAAATATCACTCACATACCAAACATGCAAGTAGATATAGGTGTTCTATCACATACTGAAATTACAAATATCACTCACATACCAAACATGCAAGTAGATATAGGTGTTGTATCACATACTGAAATAACAAACATCACTCACATACCAATAATAAAAATCAGATTGGACGTTCTTTTACAGGTAGAAGTAGTCCCATTGCAGATAAATGACGTAGGGGAGTGAAGTGTTAGAGACTTTACTATACTAGGTGCTGCTTCGAGGGACGGGGTTACCAATTCCATTCCTAGCTGCTTTTACCTTCCCTAATTCAAGAGCATAGTCAGGTACCAATTTACAGCTGGATAGACCATCGTGTTTCGAACCCCGCACCTTCGCCGCGAGAGGCCAGCGCTCTAACCATCTCACAATCGGGAACTCGAAAGTTTTATCACGTTAAAAAATACTAATATTGGTGTTATGTCAACATCTTTGTTGCTGTTGTCAGATAGTTGACGTGAAATGTACTCTGTTAAAATTGCATGGCACTTTGTTAATTCCCTGAAAAAGCCCGAAAAAGTGTATTAGATATCGATTTTCTCGGTTTAACATCAATCAATAGCTAATCTTATTTTCTTATATGTCGCTCGGTGTGATCCTTTGTTTTTAATTCCCAAAGATTTTATTTCAGACCTTTTTTTTCTTCTAGAACTTCTGCAAAAAGTTAAAACACATCCTCCAATTAAAGAAAAAAAAAAAACTGAATGAAAAACAACACAGGCACTAAATAAACTGCAACAATAAATGGGAAATTGCTACTAAATAAATATTTGCCAATTTTATCGCGAAGATCTCACACATCAACCCAGCAGAACCTGTTATATCGATATGGTGTTACGTTCTTTGTGGTGGCCTTTAAAGCATGTATTCAATGCTTAGCTAGCGCAGACTACGCTGGCTTAGCCATGTCTGCCGAATGGAAGTTGGTCGTATCCCAAAAGAAATTGTCTACTGACACCTGGCAGATGACACAAGAACAGCAGACGACCATAGCTGAGGTTTAAAGATGTGCGCTTGAAGGCACTGGACATAAATCCAGCAACCTAGGAGTACGAGGCTGCAGATCGCACCAAGTGGCGATGCTCACTACGGCGCCACCTCAGACTGGGCCAAATAAGCTTTCACAACAAACAGAAGAGAAAAGAGCACGCCAAAAGAAACACTAGGCAAAAAAGCAGCTAAGGGCTATCACCTCAGGGGCGCATTCTCATGACTGAAGGGCGTAACTTCTACAATACGTTCTTTACATGGAAAGTTATGTTTCTACTTCTTCTTCTCCGTCGTTCTTTTTCGTTCCTTATGAAGCATAGAGCCATTGCTGGAACTGGTTTTCTTGCAGGAATCCTGCACCACAGTATTCTTGCGCTTTTACACTGGCGATTTGTTTTAAGTTATGAGGTTGCCAGCCCATTCACGACATCATATAAGTGACCTTTGCCAGCCCATTCACGACATCATATAAGTGACCTTTGCCAGCCCATTCACGACATCATATAAGTGACCTTTGCCAGCCCATTCACGACATCATATAAGTGACCTTTGCCAGCCCATTCACGACATCATATTAGTGACCTTATGATGTGACTGAATGAACAGTAGTTCTATACTTTCTTCGTCTTCTCGAAGACCCCCCCCCTCCCCCCGGGGGACTACACAGGTCTTACGTATCTACTGGCTACGAGCTAGTATTGCATATAACAGATTACGTACTAGTGAGTGTCCGATTGGTTAAGTGGTTAGAGCGCTTGTCTTTCGCGGCAAAGTCATCGGGTTCCGGGATCGAAACCTCGTAACTTCACGCTCCAGTATTCTTCTTTGACCCTTGACCGTTGACTGACAAAGCAATAAGTGACCATCACGCCTGGTGGCGTCTTGTAGGGCAGCAACAAACTGTCTCCATTTTGCTCGGTCGGCAGCCATTCTTCGTGCGGTGCCCCAGTTCTGGCTCATGCTTTGCATCTCTACCTCCACTATTCTCCGCCAGGTTGCCTTTAGCCAGCCTGTCTTTCGTTTTCCTTCTGGAGCCCATAGCAATACAGTTCTGGTGATAGTCTCAATGTCTTTCCTAAGGATGTGGCTAACCCTGTTGCAGCGTCTACCCGCTATCATGGTGCGCATATCTTCTTTCATTCTAATCATCCATGACTCTGCTCTTGAATTAGGGAAGGCAAAGGCAGGAAGGAAAGGAAATGGTCAGCCCACCTTAAAAAAAAAACATAATAAAGTAAAATCTCGAACACTTCACTCTGCGATAAGACTACCTGTTTACGTACCTGTGTGAGTTACTGTTGACAGAACTCTGGGTAGATGTATTTGATTGTTCAGGTGAAGACTGGTACATGCTATTACTGGGTCGTGGAAATAATGGAGCCAATCTGTGAACACAAGTTTGTAAATCTTCACGTTTTGCTGTCTCCGTTTCATTAATAAATGTCTTTGGTACTTTTAAAATCTCATTGTCATAAAAGGTACCACTTTATAATACAGTTTTTTAAATAAAGAAAATGTTATAAAATTACTTTTAGAAGGTTTACAGGAAATATACATACTTGTGAAATATACCTGAGATTATTATTAGATCATGTATTTGGAATATATATCAAAAGAATTGGTTAACAGTACTGAAGGCAAGAAGTTGTGGAGAGACATGCTCGTCTACGCCACATGGAACGGCACTTGAGGAAGAAGAAGATATGAAATAAGAATATACTTATTATTAAAGGAGTTTGTACTTAATAGTAACTGTACGCAATGGGTTGTATCTTGTGATAACAAGAAAGGTTGAAGGAAAAAGATATGAAATAAGCGTATACTTATTATTAAAGAAGTTCGTACTTAATAGTAACTGTAAGCAATTGGTTGTATCTTGTGATAACAAGAAAGGTTGAAGGAAAAAGATAGAGGGCGACAAAGAGATACGATAATGGATGGACTGACAACGTGGAACGGAAAGAAACTAAAAGCAGGAATAATAAACAGCAATGTGGACGGAGAGCTATGGGGACACATGATCGCCTACGCCAGCTGGCATGGTACTTGGAGAAGCAGTAGATGGTTTTTGATAGCTGACAGCACATTTTCTCAGATTATCAAAAAAGCTGACACAACGTTTGTATAAAGCTGATCTTTAAAAAAAATCCCTAAAAAAGGTTCTGGAACAATGCTTAGATAATATAGCGAAAAAGATGCAAGTCTGCACATCGCCAGTCAGCACATATAAAAGTGTTCTGTCTTTCGCATGCAGTGCCTGTGGGGGCAGTGATTTTGAACATATCGGTCACGGAAAATATTGCGATGGGTCGCGTCCCTTACGTTTCTTTCACTCAAAGTTTTCAGTATCATGCCTTTGACTGAATTCCTATACTTATTGCATGGGTCAGCAGCGTCAACAACTGTGAAATTTGGGTGGTGGTCATACAAATGTCACAAATTACTGCTGTAGTATATTGTGGTCGTACCAGCGGATGTGCAAAAATTTGAGAGAGAAAGCTGTATTATCGTATAGTTCGTTTCACTACCCGACAGTAGGCAGTCAGTTAGATCATGTAGAGTTACATTTACCACTTAATGATTTCCACAGTGCTGACGAACACATAGGATGATGATGGTGTTACATTCAGATGTATAGACCTCACGCTAACATCGGTTGAACCAAATCAAGCTCTATTTACATAAAAAGTCAATTCACTCCAACACTGGGTGGCCGACCTTCACTTGGTGGCACCTTTCTACAATAATGGCTGCTGTACATAATGATACTGGCATTTTCCTTTATCTCATTTATATCGTCTGTCGCTACTTCTTGATTAACAGTTGTTATGTCAGTGGTTAGAATATATGACTACTTGCGAAGTCACTGTTGTTTATCGACTGGATGATCTTTACAATGTGGTTATTATTCGTTGTTCTACCTCTGATCTCATTCTTGTCCGACATAAAATTCTATAATTCTTTCTTTCTCTGTTAGAGTAGCTTGGGGTATCTATATTAGACTGGTGTTAAACTCTTTCTTTGTGTGTAGTTGTTAACTCATACTGGCTACTAGTTGTTGAATCATGCTTTATTTGCTAAATGATGTGAATGTCCACCAGTGGATAAATGTAGATGTTGGGACTGGTGTAGTAAAGTGTAACGATTGTTAACTCATCAAACCCAGCACAGTTTTGGTCATACAGGTCATCTTGTCCTGGAACGTGATGAGGCTCCGACAAGAATGTGAGTGTAAACAATGAGTGTGTATCTGAATGTCAGTACGCGAATGGTAGAATGATTCGATAGAGTTGACAGGTTGGTAGTACATCACTCATACTCACACTGTTCGAATTCAAGAAGTACTGGAACTACGGTGGTCTTTTATAACATTTAATGGGACGCACACTGGACAGTACGTGTATGGTTACAGGAACAAATGTCGACATAGACAGCATAATGTTGATCACAGGAATATCATCTTAAGTTAGCATTCATGCTTGGCAAATATCATAATGGAGCATTCGTAAATAAGCATTCAGCGTTCCATCATGTAAATCATCTGGCTTTACTGACTGGGCACGTCAGACCATAACCAATACATAGGAAGGCTCCTAGACCTAACCTCGTCTAGCGAATATTCCTTCACGTAAGTTCAATATATATATATATTTCATAATATAGGAATCCCAGACATGGGTTCTCACATGTAGCAGTGATCTCTTGGTTCATCGAGCGATAGTACAGGCATCCCTTTTTCTCACTCGATAAATACAAAGTATATGAATTTCAACATGGCTGTTCTCTCTCTCGTGAGCTTCACTCACTATAGAATATAGACTAAAATTAGTCATTCATTAAATGTCCTCATTTCTTCATAGGTTCTCTCATAGAGGTAATTGAATAATATCATACAATCCAGTGCTGATACATAGGAATGTCTTCTTCCTTTGAATGGATATTCTTTTTAAAAGTACCACTGTGCATCTGCTTATCAACAACGATGGCGAAGCCCAAGTTCATAATAAATTGTGGTTTTACCTTTTTATGCGAAATATAACTTTGCCATTCCTTGGCAAAAGAGAATAAACACTGGGGTAAAGTACATACAACATGTCTAAATGATTATCACTTTTCCCCATCCATATATAGATCACTATTTCGGCAAAAAGCCTGCTACAACAAAACTCGGCATCCTCACAGGATGACAGCCATGGATCACACCCTTTGCTAGCGATACTTCCGCTGCATAGCCTTTGACCTTTTCTAGCGACAACCAAATTAGTTCGACTTAGAAATGCAAAGATATCCATATATAAGACAGACTCGTCCTACTCATACAAACACTACGTATAAATTCAGGCCATAGATATACTGAAGCAAGAACAATCTATTCCTACCCAGCCACAGAATAAATCGCAGTAGGCCTAGAGTCGTCTGCGGAGTCCGATCGAAGATGACAGAACTATTTTCAAGGGAAGCAACCCAAAAATGACTTCTCCTTAAGCACTTAAAAAGGAAATACTTTGCTTCCAAAATATTTGCGAACATAATAAGAATATAAATGTATTATATTGCAAGATAGTAAAAATTGCCCTTTACAACTGGTCTAATACCAGGACTGACAGTTTATACAAAGTCTCTTTCTCCTATAATTCTCTACAGTCTCTTTTCTTCTGTACTGTCTAAAAGTTCACCTTATTCTACACGATGTATGCTAATTGCTAGTCTTGACATACCTGTAGTCTCTCACCTTGGGCTGACCATCAAAATACTAGACAGGCAACACTACCTTTCTTGCTCCATGAATAAACAAACACCATAGCAGAAAGCTGCACCTACATCTATCAAGGCGGTTAAATGGAACGGCTTGATGGCTGGGCAACCTAGTTTTCTGTACAACACAGAAGTCAACCACCTTCAGTGGCCTATTCGCCCCAGTGCACCATTCAAGCTAGCGTTCACCACTACATAAAAGTTTAATACAACGATAACTTTCGTTGGGCCTACTTTCTTCGCTACTTCGCGCTCAAACATCAGACTCCTTAATCTTTTTCCCGCTTTAACATTATGACCGTTCCCTGAAAAAATTTGTTCACCTTCGCAAAACTTTCTCGTGCGTGTATATTTTGATCACTCAACTAAACCTTTCAAGGGACGTAATTTAAAGTCGTCTCCCTTTGCTGATTAAGCTCAAAATCCATAAATCCTTCTTTAACCCTATCACTGAAGCATTACTATGCAAATCAGTTACACCATAATTGAGAACTGACAAGAAATACTTAACCAAAATACCTCCCTTTACTCAACACTTGAAACTCATGACACAATGACTCTTTTATATTTGGACATACGCCCTAATATAACCATGTGCCCGGCACAAAAGATCAGTACAGTGACACTTATGTGTCATTAGATCTTTTGTGTGAAAACACAGAGGATCATTACAGTAACACTTGTTTGTCATTGGGTCTTTTTGTGTTGGGACATGCGTTTATGTTGGGCGTGTTCCAATGCGACTCATGCGAGTTAAATGCGACCTCATGCGAGGAAAAAAAAAAAGACGTGTGTCGACCCGACTGAGAGTCTGAGTGGCCCGACTCCTTGCGAGGCAGAGGAGAGGGCAGATGCAAACGTCCCTGGCCTAGATGATGAAGACCCAAAATATGAGACTCCTGGGAAGCCGAGCGAAGCAGCTCCTGACACCATTGACAGCCGTAAAGGAAAATTGCCAACTTTGGACCCAAGAGTAGATCAAGCCTTGGACGAAATCGCAATAATTATGGTAAGAAATCTGAGAAGCCAGAAGGAGGCAAGGGACAAACTTGCAAAATCACAACCAACATCCACGCCCGTCGTGCCAGGCCTGGGCATCGAAGACGCTATCCGTAACCCAATGACGGAAAATCACCAAGCGACAGAGGTGTGTAAAAGTCAACAAAACAACCACCAGACTTCGAGAGCCGAGACAAAAACCAACAATAACCCCGAGATGCAAACCACCAGACCTACTCCGTGTGAAAGAATAGCTGACAACTGCTCAAAAGCTCTTGCTCAAGAAAAAGCTCCTTCCGACGGCAAACAGGTGCATGATTCTTGTCCTGACCGGGACCGAAGAAGGGAAGAGGGAACAAAGGCTAACAAGACAGGCGACACAGCTGAGATACAGGAGAAGAGCGTTAAGATCACGCAGATGTCTGGAGGTGAGGCTTCACTCAGGGCCCTACCAGATGACAAAGTGATCTGCATCCTCGAGTCAATAACTGGCAGAAGAGGCATCTCTAAAGTAAGAAGGCACGAAAAGGGAGTCGTGCTTTCCCTAAACAAAACTACAACAACCACTTCGCTGATGACAGAACTGAAGGCCGGTCCAAAAGAAGTGCAGTTACCCCACCAGATAAAAGTGGTGGTGGAAAAACACAAGACCACAAAGAAGTTTGTCGTAAGAGGGGTGGACACCAGATGGCCCACTAACGAGGTTCACAACAAACTACAGACCGAAAACGCAGACGTCAAATTCACGCAGGTCGAAAGGCTAAAAACATGGGACAACAAAGACACCAACCTGATGGTAATAACCATTGAAGGGTCGACAAGACCTGAGAGACTGACGCTCGAAACTAATTCAAAAATGACAGAGGCATATATCCCTCCGGTCATGCAGTGCTCTAACTGCCAGCAGTTTTCACACACAAAGAAAACGTGCAGGAGAGATGCAGTTTGCCGGTATTGTGCCGGTAGCCACCCATATCGCGACTGTCCCAAGGCGAAGGAGGATCAAAATTACAAGGCCATAAATCCAAACCGTACCTGTGCAAACTGCCTCGGAAACCATGGGGCAAGATACCGAGGCTGCCCGATGTTCCAGGAAACAAAGAGCATCTTGAAGGAGGCCGTGTCCAAAAACATCTCCTTCAGAGAGGCAAAGCACAAAGTGGCTGCGGAGGTTGCAGAAAAACAGCGCACGATTGACAGACGACAATTACACAAGCTGACCGCTGAAGTCAAACAATTGAAAATGAAACTCCAGGGCGAAACTAGAAGCAGGCAGACCCCCGAGGATAAAACTGACAGTGGAGAAGATGCGATAGATATACAGAACATAAAACACATGATGGAAGAAATGAAAAGAATCCAGCAGCAGGTAGAAGCAGATATCAAGAAGCTGTCAGATCTGAAAGAGGAAAACGCCGAAATCCTCAAAAGAATAGAAGCAGAAAGAATAGCCAACGAACGAACGAACGATCTCAAAACACTCTGCGTCTCATGTTTCTTCGCCTTAACAAAGTCATATAGCCTATTATTTCTCGTTCTTCCACTATACAAAAACAGGTACATTTGGCATACCATACCAGAAAAATACAAGTGTATATTACATATGAAATTTCGTTCGCACTCTCATAAATGAAGTTTAAAAAAATATTTTAAATAATAATAATAATAAAGTAATATACTAAATAATAAAAAATGATTTATAGATGATTCAAATTCCTGTGTAGTTTCTAGTATTTTACATATGTATATAAAAAAAGTCATATAGCCTATTAATAACTCTATTTACAAAATATAAATAAAAACTTACTAACTACTCATAGGACAAGGAAAGACAACAACTCTATTTAACTTTCTTAAACCATTATTTTGTACTCTCTTTCATTCTTAAAGTCCCAAGCTACCGGTCACAGTATATTGCCAAGTACAGAAGATTTCGAATGAGCATAAAGATCTCATCTGTATGTTCACACCTCTACGATAAATAAATTATTTGCGAGTGTGACTATGCACATTATATTAGAGAACAAGATTATCTCGAAGACCTATAATATAAGAGCAGGCATCAAGCACAAAGATAGATCTACCGCGTCTGCAAGCGGAATTTTACACCGTCAACACTTTTGCTAACACCTGTGTAGATGCAACTTCAACATAAAAAAGATTGGTGGAAGATGCTGAGAAATATATTTTGTTGTTACCACGAGAACTGACCAGGCAAGCTGAGGAAAAAAGAGTCTACAGCAGCGCTAACTACAGCACAGATAAAATGAATTAACACACAATTCTTCATTCATTCATTAATTTCCCATATCCCCAAGAAACATTGTCCTTCAATTAATTCATGACACTGCCATCCGCTCAAGGTTTTCTATGTTTTTACCCTTTTCATTTCCTTCATTACGCGTGTTTTGGGGGTTTCCTCTAACTCTCGTACCCTGAGAATTCCAGAACAAAGACTGCACTGTAATGCTATCAACAGGTTTCCTGAATGTATGTATCGTGTATGATTTGTCAGATAGGTAATAGATGTTTATAGCCCTGTCTGAGCAGAGGTGATAGTGATGACAATGTGAAAGTAAGGGGTAAGATATAGTTTTTTTTTCTCACGAGGGTGATCGTGTAAGAGAAAGGACAGTCTCTGGATAGAATAATTTATCTAATCCAGCCTATCTGGACGACGATATTTAAATCAGACGCACTTTCTCTCCTTGTACGAAAATACAAGTTACACTGCACTCACATGCACACAATTCTATGACAAATACGTACGAACGTGAAAACAAACTATGGATAACATATAATAGATATGCGGTTGAGCGACACAATAACTAAAAAGTTATGAAATAGTCAGTATGGGAAAAGAATAGGTTCCTAATGTATACCATCCGGTGACTTATCAGATTATTGAGATTAAAAAAAAAAGAAAGAAGAAACCATATAAGTATATGATGTTAACAAAAGACATAAGTTTCTTTCTCTGTTCATTCAATTCACATACACGCAGTGGCCACTTTCAGATACACTTACCCCAGTAGTTGTCGCAGGCATTCCAAGGAAATACACTAATACGTAATATATATATTTAGTGTCAAATTTAAGATTGCCAAATCCAGCCCCAGACTCTCCGTAGTTGCTGGCTGCAAATTTCACAGGAGTCGCTAGAGTCGGTGTTAAATTTGTACTGGATACAATAAGTTATCTATGCCTTCAGTTGGTTGGAGTAAGGTTCATGCGTGGTGATCGCCGATGTAGAATAAATAGAACATATACAGTTCTTAGGTTGTTTAGCCTCAAGTGGCGGAAACGCTAGGTTTAAGTTACACAAATGTTGCTGACACTATATTGCCACAGTTGGCTGATGATATATATATATATATATATATATATATATATATATATATATATATATATATATATTAGCTAGATTTCAGACAAGATTTTTCAAGCTCTCAATTGTACAATGTTATGCACCAACTAACGACGCTCTTGATACCACAAAAGATGACTTCTATGAAGCACTTCTAGGTACCATCAACACAATACCCAAGCATGACATAATAGCAGTCATGGCGATTTTAACGCCAAAGTAGGTGACAACAACGATGGAGTACAAAGATATCTCGGTACTCATGGCATAGGCTGTATGAATCAAAATGGCGAAAGACTTCTAGAACTTTGTGAAATATCAAACCTCGTTGTGGCAGACATCATCTTTCCACATAAGAATATCCACAAGATAACATGGAATTCACCTGATGGCAGAACTAAGAATCAGATAGATCACTTCTGCATAAGCGCAAAATTTCGCTCATCAGTTCAAGACGTCAGAGCATACAGAGGTACAGAGATCGGAAGCGATCATAACCTCTGCATAGCTAAACTGAGAATTAAACTGAAGAAGTTATACCAACCGAATAAAAATAGAAGAATAGATGTACACAGACTGCAATCAAATGATATAAAGGAGGAATATAATGTCAAAATGAACAACTATTTCGATGCTTTAGGCAAAATTGACAACAATATCACCACCAAGACAATCGATACTAAATGGGAACAACTGAGAACAGCAATGACAGAAGCAGCTGTAGCGACCACCGGATACCTAGTACATAAAAAGAAAAAATGGATGAGAGAAGATACTTAGGATAAAATACAAGAAAGGAAAACAGCAAAACTTAAACTACTAGCGGCAAGTACACATAATGCAGTTGAATCTTGCAAACTAACTTATAACTTGTTAAATAAAGAAGTGAAGACAAAAACTCGAAGAGATAAAAGACATTTCATCAATGAACTGGCCGTAGAAGCTGAAAATGCTGTAAGAACTGGTAATAGTAGGTGCCTTTATCAAATTACAAAACAACTATGTCACCAGCCTACTGCTATGGAAACACCTGTTAAAGGTAAATTAGGGAATTCAATACCAACAGAAAAAGAACAAATGAAGAGATGGGCTGAGCACTTCATGGAGGTGCTAAACAGACCACCACCAACAGTAACACCTGATTTTAATAATGAAACACCCACAACCACATTGCCAATAACTTGCGATGAATTCACGCTGGACGAGATCAAACAAGCCGTTAAAAGATTAAAAAAATTTTAAGCTGCTGGAGTTGACGAAATTTCAGGGGAAATGATTAAAGCAGTTAATGACAACAACCTCTTGAGAATTTTAGATATTATAAATGAAGTATGGAGAGAAGAACAACCACCACAACAATGGAAAGACAGTATTATTGTAAAGTTACCGAAGAAAGGTGATCTATCAGACTGTAATAACTGGCGTGGTATATCTCTATTATCAGTATCTGGAAAATTATTATGTTGCATGATGTTAGAAAGACTTAAATTGCATGCTGACGAAAAGATCAGAGAAGAACAAGCGGGTTTCAGGCCGAAACGATCATGTATTGATCAAATATTCACACTAAGAACAATTATAGAAGAATCAGTGGAAATGCAATCGCCACTTATTATCACCTTCGTCGATTTTCAAAAAGCCTTTGATAGTCTACACCGCCCATCATTGTGGAAGATACAATCTATGGTTTTCCAACAAAATATGTGAATATAATCAAAGCGCTATATGACAAAGCAAGATGTTTGTTAAAACAAATAAAGGGAATACAGAATGGTTTACAGTAGAAACAGGGGTGAAACAAGGCTGTATTATGTCACCACTACTTTTTGGAATAGCTATTGATTGGGTTATGAGAAACTATACCCACAATGAACAATTAGGTATAAAATGGACAAATTGAAAATTCCTGGGGGAGATTATCTAACATTTGTGTCGTGTGAAATTCTAATCCACATATATAAATTAAAACGTAAATGTAAAGCCTAACAAATAAATTTAATAAAAGGAAAGAAGAATGGTAAAGAACAGTGCTGTCACAATGACTGTACTCGAAATCCCCCTTGTTTTCTAATTCGTCTGCAAATTATAACGTTCCACGTTGATAGTAAAAGCCTACTGCATCACTACACGCTTTCTTCAATAAAACGTGTACTGCCTTTCTAAGAAAAACCTTGAGATACGCAAGCTGACCTAGATTTAAAATTCCATTCATGTCATTTTATACACTACGTTACCATAAACGAAAGACAGATGGACTAAGGATAGAAAGAAAGGGAGGGGCTGAAAGCCGGAACGCAGGCAATACTACCACAGTCTCGCGATACACAATTAATGCCACCCCTAACACGCGTGTAAGGCCACAAGCACTAGCTTTTTTCAAATCGACAGTGATAAACAACACTACCCATACGAGAGTTAGTTTTTAAAAACTTACAAAACGCTTATTAGGAAACATGACATTCTACTGTTTTATGTCTAAAATCCTGACATTAGTCTGACAGTACAGCAGGACAGGTGGCGGTTCTAAACATAAAAAATATAAAAAAACTACACGACTATCCTGGAAAATACATATTTTGAACGCAGCCCCTTAGCCCCATTAAATTTATATATTTGGGTTCCTTAGGACTTGCTGACAAATAATATGTTAAACGTTACGCAAATAGTCTAGGAATTGACAAATTATAGCCAAAAGAAATAGTGAGGGATGTCAGACAACACCAAAATCAGAATCGCTCAGTGGCAGATTTTCACACCACCATTGTACGGGAAATAGGTCCCCATGTTACCTCCTATTTGATTGGCGGAAAGTAAATGTAAGGCTAAACACGATTAGTCGGGCTATAAATATTGATTCTTTGTTGTTAGGGAAACGTGAGTAAGGGTACTTTTTTTTTGAAAAGCTGTGTAAACATGGCACGATTGGTTAGACCTGCCAATATAGTCAATCAGAGGCGTCAGGTCAGCACCACATTTTCAAATAAACTTACTAAAGAACCAGTGCGTTGAGCGCCAGTGCATATTTTTCTAAATAAAAGCCTGGGACATCGGCAGATCGAAATTATGCTATATTCATTGCCAGTCAACGTAACTGTGTATTATTCCATGAATTGTGGGACCGTGGTCCTAAAGTTATTGAGCAGCACCTGGTCTGAGCTTTGCTGAACCTAGAGGCTGACAGCATACTCCTGGGTCCAGATAGTGACCAGTGAGGTGTCTCCAGAACACAGGGAGGCTATCGAGCAGAGGAGTCATTTCCTGCCGCCATCACGAAAGATAAGCGTCTGTGGCCAGAGGAGCTCAACATTATGCCCCCCTCAAAATCTGACTTTATAATAAAACAGAGGGAAAATACAGTGTTTAAATTGATAAGAACTGTGAACTTTTCCCCATACTATTTCCAAGATAAACAAACACTTGAAGTCATGATGACAAATAACAACATAGCTTGAAAAAACAAAATCAGTATTACCTCATATTACTACTACACAACTGACACACATAGGATAATATTAATAAAATATGTCATTACAAGGTTCATATTGATAAATTCTGTATATATAAATTGTAATTACAATTGATTGTGATTCCTGGTTCACTTTGTAGTTGAATCAGGACATATATATTAGTGACAGTAATTAATACATATTTATATTTGAAACTTTACCAGTGACTCATTTAAGATAGTCTTATAGAGTGTTAAATGTATGTGAGTGTCACAGTGTTGTCAAGTGTGGTGTAATAAATTAAATTGTTTATCTGTCTGTTGTTGTTGTGACTTACACTTCATCATATACATACCCTAGACATTTAACGTAGTCATCACAATATTCCAGAATAATTCTGACTGAGTTATAATGTGGTAGCAAGTAAGGTTATCTGTAAAACACTACACCTATTAGATACAGATACCTTCACAGCTGATCTCAGTCAGTACACTAAGTCCCCTATAAATATTTATAACATCCCACGTTACCACATATATTGGGGTCTCGCTCCAGGGATATTGAACTTTCTCCTGTTATAGATATTGGGAATAATAAGAATTAAAAGGTATCCTTGGGTGGAAATAAATAAGGTTGAGCTCTCAGTGCCTGTAATGTCCTTAGATAATTATTGAAAGATTGAATTGTTTACAATTGCATGTTAGACAATGGCCGACTTGGCAAAATTTCGATCTGCTGCTGTACAGACTGCGAAAGAGTTAGGAATGGACGGGCAAATTATGATTGCTTATGTCACTGCTGAATGTGACAAATATATTGAACGGGAAGAAAGAAGATTAGAAAAAGAGGCCGAAAGAAAGTTAGAGGCTGAGACTAAGAGGTTGCAGATTGGGGCTGAGGCTAAGAGGTTGCAGATTGAGGCTGACAAAGAGGCTAAAGCATTGGAGGCAGAAAGAGAAGACAAAAGATTGGCTGCAGAAAGGGAAGACAAGCGATTAGCTGCAGAAAGGGAAGCAGAAGATAAAAGATTACAAAGGGAACATGAGTTACGACTAAGGGAGTTTGAGTTTCAAGGCCATGCTCCTGAACATGGTGCCAGTCCCTTTACCTCTGATGCCACTGCTAGTCAGGGAGCCTCAACCTCAGCAATGAATTTTCATTTAGATCATTTTGTTGAGAAAGACGATGATATTGAGAGCTATCTAAATATATATGAACTATTAGCTACTACGTATGGGTTAGAGAGAGAAAGGTGGAGCTTAAAGTTATCTCAAGGGCTTCGTGGGGCAGCTTATGAAGTTTTTGCAAAAATGAGCAGAGGTGATCAGGAAAATTATGACATGCTAAAGCAGGCTCTTTTGTTACCACAGAACTATAATAAATTTGATCCTAGAGATCAAAACAAAGGTAAGCACCAATTTGATAGGCCACGGTATGACAATAAAAATAAAACCCCACAATTCGATGAAAGGAAATATGATGAAAGAAAATCTTTCAACCAAGGGAAAAGGTGGTGTAAAAATTGTAAGATGAACAATCATGACACTGACCGTTGCAGAAGGAACCCTATTGTAATGGCCACCCTTCAGGTCAGGTCGACCTCAAGAAAGGAGGAGGATATTATGTTAGATACCACTCCAGAAGAGATGAGGAAGGCACAGGCTGGGGATAAGACCCTCAAGCCTTGTTTCAGGAAATTGTCAACTTGTCATATAACTCCAGGCAAGGGAGATTTTTACATGAAAAACAAGTTGATGTATAGGAAGACTGGAGCTAGATCCAAAGGTCAGGGACAGCTGGTACTTCCTAAAAGATATAGGGCAGAATTAATAAGGAGCCTACATGTGAAACCAGATGGGGACCATGAAAAAATAGGTACCATCATCCAAAAGGTGGCTCACAATTATTATTGGCCCAAGGCAAGATGGGACATTGAGAATTTTGTAGAAAGGTGTAGCATAGCACATGAGGGAACACCCACAAGTGGGAACATTGATCAGGACCTGGACACGCCACGGGGCAAAATTAGGCCTGACAATAAAAAGAAGTATAAATTTGATAAAGTGGACCAAAGGGAATGGGAAGCCCCTTTTCACGGACAAGCTTCACTTAACTGTTTTACAATGGCCACTATGCGGAGAGTGCAAAAAGATGTCTTACCCCAGGATAAGCCGAAAATCCCTCAATAGGACTCAAACAAACTGGAGGAAGAAGATGTAGAGAGGAAATCTCTCATCAAGAATTTTAAGTGGGGAGAAAGCCCCAAGAGGAAAATTGGTAGCGGTCGTTTTGTGCATGATAATTCTGGGAAGAAAAATCATCACTACAGAGCTTCGGGTGGAAAGGACCTGGCATGTGCCAGGAGAAATAAGTTTCCGAATTTAAAAGTCTATATGTAGCTCTGTTAAGAACGTGGACTGATGAAAAAGCAGAGGAAAATATTACATCCTCATACCAATATGTGAATGAGCTGACCACTCGTTTAAAAACTGGCTGGAAACTTGCCAATGAAAATTTGAAACAAGCCAGGAAGAAACATGCTGCCGATTATAACAGGAAAGCTAAAGACAGAGATTTGGCTGTGGGAGAGAAGGTACTGCTTCTTCTACCCGGTAGCCAGAATAAGTTACAAATTGGATGGCAAGGTCCATATACAGTTCTAGAGAAGGTGTCTAGAACAAATTATAAGATAGATAAGAAGGGGAAAGAAAAAATCTATCATGTGAATCTCCTGAAGAAATATTTGGAAAGAGAACATCATGAAGAGACACACTTGTTGACCTTGTCCATTGCCATGGAGATGAAAAAGGAACCACTTTCATCATTTGAATATCCATTACACCCCTGTGAGACAGCGGCACAGGTGAAAATCAGTACACATTTAACGAAAACTCAGAAAGAGAGAGTACAACAGGTTCTAGATAATCATGCAGAGGTGTTAACAGACCGACCTGGGCATACAAACTTATTGGAATATGATATGAAACTGATAGACCCCACACCTGTCTGTATGAAACCCTATTCGATTCCTTTTGCTAAGGAGAAAGCTTTGAAGGAAGAGATAGACTATTTGTTGAAGGAAGGAATTATTTCACACAGTGAATCTTCGTATAGTTCCGGTGTTGTACTTTTAAGAAAACCCTCTGGAGAACATAGACTCTGTATAGATTACAGGAGACTGAATGCTATTACAGAAGGACAGGTGGATCCATTGCCGGATACAAATCAGTTGTTTGCCAGGCTAAATAAAGCTAAATATTTCTCAAAAGTGGACATGAGTAAAGGATACTATCAGATTCCAGTAAAGCCTGAGGTTAGACCATACTTAGCATTTAGTACCTCAGAAGGACACTATAAGTTTAATGGATTGCCATTTGGATTGAAGAATGCACCTAGTGTCTTCTCTAGAATGATGAGAAAATTATTGGACCCTCTGAATAATCCATGTATCACAAATTTCATGGATGATATCCTTATAGCAACAGAAACATTTGAGGAACACATTGACTCTCTGAACATGCTGTTTAATCGACTTAGGGAAGCGAATTTAACAGCCCGACCAACCAAATGTTGCGTTGGATGTAAAGAATTGGAATTCTTGGGACACACAGTTTATCAGGGAAACATGACCCCTGACCCCAAGAATTTAGAGAAACTAAAGAAAGCCCCGAGACCACAAACCAAGAAAGACGTGAGATCCTTTGTCTCATTATGTGGTTTCTACCAGAAGTATATCAAAAACTTTAATTCCATATGTGCACCGTTAACTGATTTGACACGTAAGGGAAATCCAGATCGAATTACATGGACACCACAATGTGAAATGGCTTACCAGGAATTGAAGGAAAAGCTCACAAGTAAACCTATTTTGAAATTACCTGACTTAAGTCAAGAATTCATTGTAAGGACTGATGCCAGTAATATTGGGTTAGGTGCAACTCTGCTACAGAAATCAGATGCATTGGATGGGGAATTAAGCCCAGTGGCATATGCTAGCAGAAAGTTAAATAAAGCTGAAACCAACTACTCAACTAGCGAAAAAGAATGTCTTGCAGTAATATGGGCGATAAAGAAATTCAATATTTATATGTATGGGAAGGCATTTAAGTTGCAAACGGATCACAAACCTTTGTCGTTTCTAGCACAGGCTAGACATGAGAATTCTAGATTACTCCGTTGGTCATTATTGATGCAGCCATTTGAGTTTAGCATAGAGTATATAAGTGGAAAAACAAATCTGGGAGCGGATTTTTTAAACCGCCCTCCGTGTGATGAGAATCACCCTAAACTCCAGGAAAAATAATAAATTTCTCTATGTGTATATAGAATTATAGACTGACATATAACGTCTGTTTTAAGTGGGGAGAATTTGTCGTGTGAAATTCTAATCCACATATATAAATTAAAACGTAAATGTAAAGCCTAAGAAATAAATTTAATAAAAGGAAAGAAGAATGGTAAAGAACAGTGCTGTCACAATGACTGTACTCGAAATCCCCCTTGTTTTCTAATTCGTCTGCAAATTATAACGTTCCACGTTGATAGTAAAAGCCTACTGTATCACTACACGCTTTCTTCAATAAAACGTGTACTGCCTTTCTAAGAAAAACCTTGAGATACGCAAGCTGACCTAGATTTAAAATTCCATTCATGTCATTTTATACACTACGTTACCATAAACGAAAGACAGATGGACTAAGGATAGAAAGAAAGGGAGGGGCTGAAAGCCGGAACGCAGGCAATACTACCACAGTCTCGCGATACACAATTAATGCCACCCCTAACACGCGTGTAAGGCCACAAGCACTAGCTTTTTTTCAAATCGACAGTGATAAACAACACTACCCATACGAGAGTTAGTTTTTAAAAACTTACAAAACGCTTATTAGGAAACATGACATTCTACTGTTTTATGTCTAAAATCCTGACATTAGTCTGACAGTACAGCAGGACAGGTGGCGGTTCTAAACATAAAAAAAAAACTACACGACTATCCTGGAAAATACATATTTTGAACGCAGCCCCTTAGCCCCATTAAATTTATATATTTGGGTTCCTTAGGACTTGCTGACAAATAATATGTTAAACGTTACGCAAATAGTCTAGGAATTGACAAATTATAGCCAAAAGAAATAGTGATGGATGTCAGACAACACCAAAATCAGAATCGCTCAGTGGCAGATTTTCACACCACCATTGTACGGGAAATAGGTCCCCATGTTACCTCCTATTTGATTGGCGGAAAGTAAATGTAAGGCTAAACACGATTAGTCGGGCTATAAATATTGATTCTTTGTTGTTAGGGAAACGTGAGTAAGGGTACTTTTTTTTTTGAAAAGCTGTGTAAACATGGCACGATTGGTTAGACCCGCCAATATAGTCAATCAGAGGCGTCAGGTCAGCACCACATTTTCAAATAAACTTACTAAAGAACCAGTGCGTTGAGCGCCAGTGCATATTTTTCTAAATAAAAGCCCGGGACATCGGCAGATCGAAATTATGCTATATTCATTGCCAGTCAACGTAACTGTGTATTATTCCATGAATTGTGGGACCGTGGTCCTAAAGTTATTGAGCAGCACCTGGTCTGAGCTTTGCTGAACCTAGAGGCTGACAGCATACTCCTGGGTCCAGATAGTGACCAGTGAGGTGTCTCCAGAACACAGGGAGGCTATCGAGCAGAGGAGTCTTTTCCTGCCGCCATCACGAAAGATAAGCGTCTGTGGCCAGAGGAGCTCAACATTATGCCCCCCTCCCCCCCCCCCCCCACCCCCTCAAAATCTGACTTTATAATAAAACAGAGGGAAAATACAGTGTTTAAACTGATAGGAACTGTGAACTTTTCCCCATACTATTTCCAAGATAAACAAACACTTGAAGTCATGATGACAAATAACAACATAGCTTGAAAAACAAAACCAGTATTACCTCATATTACTACTACACAACTGACACACGTAGGATAATATTAATAAAATATGTCATTACAAGGTTCATATTGATAAATTCTGTACATATAAATTGTAATTACAATTGATTGTGATTCCTGGTTCACTTTGTATTTGAATCAGGACACATATATTAGTAAAAGTAATTAATACATATTTA
This sequence comes from Oreohelix idahoensis, assembly GCA_024509875.1. Taxonomy (NCBI): domain Eukaryota; kingdom Metazoa; phylum Mollusca; class Gastropoda; order Stylommatophora; family Oreohelicidae; genus Oreohelix; species Oreohelix idahoensis. Next base: position 35,051 of record JAMPIV010008659.1, read on the forward strand.
TATTTGAAACTTTACCAGTGCCTCATTTAAGATAGTCTTATAGAGTGTTAAATGTGTGTGAGTGTCACAGTGTTGTCAAGTGTGGTGGAATAAATTAAATTGTTTATCTGTCTGTTGTTGTTGTGACTTACACTTCATCATATACATACCCTAGACATTTAACGTAGTCATCACAATATTCCAGAATAATTCTGACTGAGTTATAATGTGGTAGCAAGTAAGGTTATCTGTAAAACACTACACCTATTAGATACAGATACCTTCACAGCTGATCTCAGTCAGTACACTAAGTCCCCTATAAATATTTATAACATCCCACTTTACCACAATTTGGAAATTACGATCATTGAATATACATACCAAGCTTCGTCTGTTTAATTCAAATGTTATCTCAGTGTTAACATACGGCTGTGAGAGTTGGAAAATAACAAAATCATTGGAGAACAAGCTGAATACATTCGAGAACAAATGTCTTAGAAAACTCATGAACATCAGTTGAAAAGAATTCAAGACTAATCGACAAATAAGAGAAGACTCTAGGCAGAAATATGTCTCCGACTATATAAGGAAAAGACGATGGTCATATATCGGTCATGTCCTACGAATGCAAAACAACAGAATACCACTACAGGCGCTCACTTGGGTTCCTGAGGGTAAGAGAAAAAAAGGAAGACCAAAAGAAACACTCAGAAGAACAATAATAAGAGAAGGAAGAACGTTGGGCCTAAATAATGTGCAAGAGCTAAGAGGAGTGGCGTCACAACGAACAACCTGGAGAGCACTGGTTTCTGCCTTATGCGCCGTGTTTGGTGCTTAAAGAATTTATTATTTATTTATTATATATATATATATATATATATATATATATATATATATATATATATATATATATATATATATATATATATATATATATATATATATAAATCTGGTAATAGTTCTGGTCCAGTTAATATTATAATTTAATGTTTCTATTCTGCTTTCTCTCATGGAAATGAGGAAAATTGGACCGCACAGGTCGCAGCAAGAAGCTCATCAATATTATATATTCTTGGATGGTTATAATATACTACTCGTCAAAAGTCAAGGGCCACCCTATTATTTTCAATACACTTTTATATAAGCGCATAGAATGATTAAATGAAGGAAGTTTTTAATAAAAATGGGTGCAATATCTTCCTCTGACAGTCCTCTATGCACGTTAAGCATAAAAACAACTCACCGACAACCATGGTGATCACGTGCAATTTAGTTTGCTGACCATAAATTCACAGTTATAATCTGTTTTTTCAAACTTCCGTACAACCAAACAGGTGAAGTAATCGTGCTGATTGACATTCCCTGTGCAATGGCGACTTTTCGTGAACAGAGTTCACTCTTAATTTGTTTTACAATCAGCAGACTTAGGGTAGTTTCATCACTTTCAAAAACCAAAAATTTTGGAGAGATTTCAGGCCACAGGAAGTGTGGAGGATCGCCACCGGCCAGGTCGCCCTAGATGCACCAATAGACATGATGACCGGTACCTCTTGTTGTCAGCCCTGCGCCATCGAACAGTGACTTGTTCTACTCTAAGATGTCAGCTGAGACAAACTGTAAACGTTAATGTCAGTCAAAGCACCATTCGCAGACGTTTACATGAATTTGGACTGGCTGCTCGACGTCCTGCAGTCAGAATCCCTCTTATTCCTGCTTATCGCAGAGCCCGTGTTGCTTGGTGTCGCGAGCACATCCGATGGACAAGACGACAATGGAGTCAAGTTCTCTTCACTGATGAATCTCGCTTCACTGTGTCATTCAATGATGGCAGGATTCGAGTTTGGAGACGACCAGGAGAGCGATTTACTGATGACACAACTCGAGAGGAGGATCGTTATGGTAGGGGTTCTGTCATGGTCTGAGGAGGCTTCTACAGACACGGCAGGACCCCACTCTACATCATCCAAGGCAACTTGACCAGCCCAAGATACCAGAACGAAATCTTGAGACCAACTGTTCAGCCTGCTCTGGAGGCCATAGGTGGTAATGCCATCCTCCAAGATGATAACGCTCAACCCCATCGAGTTCGTGTGGTGAATGAGTTTATTCAGCAGCATGGGATCATCAGGATGGCGTTGCCAGCTCATTCACCTGACCTTTCTCCGATTGAGCACCTCTGGGATGTCCTTGGTCGAAGATTGTCAACAAATCACCACCTACCAATGGATGTTGTACACGTGACTGCATTTCTGCTTCAGAAATGGCGAGCTGTTCCTCAGGATACTCTTCGGACCCTTGTGGACTCGATGCGTCTACGCTGTCTTGAATGCCTTGCTGCAAACGGTGGTCATACCCGATTTTGAAATGTCTATTTGTCCAATATCTATTGTGTGTCTTTTGCAAAGGTGGGTGACAGACTTCACAGCTTCATTGCGTTTCAATGTGTGTTTCCATTTCTTTACGTGACATGTCAATTTGGTATTCAATAAATGCCGTTTTGACTGATACCAATTACGTTTATATCAGATTTGTTTTATGGTTTCAACCAAGGTTTTTCTAAGTGGCCCTTGACTTTTGACGAGTAGTATATTATAATTTCGTATGATTATAAGTTCATACGGCCATAAGAAAATAAGCCGCTAGTACTCACGTTTGATCAGCCTATATTTTAGGAAAAGAACATATAAACATTCAACTAAATTATCAATAACATATCTAACACGTGTGTTGCGGCGGGTTCTTTGGTTGTATTAATTGAACAACTGATCTTGTGCGATTTCTTCAAAGTTAATAGCATTGGGTGCCATTGGCTTTCTTCCTTCCGAACCCCATCGATCTATTATGAATATTCATGGTTATCAACGGGCAATCGTGCTTAATAAAAATGAATGAATAAAAGGCTCAACAGGTTAGCTTCTTCTTCTGCGTTCAGTTTGTAGTCATGCTAAATCTGCAGGCCTGTCGCCAGGACGAAGTCCACAGTCTTTACCAGGTCGGCGCGGCAGCCCCATAGGTTCTGCTGGAGCTCAGCACCCCTTGGCCAGGTCGCACGTCGCGGTTCATCGGGGGTTGGACAGTTCTGGAGAATGTGTTCTGGGGTCTGGATTCCTGTTCCGCATGGGCATTTATTTGTGTGGGATATGTTGAGGCGATAGAGATGTCCTAGTAATCTGCAGTGGCCGGTTCTCAGGCGGAACATTGTGGTCTGTTGGTATCTGTTTAGATGGTGTATTGGGTCATCTCTGCTGTATATATCCCTGTTGCTGTCATTTTTGACGGAGTCATCTGTCAAGTTATTTGCTTATGTTTTTATCATAAGAATAATTGTGTCTTTACCTGCGATGTCAGGTTGATTAGGGGTTGTCTTCCCTTGTTTATTCATTCATTGTGTTTGACCTTTAGGGTCAAAGGTAGACAGTTCTGGCGTACGCCCATAGACAGGGTTTTTTAAGCGGGAGTTGAGTTAGACTTCCGGCAAGCCGTGAAGTGTCCTGGGTTTTCTGAAGGGACCAAGGGTCCATTGTGTTTTTCGGGGTGAATCTTCGAAGTGACTGCGATGGCAGTTTTCCCCAGTGAATCTCTGTGCGTTGGAATGACAGCAGAGTTCCTTTTTATGTTCTGTGGATACGGTTACAGGTAATACCGACTTTTTCCATTACTATGCTTTCGGTGGCAGAACATGTTAGAAGATTGCCTAGTCTGTGAACTGCAGCTCACCGATCCTCCATTTCAGAACTTATATTTTGTGCTCGAGGTAGCCATCCAAGACTATTAGTCTTTATATTGTCCAGAAATCCAGTGACGAAGATATATTGTGGGAACCGCAGATTGGCGGAATTTATGTCTACAATAAGCATTACTGCAGGGTTGATGGTAACCTGCTTATCAGAAGTACACAGCTGACGTCAGAACGAGGACTGTGTTTTCGGCTAATGTACTACAGCCTAATACAGTGCTATTGGCGGGGAATGCCAAGTTGCACCTATGTGTCAAAGTGATTAGGGTATCTGACGCGTTTAGTCAGTGATACCAGGGCGACGCCACGAACTGTCATTATTGAATAACATTGTATTGACCATGCACTAATATTCAAATGGTTACCAGCTTGTTGAATGCTTAATGTATACCTATCGATTTCCGGTCAGCATGACCTTGTTACACTGACTGTTCCTGTTGATACCATGTGTGTTCTCGTCAATAAATGTTTTGAAACGTGCCTGCAGTGTCCAAGCATCCTTGACTACTGCATGTGAGTGTATGGGTTGCAGGGTCTACATATATACGAGCCTAAACACATTCGCGCCTTCATTCGCACCCACACTCAGTTCATCATACGCTCGCACTACACACCTAACAACATGTATACTGTCTTGGGCCAGTGATCACATCAACAAGAGAAAAAGACAGTTACATTTCTGGTGGACCAGTTACGTGGGCTCTTCTGATACATTTCTAGTGGACCAGATCTGTGGGTTTAAAAAGAACAGAGCGGGCAATTAACATTATTGGTGACATTAATGGATCAAGAAATTTACATTTCTGGTTGACCAGCTGATGGGGCTATATAAATCATCCTATACAGCACTTCAGCCTTAAACAGACACCCCACCAGGCTATTTACAGTTGCTGTTACATGTATGATGTCTCCAGTGTTGTCCAGAAATTTACAAGAAGGACAAGTACACATTACATTTCTGATCAATGGGTCTAAGCTACACACTGGACAGCTGTAACACACATCGCTAATTCTACACTTGCAAGTTTTGGCTACAACAGGACAGAAATAGGTCATCAACTGTTGACCCAGATAAACAGTGCTAGCATTTATGTTATAATGCTACATAAACCACAACAGGACAAGTACTGAAGTTAACATCTAGGCATTTGCTACGTGGACCACAACTGCAAGTCGAGTCCCTTTTTGTAAACGGTACCGCTGGTCGTTTACACGTTTCAGTCAACAACAGACTTTTCTACGCCCGAGCATTCAAGTTACATTGTTCGAGGTCAAGTTCCTGTTTGTAAACAGTTCATGAAATTGTAAACATTCGATGTGCAAGACTCAAGATACGAGAAGGTCATAGTAACTTTATGTTCGTGAAAACCACTTCATGCTACAGTGGATCTGTCAATCAGTGCGCGCTTGACATTTTGTTACTGTGTTCGCAAGGAGCAAGTTAGTTACTGTAATATCATGTGTGACTAAGCTTTATTTTGCAACACATTGAATTGATTGCTATTTATGTTCCTTCTACTGTTTTTGTGTATTTTTCTTGTGTTTTTCTGCGGGTTTTCGGTTGGTGGGTCTTACAGTAAATATGCCACTTAATCGAGGGTTACTGTAAGCGTTCTGTAGGGATTGCAATTTTCTTAATTGAAATTTGCTAGCGACTTTTGTTGCTATTTTTTTTTTTTAGCTGTGACGACATGAGTTAGTGTTGTTTTCGTTATTTTTCCGTTCTTTGATTTTCGATTAGTTTTGTTTGTATCTGTTCTTCTCTCATTCCTTCCGTTTATTTCTTTACACCTTTTCGTTTATAACAGTGTTGCCATTTGTCTTGTTTATTTTTCGCGGTCATCATTACACATTTGTGTAACATTTTCTTTACTTTTTGCTGTATTGTTTATTTGACTTCTGCGAACGTTTTCGGTCATTGTTCTGTATTTTTGCCTTTGTATTTATGATTGTACTACATTATTGTCATACACAGTCTACATACATACACTTGGTCATGTATTATTATTATTGATAAGGTATACTCTTCATATAGAGATTGTTAATAACATATTATTATATGAGATATTTATACAAGTTCTTTGCTAAAAGACTTGTTGTCCACAAAGATTGAGACAAGGTAAAATATATATGCAAGTTCTTTTAAAGAAAAAAAAAAAGACTTGTGCCCACAGTGATTGGGATATAAAGGTAATTTAGTTAATTTTTTCAGGTTTCTGATCTCATTAGACAGAATGTCTACATTGGATTTCTTCATCCAGCAAGGGTTAACCCTTGGTAAGTCTGGTAAAGAATTGGAAGAATATTCATCTGCTCAATTCGCCATTGCATTGAAGTCAGAAGAAAAGAAACAAAAAGAGGAAATTAAATTGAAAGCAGAAGCTGAACAAAGGAGAGCAGAAGCTGAACTAAAGAAGCTAGATGCTGAGAATAGAAGATTAGAACTTGAAGAGAAAAGGTATCAAAGAGAAGCTGCTTCTGAGGAGAGAAAAGCTCAAGCTGCTGCTGAGGAGAGAAAAGCTCAAGCTGCTGCTGAGGAGAGAAAAGCTCAAGCTGATGAAAGAAAATTCCAGATGGAAATGGAAGACAAAAAACTTCAAGCTCAAGCTGCTGCAGAGGAGAAGAAAGCTCAAGCTGCTGCTGAGGAGAAAAAACTCCAACTTCAAGCTGCTGCTGAGGCTGAAATTAGAAAAATGGAACATGAGGAAAGAAAACAGAAAATGGAACTTGATGAAAGACTCGCAACTTTGGAGTTAGAGAAATTGAAATTGGCGAGTCCAGGTGCTCATCAAACAACTTCGAGTACGACAAAGGAGTTTGTAAGTAGGATCAAACTACCTCATTTCAATCCTTTAAAGCAGGGGTCGGCAAACTACGGCACGCGTGCCAAGCGTGGCACGTGGAACGATTTTCAATGGCACGCTGAGTGAATTAAAATACTGTACAGAATATGATCTCATTTTTTTAAAAAATTGAATTTTTAATTAAATAGAAGCATATAATTCTTTTAAAGCTATACCTGTTTTTACAACCCTTCAAAACGAAAGTTTTTAGACATTGGAGGTAAGAATGTGCGATCTGATGAAAACTAAAGGCCTGATCATACTATACTGCACGTAAGTCTTCGTTTTTACGGACCGTTTCCGAGAACAAACATTCTTCAACGAATTTCAAGGGGAGTGGTTATACTTTGCGGCGCCCGCTAGTCTGGCGTCTACCTGCTACCGTAGTTTGCAGGATGAGATTCTTGAAAAGAATCCCAAGCAAATTTTGACGGGCAAGCGGAGACGTAATATCAAAATTACGCAATAGTGTCTGGCTAGCGCCTGGACGAGCGTATTTATTTCGTTTTCGCTCGCAGTTTTTGACTCCCAGTGTGAGTTTGGAGCAACAATGACTGACCTCGACGAAGTTATATTTCCGTCCTATCCTTCCCCTCTCTCCCGACCACCACCACCTCTACAGTTCTCTCGGCTGTCGCATACTCATGCCCGTACAGTCCGTTGACCGCAGCACAAAAGTTGGTGTTATTATTAAGTAATACGGTGCCGTTAATATGAATCAAAATAGACAAAAACTTGATACACGCTCGTTTCAAGACTTTTGGACAAACGAATATGGATTCATACAACAAAAGGATCGTGCTGTTTGTGCTTTATGTTATGAAATTGTCTTGTGCTGTACGTCAAGTGTACAAAGACACTATCAAACCAAACATCAGTCCATGTTTAAAAACTCTGAGGAGAAAAGTGAAGCCATAAAAATGGCTGTTTCTGGCTACAAAAAAAAAAAACAAAGTAGTATTTTTAGTCAAGTAATTGGAAATAAAAATAAAGCTACCGAATGTAGTTACAAAATTGCACAGTGTGTGGCTTCGAAGGGCAAACCTGTCACAGATGGAGAATACATCAAGGAAACTTTTTTTAGCAGTGCTGAAATTTTGTTTAGTGATTTACCAAATAAAGAAACAATACTGTCTCGGATTCGAGAAATACCGGCTTCTGCGAGATCAATCGAGAGGCGCATAACTGATATGGCTGAAAATGTAACGGTAAAACAAACAACCGGGTTACAACAAGCTGTTGTATTTAGTGTCGCTCTTGACGAAAGTGTCGATGTGAATGACGTGGCGCGCCTAGCTATAGTTGCGCGATATTGTGACAACGACCGTATTTATGAAGAACTGTGCTGCTTGATACCTTTTGATGGTACAGCCAAGGGAGAGGACATTATGACTGCATTTGTAAGCTATTTCGAAAATCAGAACATTAACATGAATAAAATATTCTGTTACTACTGATGCCGCCCCTGCATTTGTTGGAAAGAACAAAGGATTTGTTAAACTTCTTGAGGATCGTATTGGACGTCAAGATTGAGCTTCCATTGCATTATACACCAGGAGAGTTTGTGTGCGAAGATTTCGTCACTATCCTTGAACTCTGTAATGAAAACTGTTGTCAAGATAGTTAACTTCATAGTTTCTCGCTCTTCATTGACCCACAGGCAATTCAAGTCTCTTCTACAAGAAATGGAGAGCGCATATGCGGACCTCCCGCTGTACAGCAATGTTTGTTGGCTTAGTCGAGGTAATGTTTTGAACAGATTTGTATCATGTCTAGAAGCAATCAAGGTGTTTCTTGATGAAAAGGAACAACATTTCCCGGAATTGAATGACGAGGACTGGCTGTGCAAGCTGATGTTTCTGGCTGACATAAATACAAATCTGAATGAATTAAACTTGCGTTTGCAAGGGCAGGGTCAAACAATACTTGATCTTTTTGAGCACTGGAAAGGATTTGCGTCAAAATTAGACATATTTTGCAGAGATATTACCACTAACACATTGATAAAGTTGATAAAGTTGGATTTTTATTCCCGTTAATGATATCCACCAAAAGATAGATATAAGTGGATGGAAGCAGACATCATCATCATCATCAGTTGATAAGATCTCTATGGTGTTGTTTGCTCCACTGTAGTGTATGGAATGTCAACTTGACCTACGCAGTGGTGTGTAGACATGGATTGAGTGTATAATGTGCGAATGATGATAAAGGTTCGTGGTGTTGACAAAAAATGTTCTTTTCTCACACTCATGTATGGCTGGAAGTCATCGACACCAACGACTGTGTACCTTTTCTAAAGTTTAATTGGACGTACACACTCGACAGCACAGATAGTGACAAATCACAGGTTGCCATAATACATCATAGTACAGTGGACAAATGGTCTTGCAATGTTACATGGGCACTCATGTAGAATAATTGTATAATGGACTGTCAGTAGCCAAGCACTCAGTATCGCCCATACATATATCATCTGACTTCACTGACTGAGCACGTCAGCTTATAAACAATATTTCAGATGGCTTCTAAACCTAATCTCGTCTAGCGACGATTCTTCAACATAATGTTCAGCACATATTTTTTCCATATAATAATATTGAACCGCTAGCAATGGGTTCTCATGTGTAGCAGTGATCTCTGGACTGATCAAGCGATAATACGGGCATCCCTTTTCTCTTCTTGAAAGTCACTACATGTTTTGGTTCCAAGATGGCTTCACTCGTGAGCTGTCACTCACGTTTGGATACAGATAATGAATCTGTCCTAAAGTTAGTCATTCATAAAACATTTCATTGCTCTGTAGATTTGATCATGAACAATTGACTGCAATCTACAGGATATAGTGCTGCTAGGAATCGAAGTCGTTTTCATCGAGTCAAATATATTCTCTTAGACATTCAAATCGTAACTATCGAAAATGGTGGCTTCGATCGAGAGTTCATAAGAGTATCTTTGATTACCTTGGTATAGGAAATATGAAACTGCCATTCCTTGGCAATACGACTAAACACTGGGGTAAAGCATACACGATAGGTTTAGACGACTATCACCTTCCCCACAAATACTGAGATCACTTTTTCCCCGGCGACAGGCCGACATGGAAAAACACAGTCCCTATCAGGACGAAGCCAAATCACACCACTCTCTAGCGACACATCCGCCGAATAGCCTTCGACCTCTCTAGAGACAACAGAACATATAGTTCGACTTAGATATGTAAAGATATACAGATATAAGACAGACTCGTCCTACTCAGACAAACAATACACATAAATTCAGGCCATAGATATTCTGAAGCAAGAACAATCTATTATTACCCAAACAACGAATAAATCGCAGTAAAATGGATTTATCCGCGGAGTTTGATCGAAAGAGCCGACACAACTTTCAAGGGAAGTAACACAATAATGACTTTCCCTTAAGCACTATTTTGCTTTCAAAATATTTGCGAAGATAACAAGAATACCAATGTATAATATTGTAAGATATCAAAGACTGCACGTAACAGTCTTACCACACCTCCCGGGAAAAAAAAAATGGAACATTTTTTTTTTTCCTTTTTGAAATACATCTAGGAGCAACGTACAATAGGCTCACAACGCATGAATAATGCGCAGATGAAAATATCAGGAATACCTATAACGCCTAATATGAGGCTAAGTCGACTTATGGAGCGACTGGTGAGAATGTGTCTCATAAACTGAGAGAAATTATTTCTCTACAAGTATATTTTTCCAGGAAGGTGTCATCAAAGTATAATACAATTCTGGCAATTACACAATGCCTAAAAAATTCATATCATCATTTCGTATTAGATATCTTAAATTTATGATTTATGAAGAAAAAATCATCAAAGCACAGCGGTGAATAAACATCAATGAACCGCTATGTAGTGATACAATCATTATATTATTAAATTACAAATGTGTATCTATCATGATATAGAAAAGGAACTACTATAGAACTAGACATATCAAGAAGTCTAAGCCCTAATAGTTATGTGGAATCATGTGGGCATCTTGACAGAATGTCTGCCATCACATTATCTGATCCACGAATAGCTCGCACAGAGAAATGAAAAGGTTGAAGAGCAATTGCATATCGAGTAGACCTCGAGCTCTTCAAATTCTTACTCTGTATAGCAGTAAGAGCTTTTTGGTCGGTTTCTTCTATGAAATGTGCGCCTAGAAGGAATCTCTGTAGTTTGAGGATCGACCAAACCATAGCTAATAGCTCACGGTCTAAAACCGAATAATTCCTTTCTGCCGCATTAAGTTTTCTGGAAATATACATTACAGGATGCAGAGTTCCAGAGTACTCTTGCATTAGTGCCGCTCCAATCCCAGTGGATGAAGCGTCACTACGAAGAACGAATGTCTTATCTTTAGTAGGTAGCACTAAAATAGGTGGTGTTGAAAACAATGTTTTAATCTTATCCAGAGAGCATTGGCATTCCTGAGACCAGTGGACCACATTAGGCGAACCTTTCTTTAGAAGTGTTGAGAGAGGTGCCATGATAGAGGATAGATTCTGAATGAATCTGCCATAAAATTGAATAAGACCTAACAGACTTCTCACCTGTTTTTTAGTCTTAGGGATTGAGATGTTAAGTATCTTACTAGTATTATGGTCCTCTGTCTTTAGGAAACCATGACCAACTCGGTGGCCTAGGAAAGAAATTTCGCTAAAACCAATATAGGCTTTAGAGGGTTTCGCTGTCAGGTTGTGCTCACGCAAAGTAGACAGCAATTCATCTAACCCTGAATAGTGATCTTCCCAAGTATCGCTGAAAAGACAGATGTCGTCTAGATATGCAATGACATCTGACCGATAAGATAGGATTCGGCGCATCATGCGTACGAACGTAGCTGGTGCGTTCATAAGACCGAAAGGCATAAAATTCCATTGGAACAAACCTCTAGGTGTTGAAAAAGCCGTGAGAGGTTTGGCGCGTTCAGATAAAGGAACTTGCCAATATCCTTTAGACAAATCAAGTTTAGTGAAAAAATGAGATTTGGAGAGTCGAGTAAGTAGCTCTTCCAGTAAAGGCATAGGTTCGGCATCGAACTTAGTTACTTGATTCAATTTTCGATAGTCAACGCAAAGACGTATGTTATTGTCTTTTTTACGCACAATAACCATCGGCGAAGAATATGCAGAGGTGGATGGTTCGATTATTTTCAAATCTATCATCTCATCCAACTCTTTCTCGACCTGTGCTTGAAAATGTATAGGTATAGGATAAGGTCTAACCCTAATAGGAGTATAGTCAGTTAGAACAATGTCATGTTGAATGACATTCGTTTGTCCAGGGATGTCAGTGAGTACATCCTGAAATGTTTGCAACATAGTTGAAACTTGTCGCTGTTCTCCTAGAGACAAATCAGGAGAGACAGTAACGTTCTTCCATGATTCACTAGAATGAAGTGGGATCATTGGAAGAGGAAGATTTACATCTGAAAAACTTGTTTCCTCATCCTGTATCACGGACAGTGATGAGTAATGACCATGTTGTACTGGAGAATTGTCCGTTGCTTGGAAAATGGGTTGCAAATAATCCGGACGTTCATGGAATTCAGTAAGCATATTGATGTGGAAGGTTTTATGCTTCCCATCAATATCGACAATATAGTCGACATCGGAAATTTTCGATATTATATCGTACGGACCTTTCCAAGAAATAAGTAATCTGTTTTCCCTACAAGGTAGTAATACAAATGCTTTGTCACCAGGACAAAGTTGTCGTAAGCATCTCTTCTTATTGGCAAATTGCCTTGCCTTCTGTTTCGCAAATTCAGAAGAAGAAGTTGCTAATTTGCATGCTTCGATAATTTTTTGTCTCAACGCGATGACATATTCGTAGGATGACTTTGTGTCATCGTCAATATTGTCAGATGTTATGAGATCGTGAAGCAACGACATAGGGCCACGCGGACGCGCGCCAAAGACGAGTTCAAAGGGAGAAAATCCCGTATGTTCATTGGGTACCTCTCTGTAAGCGAAGAGGGCCGCAGGTAAAACTCTGTCCCAGTCTTGAGGATGATCCTCAGTTATCTTCCCCAGTAAGTTTTTAAGTGTTCTATTAAGGCGTTCGACCATACCATTAGACATTGGATGGTAGATACTACTTAAAGATCTATCTATCTGCAGAGTAGACATTACTTGAGACATGGTATCTGATATTAGTTGGGTGCCATGATCTGACAATATCTCTCCGGGGAACCCCAGACGAGAAAATATAAGCCAAAGAGCATCTGCAATATCAGCAGTAGTAATGCTCTTCAGAGGAATAGCCTCTGGCCAACGTGTGCACATATCAACACACGTCAAGATAAACTGATGTCCTCTGGCAGACTTGATCTTAAATGGACCAATAATGTCTATGGCCATTTTTTGAAACGGCCGAATAGGAATGTCCACCGCCTGAATGGGTGCAGCATGCCGTGGACCTTTGGATTTAACTTCCTGACATACTTTACAAGATCGACAATAAATACGTATGTCCTTGTTTACCAATGGCCAAAAGAAAGCCGCAAGGACTCTTGACTTAGTACGGGAAAAACCCATGTGTCCAGCACACTGAGAGTCGTGAGCGTGCTGCAAAATTTTAACTCTCAAATTCTTGGGAACCAGGATTTGAGAATGACTTGACGTAATGGAGTCTTGAACCATACGTACAAGTACGCCATTCTTCTTTGTAATCCACGATTTACGACTTGTGTCTTTATTCGGATCACCTTTAGTTGCAAGAATGAAGAATTTCTTCAGAGTGGGATCATCTTCTTGCTGTTTTATAAACGAGTCACGAGAAATTACCAAGGGATTATCTTGGTTATGCACTTCATTATCTTCAATAGATGAAGTTTGAGGCATATTAAGAGCCTGAGCTCTAGTGACTACAGCGTTAGCAATCTGCATGTTTTGCCTTTCCCACGTGGAAATTTGTTGCGGAGTGCATTCCTTGACTCCATGAATGCGACCGATGATGAGGTCAGCGATCGGATTCGGAAGAAGACATGCGTGTACATCTCCTGTAAAGAAAGGAGTAGCAATCCTAATGATAGCAGTAGAGTATTTCTCTAATGTGCCGCCAAATGTTACACATTTGACTACTTGTCCAGTGGCACGGGAAGGATCTACGAGTGACTGCCTAACACCAATTGTGGTGCATCCAGAATCAAATAGCACAGAGACTGGATTGTTATTCACTAAACCCTTATGTAAGACAAGAGAACCTCTTCCATCATGCGCGACTGATGCTGGAAGAGCAGGAAGAGGATGGCCACAGCTTAAAGTAGACACTGTGGTTGGCTCAAATAACGTTTTGCATTGGGGGCACTGAGATGCTCTCCCAAAATCAAAAGCGGCACATGCCATATTACTAGCATCATTATTATCTTTACTCTGTTTATAGGCTTCATGGGACTCTTGTTGTGCAGAGTTTGCCTGAAAATGTGGTTTATGTCTTTTGTTTTGAGATCTACCTCGGTTATTATCACCTCTGTAGTTATTGTTACCTCTATTGTAACCCCTATTTGGGTTTGAGTCATAGTTCCCTTGGTTACCATTATCATATTCATTATAATGAGTATCTCTGTAATTATGATCTTGTTGACTCCAAGACGGATAACCCTGATAGTTTCTATAATTACTTCCTCTACGGAAATTCCTATAATTATGACCACCCCTGTGTCGAGAGCTATCAGGTCGTCTCCAGTTCTTTGAAGAAGAACCCTGAAATGATTGGTTACCTTGGTTTTGATAACTATTATGGTTACCTTTTTTATCAAATCTGTTTTGAGGTCCCTGAAATCTGTGTGAATAATTGGGATTGTATGGTGTTGCTGAAGCAACTGGCATACTCTCCTTAATCTTAGTGTTGCCAAAAGTCACGTCGGGGTGTGCAGTGACATATTGGGAACAATATTCTTCCATTTCTTTTAGAGATTTAGGTTTACGCTCATGTATAAATTCAAGGAAAGGTTTGTTCACACATGACATAATCTTATCTCTGAGCAACAAATCCATAAGTCCTTCATACGTTTTTTCTGTTTTGGAAAGCTCAATCCAACGATCAACTGTGAGACGTGCCTTTGCAGTGAATTCTGAGAATTCTACACCCGTCTCAGGTACCATCGTTTTAAATAAAAGGCGATAGCCTTCCTCACTTAGCTGATATTTTTTTATCAAAGCCGCCCTAATGACATCATAATTATCCTTATCTGCTTCTCCTACAAGGCATAATCTAGTCAAAGATTCACCTTTCAAGTTTTCTGATAATTGATTAGCGTATTGTGATTTATCCACATTATGTGTACGACAAGAACGTTCAAATCTATCCAGCCAGAATGTAATATCGTCACTGGACTGATTGAACGGTGGAACCTTAACCTTGTAAGTAGAAGGTTTATCATTACCACTAGATGCCTGATTAACATTACTCATACTTGTCAATCTTAATTTCTCCAACTCAAATTCATGTTCTCTTATTGCTTTTTTTTCTTCAGCCTCTCTGTCTAATCTTTTTTGTTCAGCTTCCCTGTCTAATCTTTTTTGTTCAGCTTCCCTGTCTAATCTTTTTTGTTCAGCTTCACTGTCTAATCTTTTTTGTTCAGCTTCCCTGTCTAATCTTTTTTGTTCAGCTTCACTGTCTAATCTTTTTTGTTCAGCCGCAGCTTCTCTTTCCAATTTTTTTTGTTCAGCTTCAAATCTCCTTTCCTCTACCTGCATCTGCAATTTCTTTTGTTCAGCAGCAGCCTCAGCTTCTCTTTCTAATCTTTTCTCTTCCGCCATAGCTTTTCTTTCATCTGCAGCTAATCTTTTCTCTTCTGCCATAGCTCTTCTCTCTTCTGCAGCTAATGCTTTGTCATATTGAGCAACTGCCCATTGTTCTAATTGTTGACCAGTCTTATCAAGGGCTTTCCCTTGTGTAATGAAGTATTCTAATGTAGCCATGATGTCTAACAATAATACTAATCACCTGAATCAATAATAATACCACAAGTTCTCAATGACTTGATTAATCAGTATACTATCCCAATATCTGTGGGTCACAAGCCTTTAATAAGGTCTTGTATAATAGTAATAATAATCAGGTACTGGTTTATACCATAATCCAAGTGCAGTGCACAGGCAATTGTGTCTTATGAAATATACCTATATAAAACATATGTCAACCAACAGAATACATAAAGTACAAATAGGACTGACAATACAAGAACGTTTGCAGAAATCAAAATAAATCAAATAGGGAAATCAATGAAAATAATCACTGAATCTGCAAAGAATAACAACACAAATGACGTCACAATATATGAATATAAATTGTGAATAGAACTGAAAGATAGAAAAGGTTAGACCAACAAATTACAAACAAATCAAAACAAAACTAAAGAACAAAGAAATATTACAAAAATAACAATAATTACAGACTTCACAGCTAACACAAAAGCAACAGTTGTCGCAGCAAATTTTCAATCAAGAAAATTGCACCTATAGAAAACGCCCACAACGGACCCTCTATGACGTGGGATATTCTGTTGTGAGGACGCCGCCCAACCTTAAACACAACCCGCTGACATAGAAACTAACATACTATACAAACAAATAACATGTAAACATAAATATATATAAATTATGTGTATGATAGTATGTGTTGCAAATAGGCTCAGTTTTACAGTAATGGCAAAGTTATTTTTATGAAAATAAACAAACTGCCACTTTATTCAATTAAACATTCTGGCCTTAAATATTAAAGTTCATATATGGAAAACAAGAAGATCCATCGATGAAAATAGGACTTCTTAGTTCACTCATACTGTCTTCCTGTTAACATTGAGAAGAATTGATCCAACTGTTCTGTGAAACTCTATAATGTCTAATGTAAAAAATGTCAACAACGCTGACCTACATACTGCATTCACCTGACAGGTCACGTGACGAAGTGTTGACAAAGAGCAAACCAATACTGCAAGTGTGTCGTATCAGCCACAGGAAACGGTCTGGTATCGGTAATCTGTTGACTTCTGAACTTCTGCGAGGTCAAACCCAGAAAGCTGGTCCACCAGTTGATAAGGTTGATAAAGTTGGATTTTTATTCCCGTTAATGATATCCACCAAAAGATAGATATAAGTGGATGGAAGCAGACATCATCATCATCATCATCAGTTGATAAGATCTCTATGGTGTTGTTTGCTCCACTGTAGTGTATGGAATGTCAACTTGACCTACGCAGTGGTGTGTAGACATGGATTGAGTGTATAATGTGCGAATGATGATAAAGGTTCGTGGTGTTGACAAAAAATGTTCTCTTCTCACACTCATGTATGACCGGAAGTCATCGACACCAACGACTGTGTACCTTTTCTAAAGTTTAATTGGACGTACACACTCGACAGCACAGATAGTGACAAATCACAGGTTGCCATAATACATCATAGTACAGTGGACAAATGGTCTTGCAATGTTACATGGGCACTCATGTAGAATAATGGTATAATGGACTGTCAATAGCCAAGCACTCAGTATCGCCCATACATATATCATCTGACGTCACTGACTGAGCACGTCAGTGATAAAGTTGATATTTAGTTGGATATAATATATGTTGATAAAGTACACCAGAACACTCCTAGGCGGGAAGACAGGCGTCTATCATCATCAGTTGACAAGATCCCTATGGTGTTGCCTGCCCCACTGTAGTGTATGGAATGTCAACTTGACCTACGCAGTGTTGTGTAGACATGGATGGAGTGTATAATGTGCGAATGATGATAAGGGTTCGTGTTGTTGACAAATGTTCTCTTCTCACACTCATGTATGACCGGAAGTCATCGACACCAACGACTGTGTACCTTTTCTAAAGTTTAATTGGACGTACACACTCGACAGCACAGATAGTGACAAATCACAGGTTGCCATAATACATCATAGTACAGTGGACAAATGGTCTTGCAATGTTACATGGGCACTCATGTAGAATAATGGTATAATGGACTGTCAATAGCCAAGCACTCAGTATCGCCCATACATATATCATCTGACGTCACTGACTGAGCACGTCAGCTTGTAAACAATATTTCAGATGACTTCTAAACCTAATCTCGTTTAGCAACGATTCTTCAACATAATGTTCAGCACATATTTTTCCATATAATAATATTGAACCGCTAACAATGGGTTCTCATGTGTAGCAGTGATCTCTGGACTGATCAAGCGATAATACGGGCATCCCTTTTCTCTTCTTGAAAGTCCTACATGTTTTGGTTCCAAGATGGCTCCACTCGTGAACTGTCACTCACGTTTGAATACAGATAATGAATCTGTTCTAAAGTTAGTCATTCATACAACATTTCGTTGCTCTGTAGATTTGGTCATGAACAATAGACTGCATTCTACAGAATATAGTGCTGCTAGGAATCGAAGTCGTTTTTCATCGAGTCAAATATATTCTCTTAAACATTCAAATCGTAATTATCGACAATGGTGGCTTCGATCGAGAGTTCATAAGAGTATCTTTGATTACCTTGGTAGAGGGAATATGAAACTGCCATTCCTTGGCAAGATGAATAAACACTGGGGTAAAGCATACACGATAGGTCTAGACGACTATCACTTTCCCCAAAACCACTGAGATCACTTTTTCAAGGCATCAAGCCGACATAGCAAAACACACATAGTCCCTATCAGGACGAAGCCAAATCACACCACTCAAGCCACACATCCGCCGAATAGCCTTTGACCTCTCTAGAGACAACAGAACATATAGTTCGACTTAGATATGTAAAGATATACAGATATAAGACAGACTTGTCCTACTCAGACAAACAATACACATAAATTCAGGCCATAGATATTCTGAAGCAAGAACAATCTATTATTACCCAAACAACGAATAAATCGCAGTAAAATGTATTTATCCGCGGAGTTCAAGGGAAGTAACTCAATAATGACTTTCCCTTAAGCACTAAAAAAATTACCTATGTATAATATTGTAAGATATCAAAGACTGCACGTAACAGTCTTACCACACCTCCCGGGAAAAAAAAAAAATGGAACATTTTTTTTTTTTTGAAATACATCTAGGAGCAACGTACAATAGGCTCACAACGCATGAATAATGCGCAGATGAAAATATCAGGAATACCTATAACGCCTAATATGAGGCTAAGTCGACTTATGGAGCGACTGGTGAGAATGTGTCTCATAAACTGAGAGAAATTATTTCTCTACAAGTATATTTTTCCAGGAAGGTGTCATCAAAGTATAATACAATTCTGGCAATTACACAATGCCTAAAAAATTCATATCATCACTACGTATTAGATATCTTAAATTTATGATTTATGAAGTAAAAATCATCAAAGCACAGCGGTGAATAAACATACATGAACCGCTATGTAGTGATACAATCATTATATTATTAAATTACAAATGTGTATCTATCATGATATAGAAAAGGAACTACTATAGAACTAGACATATCAAGAAGTCTAAGCCCTAATAGTTATGTGGAATCATGTGGGCATCTTGACAGAATGTCTGCCATCACATTATCTGATCCCCGAATAGCTCGCACAGAGAAATGAAAAGGTTGAAGAGCAATTGCATATCGAGTAGACCTCGAGCTCTTCAAATTCTTACTCTGTATAGCAGTAAGAGCTTTTTGGTCTGTTTCTACTATGAAATGTGCGCCTAGAAGGAATCTCTGTAGTTTGAGGATCGACCAAACCATAGCTAATAGCTCACGGTCTAAAACCGAATAATTCCTTTCTGCCGCATTAAGTTTTCTGGAAATATACATTACAGGATGCAGAGTTCCAGAGTACTCTTGCATTAGTGCCGCTCCAATCCCAGTGGATGAAGCGTCACTACGAAGAACGAATGTCTTATCTTTAGTGGGTAGCACTAAAATAGGTGGTGTTGAAAACAGTGTTTTAATCTTATCCAGAGAGCATTGGCATTCCTGAGACCAGTGGACCACATTAGGCGAACCTTTCTTTAGAAGTGTTGAGAGAGGTGCCATGATAGAGGATAGATTCTGAATGAATCTGCCATAAAATTGAATAAGACCTAACAGACTTCTCACCTGTTTTTTAGTCTTAGGGATTGAGATGTTAAGTATCTTACTAGTATTATGGTCCTCTGTCTTTAGGAAACCATGACCAACTCGGTGGCCTAGGAAAGAAATTTCGCTAAAACCAATATAGGCTTTAGAGGGTTTCGCTGTCAGGTTGTGCTCACGCAAAGTAGACAGCAATTCATCTAACCCTGAATAGTGATCTTCCCAAGTATCGCTGAAAAGACAGATGTCGTCTAGATATGCAATGACATCTGACCGATAAGATAGGATTCGGCGCATCATGCGTACGAACGTAGCTGGTGCGTTCATAAGACCGAAAGGCATAAAATTCCATTGGAACAAACCTCTAGGTGTTGAAAAAGCCGTGAGAGGTTTGGCGCGTTCAGATAAAGGAACTTGCCAATATCCCTTAGACAAATCAAGTTTAGTGAAAAAATGAGATTTGGAGAGTCGAGTAAGTAGCTCTTCCAGTAAAGGCATAGGTTCGGCATCGAACTTCGTTACTTGATTCAATTTTCGATAGTCAACGCAAAGACGTATGTTATTGTCTTTTTTACGCACAATAACCATCGGCGAAGAATACGCAGAGGTGGATGGTTCGATTATTTTCAAATCTATCATCACATCCAACTCTTTCTCGACCTGTGCTTGGAAATGTATAGGTATAGGATAAGGTCTAACCCTAATAGGAGTATGGTCAGTTAGCACAATGTCATGTTGAATGACATTAGTTTGTCCAGGGATGTCAGTGAGTACATCCTGAAATGTTTGCAACATAGTTGAAACTTGTCGCTGTTCTCCTAGAGACAAATCAGGAGAGACAGTAACGTTCTTCCATGATTCACTGGAATGAAGTGGGATCATTGGAAGAGGAAGATTTACATCTGAAAAACTTGTTTCCTCATCCTGTATCACGGACAGTGATGAGTAATGACCATGTGGTACTGGAGAATTGTCCGTTGCTTGGAAAATGGGTTGCAAATAATCCGGACGTTCATGGAATTCAGTAAGCATATTGATGTGGAAGGTTTTATGCTTCCCATCAATATCGACAATATAGTCGACATCGGAAATTTTCGATATTATATCGTACGGACCTTTCCAAGAAATAAGTAATCTGTTTTCCCTACAAGGTAGTAATACAAATGCTTTGTCACCAGGACAAAGTTGTCGTAAGCATCTCTTCTTATTGGCAAATTGCCTTGCCTTCTGTTTCGCAAATTCAGAAGAAGAAGTTGCTAATTTGCATGCTTCGATAATCTTTTGTCTCAACGCGATGACATATTCGTAGGATGACTTTGTGTCATCGTCAATATTGTCAGATGTTATGAGATCGTGAAGCAACGACATAGGGCCACGCGGACGCGCGCCAAAGACGAGTTCAAAGGGAGAAAATCCCGTATGTTCATTGGGTACCTCTCTGTAAGCGAAGAGGGCCGCAGGTAAAACTCTGTCCCAGTCTTGAGGATGATCCTCAGTTATCTTCCCCAGTAAGTTTTTAAGTGTTCTATTAAGGCGTTCGACCATACCATTAGACATTGGATGGTAGATACTACTTAAAGATCTATCTATCTGCAGGGTAGACATTACTTGAGACATGGTATCTGATATTAGTTGGGTGCCATGGTCTGACAATATCTCTCCGGGGAACCCCAGACGAGAAAATATAAGCCAAAGAGCATCTGCAATATCAGCAGTAGTAATGCTCTTCAGAGGAATAGCCTCTGGCCAACGTGTGCACATATCAACACACGTCAAGATAAACTGATGTCCTCTGGCAGACTTGATCTTAAATGGACCAATAATGTCTATGGCCATTTTTTGAAACGGCCGAATAGGAATGTCCGCCGCCTGAATGGGTGCAGCATGCCGTGGACCTTTGGATTTAACTTCCTGACATACTTTACAAGATTGACAATAAATCCGTATGTCCTTGTTTACCAATGGCCAAAAGAAAGCCGCAAGGACTCTTGACTTAG
Source organism: Oreohelix idahoensis (assembly GCA_024509875.1). Lineage (NCBI taxonomy): Eukaryota > Metazoa > Mollusca > Gastropoda > Stylommatophora > Oreohelicidae > Oreohelix > Oreohelix idahoensis. Next base: position 56,673 of record JAMPIV010008659.1, read on the forward strand.
TACGGGAAAAACCCATGTGTCCAGCACACTGAGAGTCGTGAGCGTGCTGCAAAATTTTAACTCTCAAATTCTTGGGAACCAGGATTTGAGAATGACTTGACGTAATGGAGTCTTGAACCATACGTACAAGTACGCCATTCTTCTTTGTAATCCACGATTTACGACTTGTGTCCTTATTCGGATCACCTTTAGTTGCAAGAATGAAGAATTTCTTCAGAGTGGGATCATCTTCTTGCTGTTTTATAAACGAGTCACGAGAAATTACCAAGGGATTATCTTGGTTATGCACTTCATTATCTTCAGTAGATGAAGTTTGAGGCACATTAAGAGCCTGAGCTCTAGTGACTACAGCGTTAGCAATCTGCATGTTTTGCCTTTCCCAAGTGGAAATTTGTTGCGGAGTACATTCCTTGACTCCATGAATGCGACCGATGATGAGGTCAGCGATCGGATTCGGAAGAAGACATGCGTGTACATCTCCTGTAAAGAAAGGAGTAGCAATCCTAATGATAGCGGTAGAGTATTTCTCTACTGTGCCGCCAAATGTTACACATTTGACTACTTGTCCAGTGGCACGGGAAGGATCTACGAGTGACTGCCTAACACCAATTGTGGTGCATCCAGAATCAAATAGCACAGAGACTGGATTGTTATTCACTAAACCCTTATGTAAGACAAGAGACCCTCTTCCATCATGCGCGACTGATGCTGGAAGAGCAGGAAGAGGATGGCCACAGCTTAAAGTAGTCACTGTGGTTGGCTCAAATAACGTTTTGCATTGGGGGCACTGAGATGCTCTCCCAAAATCAAAAGCGGCACATGCCATATTACTAGCATCATTATTATCTTTACTCTGTTTATAGGCTTCATGGGACTCTTGTTGTGCAGAGTTTGCCTGAAAATGTGGTTTATGTCTTTTGTATTGAGATCTACCTCGGTTATTATCACCTCTGTAGTTATTGTTACCTCTATTGTAACCCCTATTTGGGTTTGAGTCATAGTACCCTTGGTTACCATTATCATATTCATTATAATGAGTATCTCTGTAATTATGATCTTGTTGACTCCAAGACGGATAACCCTGATAGTTTCTATAATTACTTCCTCTACGGAAATTCCTATAATTATGACCACCCCTGTGTCGAGAGCTATCAGGTCGTCTCCAGTTCTTTGAAGAAGAACCCTGAAATGATTGGTTACCTTGGTTTTGATAACTATTATGGTTACCTTTTTTTTTCAAATCTGTTTTGAGGTCCCTGAAATCTGTGTGAATAATTGGGATTGTATGGTGTTGCTGAAGCAACTGGCATACTCTCCTTAATCTTAGTGTTGCCAAAAGTCACGTCGGGGTGTGCAGTGACATATTGGGAACAATATTCTTCCATTTCTTTTAGAGATTTAGGTTTACGCTCATGTATAAATTCAAGGAAAGGTTTGTTCACACATGACATAATCTTATCTCTGAGCAACAAATCCATAAGTCCTTCATACGTTTTTTTCCGTTTTGGAAAGCTCAATCCAACGATCAACTGTGAGACGTGCCTTTGCAGTGAATTCTGAGAATTCTACCCCCGTCTCAGGTACCATCGTCTTAAATAAAAGGCGATAGCCTTCCTCACTTAGCTGATATTTTTTTATCAAAGCCGCCCTAATGACATCATAATTATCCTTATCTGCTTCTCCTACAAGGCATAATCTAGTCAAAGATTCACCTTTCAAGTTTTCTGATAATTGATTAGCGTATTGTGATTTATCCACATTATGTGTACGACAAGAACGTTCAAATCTATCCAGCCAGAATGTAATATCGTCACTGGACTGATTGAACGGTGGAACCTTAACCTTGTAAGTAGAAGGTTTACCATTACCACTAGATGCCTGATTAACATTACTCATACTTGTCAATCTCAATTTCTCCAACTCAAATTCATGTTCTCTTATTGCTTTTTTCTCTTCAGCATCTAATCTTTTTTGTTCAGCCTCCCTGTCTAATCTTTTTTGTTCAGCCGCAGCTTCTCTTTCCAATTTTTTTTGTTCAGCTTCCCTGTCTAATCTTTTTTGTTCAGCTTCACTGTCTAATCTTTTTTGTTCAGCTTCACTGTCTAATCTTTTTTGTTCAGCCGCAGCTTCTCTTTCCAATTTTTTTTGTTCAGCTTCAAATCTCCTTTCCTCTACCTGCATCTGCAATTTCTTTTGTTCAGCAGCAGCCTCAGCTTCTTTTTCTAATCTTTTCTCTTCCGCCATAGCTTTTCTTTCTTCTGCAGCTAATCTTTTCTCTTCTGCAGCTAATGCTTTGTCATATTGAGCAACTGCCCATTGTTCTAATTGTTGACCAGTCTTATCAAGAGCTTTCCCTTGAGTAATGAAATAATCTAGAGTAGACATGATGCCTAACAATAATACTAATCACCTGAATCAATAATAATACCCCAAGTTCTCAATGACCTGATTAATCAGTATACTATCCCAATATCTGTGGGTCACAAGCCTTTAATAAGGTCTTGTATAATAGTAATAATAATCAGGTACTGGTCTATACCATAATCCAAGTGCAGTGCACAGGCAATTGTGTCTTATGAAATATACCCATATAAAACATATGTCAACCAACAGAATACATAAAGTACAAATAGGACTGACAATACAAGAACGTTTGCAGAAATCAAAATAAATCAAATAGGGAAATCAATGAAGATAATCACTGAATCTGCAAAGAATAACAACACAAATGACGTCACAATATATGAAAATAAATTATGAATAGAACTGAAAGATAGAAAAGGTTAGACCAACAAATTACAAACAAATCAAAACAAAACTAAAGAACAAAGAAATATTACAAAAATAACAATAATTACAGACTTCACAGCTAACACAAAAGCAACAGTTGTCGCAGCAAATTTTCAATCAAGAAAATTGCACCTATAGAAAACGCCCACAACGGACCCTCTATGACGTGGGATACTCTGTTGTGAGGACGCCGCCCAACCTTAAACACAACCCGCTGACATAGAAACTAACATACTATACAAACAAATAACATGTAAACATAAATATATATAAATTATGTGTATGATAGTATGTGTTGCAAAATAGGCTCAGTCTTACAGTAATGGCAAAGTTATTTTTCATGAAAACAAACAAACTGCCACTTTATTCAATTAAACATTCTGGCCTTAAATATTAAAGTTCATATATGGCAAACAAGAAGATCCATCGATGAAACCAGGACTTCTTAGTTCACAAATACTGTCTTTCTGTTAACACTGACAAGAATTGATCCAACTGTTCTGTGAAACTCTATAATGTCTAATGTAAAAAATGTCAACAACGCTGACCTACATACTGCATTCACTTGACAGGTCACGTGACGAAGCGTTGACAAAGAGCAAACCAATACTGCAAGTGTGTCGTATCAGCCACAGGAAACGGTCTGGTATCGGTAATCTGTTGACTTCTGAATTTCTGCGAGGTCAAACCCAGAAAGCTGGTCCACCAGTTGATAAAGTTGATATTTAGTTGGATATATATATGTTGATAAAGTACACCAGAACACTCCTAGGCGGGAAGACAGGCGTCTATCATCATCAGTTGACAAGATCCCTATGGTGTTGCCTGCCCCACTGTAGTGTATGGAATGTCAACTTGACCTACGCAGTGTTGTGTAGACATGGATGGAGTGTATAATGTGCGAATGATGATAAGGGTTCGTGTTGTTGACAAATGTTCTCTTCTCACACTCATGTATGACCGGAAGTCATCGACACCAACGACTGTGTACCTTTTCTAAAGTTTAATTGGACGTACACACTCGACAGCACAGATAGTGACAAATCACAGGTTGCCATAATACATCATAGTACAGTGGACAAATGGTCTTGCAATGTTACATGGGCACTCATGTAGAATAATGGTATAATGGACTGTCAATAGCCAAGCACTCAGTATCGCCCATACATATATCATCTGACGTCACTGACTGAGCACGTCAGCTTGTAAACAATATTTCAGATGACTTCTAAACCTAATCTCGTTTAGCAACGATTCTTCAACATAATGTTCAGCACATATTTTTCCATATAATAATATTGAACCGCTAACAATGGGTTCTCATGTGTAGCAGTGATCTCTGGACTGATCAAGCGATAATACGGGCATCCCTTTTCTCTTCTTGAAAGTCCTACATGTTTTGGTTCCAAGATGGCTCCACTCGTGAACTGTCACTCACGTTTGAATACAGATAATGAATCTGTTCTAAAGTTAGTCATTCATACAACATTTCGTTGCTCTGTAGATTTGGTCATGAACAATAGACTGCATTCTACAGAATATAGTGCTGCTAGGAATCGAAGTCGTTTTTCATCGAGTCAAATATATTCTCTTAAACATTCAAATCGTAATTATCGACAATGGTGGCTTCGATCGAGAGTTCATAAGAGTATCTTTGATTACCTTGGTAGAGGGAATATGAAACTGCCATTCCTTGGCAAGATGAATAAACACTGGGGTAAAGCATACACGATAGGTCTAGACGACTATCACTTTCCCCAAAACCACTGAGATCACTTTTTCAAGGCATCAAGCCGACATAGCAAAACACACATAGTCCCTATCAGGACGAAGCCAAATCACACCACTCAAGCCACACATCCGCCGAATAGCCTTTGACCTCTCTAGAGACAACAGAACATATAGTTCGACTTAGATATGTAAAGATATACAGATATAAGACAGACTTGTCCTACTCAGACAAACAATACACATAAATTCAGGCCATAGATATTCTGAAGCAAGAACAATCTATTATTACCCAAACAACGAATAAATCGCAGTAAAATGTATTTATCCGCGGAGTTCAAGGGAAGTAACTCAATAATGACTTTCCCTTAAGCACTAAAAAATTACCTATGTATAATATTGTAAGATATCAAAGACTGCACGTAACACTGAGCACGTCAGCTTATAAACAATATTTCAGATGGCTTCTAAACCTAATCTCGTCTAGCGACGATTCTTCAACATAATGTTCAGCACATATTTTTCCATATAATAATATTGAACCGCTAGCAATGGGTTCTCATGTGTAGCAGTGATCTCTGGACTGATCAAGCGATAATACGGGCATCCCTTTTCTCTTCTTGAAAGTCCTACATGTTTTGGTTCCAAGATGGCTTCACTCGTGAGCTGTCACTCACGTTTGGATACAGATAATGAATCTGTCCTAAAGTTAGTCATTCATAAAACATTTCATTGCTCTGTAGATTTGATCATGAACAATTGACTGCAATCTACAGGATATAGTGCTGCTAGGAATCGAAGTCGTTTTCATCGAGTCAAATATATTCTCTTAGACATTCAAATCGTAACTATCGAAAATGGTGGCTTCGATCGAGAGTTCATAAGAGTATCTTTGATTACCTTGGTATAGGAAATATGAAACTGCCATTCCTTGGCAATACGACTAAACACTGGGGTAAAGCATACACGATAGGTTTAGACGACTATCACCTTCCCCCACAAATACTGAGATCACTTTTTCCCCGGCGACAGGCCGACATGGAAAAACACAGTCCCTATCAGGACGAAGCCAAATCACACCACTCTCTAGCGACACATCCGCCGAATAGCCTTCGACCTCTCTAGAGACAACAGAACATATAGTTCGACTTAGATATGTAAAGATATACAGATATAAGACAGACTCGTCCTACTCAGACAAACAATACACATAAATTCAGGCCATAGATATTCTGAAGCAAGAACAATCTATTATTACCCAAACAACGAATAAATCGCAGTAAAATGGATTTATCCGCGGAGTTTGATCGAAAGAGCCGACACAACTTTCAAGGGAAGTAACACAATAATGACTTTCCCTTAAGCACTATTTTGCTTTCAAAATATTTGCGAAGATAACAAGAATACCAATGTATAATATTGTAAGATATCAAAGACTGCACGTAACACACATACAAGTACTTTCCAAACGTAAAGGCTCATTCAAATAGATTTACTGTCAACAGAGATGAGCTTCAGAAGTACGTTGAAGCGCTCAAAGGAGAGTTTGCTAAACGAGGTCAAGACTTCAAAATTCACGGGCCCATGTTTTCTTACCTCATCAAGCCCGACTTAATTGATCATACTAACATCCCATTTGACCTATCTCTTTTCGAGTGGATGGATGTTGACAATTTTGAAATGCAACACATCGAATTCAAAGCATCAGAGTTATGGGCGATAAAATTTGTAGAATTGCGAAAAACTCTTGAAGGAAGCTGCTTGGAAAAGTCAGCTGCCATCCTCAACTGCTGGACATCCCTGCCTCAAGCGTTCACCTGTTTGAAGAAAGTTGCATTTGCTCTACTTTCGGCTTTTGGGTCAACTTATACATGAGAAAAAAATTTCTCACACATGAAAGCTGTTTTAAGTCCACAGAGAAGTCGCCTAACACTTGTGCATTCAGAAGCCTGTGTGAAGCTGAAATTGACAAAACACACACCTGATATTGAACAATTAACCAAGGAGAAGCAAGGACACGGGTCCCATTAATTGATTAATGACTCAGATCAATAATAATCAATGATTACTCATATTAAAATTTTAATAACGTGTTTTATGTTTGGTTTATTTAATTGTTTTGTTCTTCAAACTATTGGACTTTCTGTCTTAACAAAATATACATATGGCAATTTTATTATAAAATTTCAAACTAATGTATTCAGAACTTAAATTTTGCAAAACATAATATTTGTATTGATATTTGTTCCTATTTATATTAAAATATTGAATAATCTACAAAGAATAGAATAGTTATTTAATTTATCGGAAACATGTTAATACAAGATCATTTTTAAATTGTTTTAATAATTGTTGTATATAAAAATATGATGGACTTAGGTTGGCACGCTGAGTGACTTTGCAACATTACTTCGGCACGACACTACTAAAAGTTTGCCGACACCTGCTTTAAAGGATGACGTAGCAGATTATCTAGATAGATTCCAATTTTTATGCGATACGCATAACATAAAAAAGGAAAAATATGTTGAACAACTGATGGAATTTTTTACAGGTGACACAGTGACTACTCTTATGACAATAGACGAACATGACAGGACTAATTATGATGTTGTCAGTGCAGCATTGCTAAAAAAATACCAACTAAAAGAAGAAGACTATCGTCTTCGTTTTAGGACAATGTTGCCAGAAAATGGAGTAGATTTCTCTGATTTTGTTACAAAAATACGTCGTACATTTACACGATGGGTTGAGTTGTCTCAGACTGAGAAAACATATGAAGGTCTAATGGACTTATTATTGCGAGATAAGGTTTTGTCATCTGTTAATGATTCTTTTCTTGCATTCCTTCATGAGCGTAAGCCTAAAAACTTAAAAGATATGGAGGAATACTGTTGTCAGTATGCCACCGCGCATCCCCATGCTACAGTTAGCAATTCTAAAGTGAAAGAAGGGTTGCCAGCTGCTTCGGCAACACCATATGGCCCTAATTTCAAAAAAAAATTTCAGGGTGCTCAACAAAACTGGAATAGGGGAAGTAATCAGAATTACACGCAGAAGCGGAGTAATCCAACACACGATGGTTCTTCGTCTATGAATTGGAGACAAGATGGTAGTTCTCGTAATTTTAGTGGTAATAATTTGAGACACTTTCGCAAAGGCTATCCAAATAATAACTATTCGAACTTTCGAGGTAATCATTCTCGACGTCAAGATTATGACGATGGTGAATTTAGAAACCGGGATTCAAACCGGAATGATGATTACAATAGGCAATATGATAACAATTACAGGGGAAATGATAGTCGAAATAATTACAGGGGAAATGATAATCGAAGCAGACCTAGATTTAACAAAAAAAAGACCTTTCCAACAGGCAAACTCTGCACAACAAGAGTTTGATGGAGCCTGTAATACAGTAAATGATAGTGGTAACTCTAGGGCTATCACTGGTTGTGCTTTCGATTTTGGGAGAGCAACTGAATGCCCCCAATGCTTAAGATTGTTCGACTCATCGACTGTATCTACTCTAAGTTGTGGTCACCCTCTTCCTGCTCTACCTGCTACAGTTGCGCATGATGGGAGAGGATCTCTCATCTTGCATAAGGGTCTAGTGAATGATAGTATAGTCTCAGTACTCTTCGATTCGGGATGTACTACCGTCGGGGTTAGGCAGTCTCTGATAGATCCTTGCTGTGCCACTGGAAAAGTGGTCAAATGTGTTACATTTGATGGGACCATAGAAAAATATCCTACTGCTATTATTAGGATTGACACTCCCTTCTTCACAGGAGATGTCCATGCATGTCTTCTTCCTAATCCTATTGCGGATCTTATAATCGGTCGAATTCATGGGGTTAGGGAATGCACACCGCAACAAATTTCTATTTGGGAGGAACAAAACATCCATGCACTTAATGCTCATGGTAACATTAAGCAATATGGGAACAAAAATTTTCGTGGACAATATAGTTTCCCACGAAATAACGATACTGCCTCTAATGGGAGTTGGCGTCAGGCCAACAAAGGTAAATCAAGTTTCGATCACGGTGAGGACTTTCATAAGTGTCATGTTAAGATTCCTCAGGGAAACCGTGCATCGAATTCCCAGATTCCTGATAAGTGGGTAAAAGAAAACAAAACTGTTAGTACCCATCGTACTCAGCTCAGACAGTATGATGTTAAGCACATTGCCATAGGAAAAAATAACAACAATTTGGCTAGGAAAGGTAATCATGATTATGAACAACACCAAGGGCTTTCATCACGTGGTAATTTTCCTTCAAGTAATTGGAGACAATTTAAAGGTCCTCAGAATTTTGGTTCTAATATTCATGGGAACTTTAATAAAAGTTACCAACCTGATAATAGTTTTTCTTGCAAACAACAAAATCCATGTTTGTCTTACTTCCCTCAAGAGAGAATAGACTTCTCATTTCATGGAAAGGTCCATACACTATAGTCTTCAAAATTTCCGATGTTGACTATATTGTCGATGTGGATGGAAGGCATAAAACCTTCCATATAAATATGCTAACAGAGTTTATTGAACGTCCAGACTATTTGCAGCCTATTTTCCAGGCGATGGACGACTCTCCAGTCCAACATGGTCACATCTCATCCCTGTCCGTTATACAGGATGAGGAAACTATTTTTTCTGACGTTAACTTACCTCTTCCTGCGATTCCACTGAATTCAACGGAATCGTGGAGGGACGTTACAATATCTTCGAACTTGTCTTTTGAGGAGCAACGTCAAGTATCCTCTACGCTACAATCATATCAGGATGTCCTTACCGATATTCCTGGACACACAGATGTCATAGAACATGACATCATACTTACTGATCGTAATCCGATCAGAGTAAGACCATACCCAATACCTATTCATTTTCAAGCACAAGTCGAGAAAGAACTGGATGAAATGATTCAACTGCAAATAATTGAACCATCCACTTCAGCTTATTCTTCGTCGATAGTTATTGTTCGAAAGAAAGACAATAACATGCGTCTTTGCGTTGACTATCGCAAATTAAATCAAGTTACGAAGTTCGATGCTGAACCTATGCCATTATTAGATGATCTACTTATTAGATTTTCTAAAGCTAAATTCTTTACTAAACTAGACTTGTCGAAAGGTTATTGGCAAGTCCCACTGACGGAACACGCCAAACCTCTCACTGCTTTTTCGACACCTAGGGGTCTGTTTCAATGGAATTTTATGCCTTTCGGGCTTATGAACGCCCCAGCGACTTTCGTGCGCATGATGCGACGAATTCTATCAGATCGTGCAGATGTCATCGCATATTTAGACGAGATCTGTCTTTTCAGCGATACTTGGGAAGAACACTATTTGGGTCTAAAGGAATTGCTATCTACTCTACGTGAGCATAGTTTGACTGCAAAACCCTCTAAAGCTTTTGTTGGGTTTAGTGAAATTTCATTCCTAGGTCATCGAGTTGGTCATGGTCTGTTGAAGACAGAGGACCAAAACATTTCGAAGATATTAAATATCTCGGTTCCGAAGACAAAAAAGCAAGTGCGTAGTCTCTTGGGATTGATACAATTCTATGGAAGATTCATTGAGAATCTGTCCTCCATTATGGCACCACTTTCATCGTTATTGAAAAAAGGTTCTCCTAATATGGTGCGTTGGTCCCAGGAATGCCAATCGTCATTGGATCAGGTTAAGAATTTGTTCTCATCTCATCCTATCTTAAGACTACCAACGATTGATAAGACTTTTGTTCTTCGTAGTGATGCCTCTTCCACTGGGATTGGAGCGGCACTAATGCAGGAATATTCAGGAACTCTGCATCCTGTAATGTATATTTCTAGGAAGCTAAATGCGGCAGAAAGGAATTACTCGGTTTTAGACCGTGAATTGTTGGCTATGGTTTGGTCCATTCTTAAGCTACAAAGGTTCCTTCTGGGCGCGCATTTCTTTATGGAAACCGACCAAAAAGCTCTTACAGCTATGCAAAGTAAGGATTTGAAGAGCTCGAGATCTACTCGTTATGCTATTGCTCTTCAGCCTTTCCATTTCACGGTGCGAGCTATCCGTGGTTCGGATAATGTGATGGCGGACATATTGTCCAGATGCCCACATGATTCCAGTTAAATTTGTGTCCTAGTTTTTCCTGATACACTTTCGGGCTTAGGTCTGTCCTTAATATCCTAATATGTTGTAATACAAATGTATTTGGATGATGTTTAGATAATTTAACAAATTTCATTTTGTCCATCCATCAGTGATATGTTGCTAATATAGCATTGTAATTCATGACATTTGTATATTGCTATAATTATAGTATTTGGTAATGTTTGATATATGATTGGTATTGCCAGCAACTTAGGTTTCTTTAATGGTACCCCCTTTGTTTGTTTGGCTTAAAGGAAATATTTTCTCCTATGTTGGGAGATGATTTGTATCCTCTTCAGACGCTTTGTTTATGCGTCTATTGTACCTGATATTAGGTTCATTTTTTTCATGAGCACATAAGTGATACTTGTGCAATCTTGCTCATGGACATATTAAAAAAAAATTCATTTTTTTTTTACAGGGGGGTTGTAGTAATATGTTGCTGTCATTTTTGACGGAGTCATCTGTCAAGTTATTTGCTTATGTTTTTATCATAAGAATAATTGTGTCTTTACCTGCGATGTCAGGTTGATTAGGGGTTGTCTTCCCTTGTTTATTCATTCATTGTGTTTGACCTTTAGGGTCAAAGGTAGACAGTTCTGGCGTATGCCCATAGGCAGGGTTTTTTAAGCGGGAGTTGAGTTAGACTTCCGGCAAGCCGTGAAGTGTCCTGGGTTTTCTGAAGGGACCAAGGGTCCATTGTGTTTTTCGGGGTGAATCTTCGAAGTGACTGCGATGGCAGTTTTCCCCAGTGAATCTCTGTGCGTTGGAATGACAGCAGAGTTCCTTTTTATGTTCTGTGGATACGGTTACAGGTAATACCGACTTTTTCTATTACTATGCTTTCGGTGGCAGAACATGTTAGAAGATTGCCTAGTCTGTGAACTGGAGCTCACCGATCCTCCATTTCAGAACTTATATTTTGTGCTCGAGGTAGCCATCCAAGACTATTAGTCTTTATATTGTCCAGAAATCCAGTGACGAAGATATATTGTGGGAACCGCAGATTGGCGGAATTTATGTCTACAATAAGCATTACTGCAGGGTTGATGATAACCTGCTTATCAGAAGTACACAGCTGACGTCAGAACGAGGACTGTGTTTTCGGCTAATGTACTACAGCCTAATACAGTGCAATTGGCGGGGAATGCCAAGTTGCACCTATGTGTCAAAGTGATTAGGGTATCTGACGCGTTTAGTCAGTGATACCAGGGTGACGCCACGAACTGTCATTATTGAAGAACATTGTATTGACCATGCACGAATATTCAAATGTTTACCAGCTTGTTGAATGCCTAATGTATACCTATCGATTTCCGGTCAGCATGACCTTGTTACACTGACTGTTCCTGTTGATACCATGTGTGTTCTCGTCAATAAATGTTTTGAAACGTGCCTGCAGTGTCCAAGCATCCTTGACTACTGCATGTGAGTGTATGGGTTGCAGGGTCTACATATATACGAGCCTAAACACATTCGCGCCTTCATTCGCACCCACACTCAGTTCATCATACGCTCGCACTACACACCTAACAACATGTATACTGTCTTGGGCCAGTGATCACCTCAACAAGAGAAAAAGACAGTTACAATCCCCTTCCTCCTTCCACTGATTTTTGTACTTGTTGTGGATGATGGTTTTTGCTTCCCGATACGGCAATGGATGGCTGTATTGTTCATTTTACTGCCACTTCTTGATAGAGCATCTGCTTTCCCATTACCAGCAATTCCACAATGGGAGGGTAACCACTGAAGGGCAATGGTTGATGACCTTTGGATGATGTTAAGCTCAGATCTGATCTCATTCATCATGTTATCATTTCTGGTGTTTTGTACTGATTCCAGTAATGATCTGCAGTCGGTGAAGATTACTATCTTAGCTGGGGGTTGTTGTTCGGGCCTGGTGAAGATTTTCAGGGCTTGCAGTAGTGCCATAGCTTCTGCCCTGAAATTGGAGGAGATCTTTCCAGTTGGGAAGGCCTTTCGGATGATCTTTCCATTTAGGAATCTTATAAAAGTCCCCCCACCACCGTTCTTTACTGCCCCCTCAGCGGATCCATCTGTGTATGCGTGTGTCCACTCCTTCGGGTTGTACTTTTCTTCAATCATTTCTTGAGCCAAGGTTTTTAGTTGTTGAGGGATCTGGTGGCCTTTCTTGTTTATTTCAGGGACTTCTGTGAAGATAGATATATTTCCATGGCAGTCGTCTGGCTCCTCATAGTCAATTAACATTTCAATCTCAGTAGATTGTTTTGGGAGGAGGTCTTCGTGGCATCGATGCAGATGTTTGGAGATGTTTAGGAAGCTGGTTCTTTTCAGCCTGTTCTTTGTCAGGCTATGGAGTTTGGCATGAATTGGATGACTTGGCATTCGTAGAACAGGTTAGCTAACTTCGAGGGTCATCAACGGAGCAACCTCCTTCCTTTACAGAGTCCATACAGAACATGTTTATTTACGTTACAAATTCATATAATAGTTCATGGCATAATAAATATTCATCATATATAGATTCATCTCCAAGTAGTGCAGTCCAGTCCAACTATATAGATCAATTATTATCGTCGTCAAAACATAGTAGGCTATATATACGCGTTGCTGCGGTGCAGTCAACCGAAAGTGAGACCTACCAGTTTGCGAACTTGGATCATAAAGAATGATCAAACACTCCCGTAAATCTTGTCTTTCAATAAACAATTGTTGTCCATAACCATAAGTTTGTAGTGGTTTTTGATGTTATTGTATGGTTGTTATGTTACCTAGTGTACTGGATGAGGTCAGCTGTGAAGGCTCCTGAGATAAAAGTTTATGTGAGTTACAGAAGGCCTTTCTGCTACCACTTACGACCTCAAACAGACCTATTCTACTATAATGAATGTTAGCTACGTTAAAAGTCTAGGGTACTGAATGGTGATGTGTAGGTAATAAAATACACAGACACACACATGTAAATTCTAAGTCTAATAATGATAATAATAAACTCTATGATAAACTGAACTAACACTGGCTGTTGTAGTTTAAGTTTGAAAATTTTTTAAAATTTATTAGTCCGGAACCAATTGTTTCTTTTGGTCAGAACATATGAAATAATATGTATTTATCAATGAAATGCATATATATATTGCATAATCAAATGAAAATTTTGTACATAGGTATATTATTACAATGGTTAATATTAATAATATCTACAATGTCTTGGGAAAAAACTAGCACTGGATGTTTAGTTGGGGTGGCGTCATCATGCCCAATCTATGGCTACAAAGTTACTTGTCCTCGACATATGGACTGATATTAATGTTTATATAATAAGATTTTATTTCTTTAATGATAGTGAACACAGTTGATAAATCAGCAGCAGGCCAGGTTTGCACTCATCTGGCCTGTGACGATGTAGTACAGAATTCTTGTGGCCCACTCCTCTCAGTAGCTGGAGTAAAATGTTAGGCTGCACAGACACCCGCTTTTGTACTTCTACAAAAGCATCTGGCACAATCGTAGTGCCAGATCAGAAACTCTGAAACAAAATTTGTGCCATGTGTCAACACTCTGTTTACTGCGCCACTCTTACACACAACACCACAAAACAACATTACACAGATTGGGTCAGATCTTTCTGACCAACTTAGCACATCTCACCCAGTTGTTATCAAATAGTACCAGTTTCCCAAGACTGCATTGCATCCGAAATATGTTCAATAGTTTCCTCTTCCATTCAATAAGGTGGGTGATATGTTCCCACTGATCTCAAATATAAATCCGCCTTCCATAGTCTTAGATAGGTTTTCATATATTATTTGTTTGTCTCTAGGCCCTGAACTCCTGCTGGGGACCTAGAGTAAGCACTCACTTGTCGTAATCATTTTTCATGATATGGCAGTATCAATCACTCAAAATATTAAAATAAACAAGATAAATGCTTTTTCCCTTACCACAATTCAGAATTGAGAACACAGTTACTTAGTACTAGCAAAACTCAGCTGAGCTGCTGGCTAGATTAGGGCGTCCCACTGATTTTTATTTAATTATTCCTGGAAATCACCTCTAGCAATAACGTACTGTGTCAATGGACAGTCTTCTATCAAATGGCACAAGCGTGCGTCTCTCATTCAATATTATAAATGCTTTTGTCCAATCAGCGGACTTCCCCTCTAACTTTTTCAAATATTCAAACTAAAAGTCAAATTTCAGTCCAGTCTCAGTCTAGTATGTAGTATTTTTCCCAAAATTACACTTGTTTTTTGGACTAACTACATGAAAAAACTACACAAACCTGCCCCACTAAGTTATTTTTAGCTACTATCCTCCGACTTTGCCCCTCGTTCATCTGCAGTTTGATTTTTGCATTTTTAGGCTCAAGGACGCCAAAATGTAACTAGTGAAAATAGGCACAAAAAAACTGTTCGCTAGTCTGATTGGAACAATACGGTCTTTCGTCAATATCTTCCGTGTTATCTGTCCGTCTGTGTAATTAAAAGTATATTATTTCTCTACTCAAGATGGGCTATCAAACTAGCTAGGTTTTATTTTCATAACTTTATTATTAAAGAAAAACCTACTTTTCTCAAGGTTAGTTTTTGAAATTTGTTTTTGAACCTTCGTCCACGGCGTTTGCCGCTGTATTCAAACAAAACAACTAATTACCGTAAAACGTCCAAGATACGACTGTTTCTAACAAGAGCTAAGGTCGTTTTTCTACCAATTCCTTACATTGTGTCAACTAGCGTCGTGATTTTTTCCTTTAAACTACAAATTGCGTCTTTTTGCCTTTTAGATTCAAACACGTGTTTCGACCGTCATAATTTTTTTCTTTTATCTCCGTTTCCCTCCCGTCTAAAAGGGTAAACCGTTTAGTCTGCATGTTCCAACTAGTTAGTTTCAATGGCGGTAGAAAGCGCTGGCGTAAGCGAGAATGTATCCTCGTATCTTACGTATAATTTTATCCCTACATGTTATCTTACCCGTTATCTTTATAATTGGAGGTATTTTAACGTTGTATCACTGTATTTTTCACCACACATAAGTGGTTCATTACTACTTTAAGTATAATAAAGGCCGACCCTCTGGCCAAAATCTCAAAAAGATACTTCCGCACTATAACGCTATCACTGGGAGTAAAGCAAGATACATCCGACTCGCTCGGAGCTTATAATCAAAAGGGTAAAAGTAGAACGTAGTCAAGTGGCACTATACCAACCGTGCCACGTCATAAGATTACTATATAATTCGCGTTCAATAAAATACCGTGAAGCGTGAGAAACATAAATTTATAGCCTCTCAAGCATCTAATGCGTAACTTTAAAAGTGCTCACAACTGTAGCAGACGACACGTAACAACGTGTTAAAAATAGGACCTCTTCACCACTCTGTTATAAATTAGATTTAAAACACACGTGTCTAGTTTATCCTATTATTCTGTTAACGCGTGATATGAACACTAGTCATCTAAAAAAATTACATAAAATGGATAGAAGTAAATAATATATGCCGTCAGTAGACAGTTATTTAATGTATGTACTAGTCAATTTAAAACATCTCTTACTGGAAAAATAGCGAGTAATTAAATTTACTTTACGGCTGGAAAGTTAGTATAAGTTATTTAATTAGCACAGAAAAATCTCAGTGAAATATATATTGAAAACTTTAAACCCATTAAATCACTTCAAATCTAGTATATCAATTACCGCAATCAGAAAAATGAAACACTCCACGGAATCTATTAATTTTCACTCTGCACGAGAAATCTTAAGATAACGAGCTAGTTAATTCAGATAGATTTCTGGCAACTGATCATGGCTATCGGAGAGACATGGTATATATTGAAAAATTCCGTTCAATCGTTCTCTAATGCGAAAGTCACACCTCTACCAGACCCGAGCCAATTTGTCGTTCGATTTCTTGAATCAAAGGTAATTTTACCACCTCTTGACTTTCATAATCTCCGCCTTGCCGAAAATCAGCTACGCGATTTTCACCTGAAAGTTTTACAATCCAAGGTCCGTCTCACTGAATATCGTGTGTTCCCCTGATCAAAGAATCTATTACGCCATGCTCCGCGCTTCGCTCTCTGTTTCACATAGGGCTTGATTGCCAGATGGCCCCCGTGTTAATTAAACTGGTGAATCCTTCGTTCATGTAGCAAAAGTATACTCTAGATGGGAAGGGGAAAAAGTGGATGATTACTGCTGCACTCTTTTCATCTGTGACAGTATATCTCATCCACCACCACCGTCTTCTAATCATCTATTGTTCCACAGCCACATTTCTGGTTCTTGTAATTAGTTCCGTGTTCATGATCTAGTCATGCCATTTCTATCCTTTGGGTTTATGCGAGCACCCATTTATGAAAGTCTGTAGATTCCTGTCTGCCATTCTTGCTGTTCTCCACGTTTCTTCTTCTTCTCCTCCTTCTTCGTACACTCTCAGAAGTCTACTTAAATATTTTCAAAGTGGTCAACAGTGAGGCTATTTCTACACGTTTCAGTGCCATACTAAAGTACTGTACTGTGACGGATGAAATTCAGCTGTCCATGAATTGTTAGATGATATGGTAGTACCCTCGAATAGCATCAGTACACCTGAATATTGTTGTAATTTTATCGTCAACGTGGAATTCTACCACCTGGGCAAATTAGTATGCACCATTTCCACGTGGATTTTTCCCCACGTTGGCTAATTAATATGTAAACAGCTATCGTGCGTGCATCCAGGACATCGCTTTGTCTTAAGTTGAGTTTAAACCACACCTACTGCCTATCTCTAGAGCTATGAGCATCAAGCATTTTCTAGTCTTTTTTCTGCCACCCCTTCAAGAAGGCGTTGCCAAGAGGAGACGTGAGCGGTCAGTATCAAAAGACTGTGGTGGTCCCAGAAGAACGAAACAGCTTTTCACACCTACGGTTTACACGTTCAAACCGCTGGCGGACCGAGAGATACAGGGGGAAATCGAACGAAGGAGAGACGGGGAAAGTCTAGCGGCGAAACAGAATAGTTCCCTGATTTCAAATAAGGTGTGAATCTTCACATGTCGCTATTACTTTTCATTCCATTAACTATAAATTGGCATCGCCGAAAATGCAGTTTATCATTCGTTTGCTTGTATTTAACAGAGATGTGTAAACATAATTTTAAAACGCTAAAGTTTATTAACCAAGTACTAGCTTATAGTAGAAGCTAACAGGTTTTCCCTTGGATTTCTGCTATATTGGAGTCTATATTCATTCTTTTGTGCTACGGTAAAATATATTAGTCTTGAGGGATTGAGTCGCTTAGTTCCTTCATTTATTTCACTGGACTTTTGTGGTCATTTAAACCTATTATTTCTGCCTAGAATCTTGAAACCATCACAAAGTTTTCCAGATGTAAATTAAATGATATAACTATCCGTTATTTCCCGAGATGATAGATGTGTAACATAATTTTAAAACGCTAGGCGAGCGAAATTGTTTATTAACCATACTTTCTTGTCAGTTATTCAAGGTCTCGTTTAGTTTCACCTAGCTTTGGCGGTTATTTCACCGCGTGTAAATTTTGAGTAATTTTAAACTGTTCCTAGCTTAGTGTCAATTAAAACGATACATTAGCTAGTTCACTCGGGAAGTTTTTATTTCAGTCATATATTACATTAAATCATATAAAGTTCCCTGGCCTGATGAGGCAGAACTGACAGCACTAATCTATTTAATCAAAACCCATATGACAGTAAACAGTGTTCCTACCACCAACTTCTCCTGAGAACATTTAAGGCTAGTTTGTCAAAGAACCGCCTGTGAGTAACATTCTACTGTTGAGATATTTCCCAGTCATTACGCCAAACTTCTAGAAACAAACTTAGTCCCTATAACAATCACTGCAATCTGACAAAGAATCCTTGCTATGAAAATTATAATCAACACACCATTTCAGCGAAATCTCCGAGCAAAATTAGCGGTGGCTATACGGAGCTTTCTGGGGCTGGACTGGACAAAATAATAAGACATATATAATAGTCTTAAGAACTGTGTGTGATTAATTCTATGGATATATGCAGCCGACAGAGGGGGTAAGTGTGAATAAAAGCGAGCTCGCTGAATGAATGCAAGAAGGGGAAACGGAATGAAAGAATTTAGTTTCTAAATGTTTACTACTAATATAACACCTTCCTTGTACCTATTCTCTCACTAAGGCTGAAGGCCCACGGGAAAGTTAAATTAAGGACATATCCTATATACCCGTCCCGTCTACCCCGCTCCCCATGGTCAATCCTTTGTTTGATCTGTTGGGTAAACACACCTCGGGTGGGATCATTTTCCTAGTCTTTCCATGTTCCAGGGTCTATGAGAATACATATTATTTATTTTCCCTTTATGTAACTATGATTTCACCTGATGACATTGATAACGATGTATTAACTGTTGTAATCTATTTTTTCTTTCTAAAGATATAATAAATTTTATACCCTTTCAGCTATTAGTTTGTGGTCAAAACCCTTCCCTGATATATATATATATATATATATATATATATATATATATATATATATATATATATATATATATATATATATATATATATATAATATGTGCCCATAGTACCTGTTCGTTTCTACGTATGTACGTATTTATGTCACTAAATTGTTTGTGTGTGCGTACGAGAGGATAGTGTATTAGACTCAGTATCTAGTGGAATAATACTTCTTCATCTTAGTGGGTCGTGCTATATAGGTGAGTTGAGCAATCGCTCAACCCAAGACAGTTTTTTTTCCTACACTCTGTATTCCTCGTAAACAGGACTATTTCTCACACCTTTCTCTCACATAGCTTTCCACTATCTCACCCCTGCTCGATTGGGACCATAAAAATAAAGCCTATATAAAACTCACGACATGTACTTCAGTGACATCTGAGTTGAAGGTCTGATTTTTGTGTTGGACTTGGTTTCTTTTTTTCCCATAGATTTCACAAAAGCAATGAAAACTCTTCTTACCGTTTTGTATTCCTATTTTGATATCAATGCCTGTTACGAGATATGATTAAAAGATGCCTCTCTGACATATTCATTCGGTGTGGCCATTGAAAAGACTTCACTAAAACCTTTCATATCTTTCAAATACCTTAGGAGACACAGGAACAAATGGGATGCAGAACATTCAGGCCAGCTAAAAAAAAAAATTTAATAACTTAATAAAAGTTGATGCATATTATCAGATGAGCAGAAGAGAACAAGTTGTAATCTTCAGACTTCACAGGGGCCACAACAGATTGGAATACCATCTATTCAACAAGCTAAAGATATGAACTGCCAATGAGTGTAACTGTGGCATCGATAAAATTACTGCTGAACATCTGCTTCAAAAATGCCCAACATATGAGCAACAGAGACAACATATATGACTGTCAGCAGTACCACTCCTGGAAAAACAACAACTCTATGGCGAAACAAATATTCTCAAGCTGACCGCTGCTATCTTTGGAAATATTCAAGCAGACGTTTGAGAGTGTAGGAAGAAGAAAAAGAAGATCGATGTAACACTCATGAATTAAATAATGATCGATGTACAAGAGAAATAAACTCTACAACACTGATTAACTATTTGTTGTATTACAAATAGGCTCTTGGCTGCATGTAGATTCCGGGCGGGCGGTTTCTTTGTGAAGACCAAGAAAGAATTGGACACTGCTTCCTCAGCCATGTCTTAAGAAACGACAAACAGGAGGTTGTGCCTTGTGCTGGTCACCCATGATGTAAAACAAATTACTACAACAACCACCGCTGTAAGAACCTACCCATACTGTGGAGCAGACTTCCTGCAAGGGGGTCACCTACAGTGGCGTGTCCTTGTTCCAAATGGAGATAACAGGGAAATGATGATGATGATGGCGACGACGACGACGGCAACGATGATGTTGACAATAATGATGATGATGAAATAGCTCTATTCAACAAGTGCCACAAACAGCTCTCATTCAACAAATACCACAAACATCTCTCATTCAACAAGTGCCACAAACAGCTCTCATTCAACAAATACCACAAACATCTCTCATTCAACAAGTGCCACAAACAGCTCTCATTCAACAAATACCACAAACATCTCTCATTCAACAAGTGCCACAAACAGCTCTCATTCAACAAATACCACAAACATCTCTCATTCAACAAGTGCCACAAACAGCTCTCATTCAACAAATACCACAAACATCTCTCATTCAACAAGTGCCACAAACAGCTCTCATTCAACAAGTGCCACAAACAGCTCTCATTCAACAAATACCACAAACATCTCTCATTCAACAAGTGCCACAAACATCTCTCATTCAACAAGTGCCACAAACAGCTCTCATTCAACAAGTGCCACAAAGAGCTCTCATTCAACAAGTGCCACAAAGAGCTCTCATTCAACAAATACCACAAACAGCTCTCATTCAACAAGTGCCACAAACAGCTCTCATTCAACAAGTGCCACAAAGAGCTCTCATTCAACAAGTGCCACAAACAGCTCTCATTCAACAAGTGCCACAAAGAGCTCTCATTCAACAAATACCACAAACATCTCTTATTCAACAAGTGCCATAACAGCTCTCATTCAACAAATACCACAAACAGCTCTCATTCAACAAATACCACAAACAGCTCTCATTCAACAAATTCCACAAACAGCTCTCATTCAACAAGTGCCACAAACAGCTCTCATTCAACAAGTGCCACAAACAGCTCTCATTCAACAAATACCACAAACATCTCTCATTCAACAAGTGCCACAAACAGCTCTCATTCAACAAATACCACAAACAGCTCTCATTCAACAAATACCACAAACAGCTCTCATTCAACAAATTCCACAAACATCTCTCATTCAACAAGTGCCACAAACAGCTCTCATTCAACAAATACCACAAACAGCTCTCATTCAACAAGTGCCACAAACAGCTCTCATTCAACAAATACCACAAACAGCTCTCATTCAACAAATACCACAAACAGCTCTCATTCAACAAATTCCACAAACATCTCTCATTCAACAAGTGCCACAAACAGCTCTCATTCAACAAGTGCCACAAAGAGCTCTCATTCAACAAGTGCCACAAACAGCTCTCATTCAACAAGTGCCACAAAGAGCTCTCATTCAACAAATACCACAAACATCTCTTATTCAACAAGTGCCATAACAGCTCTCATTCAACAAATACCACAAACAGCTCTCATTCAACAAATACCACAAACAGCTCTCATTCAACAAATTCCACAAACAGCTCTCATTCAACAAGTGCCACAAACAGCTCTCATTCAACAAGTGCCACAAACAGCTCTCATTCAACAAATACCACAAACATCTCTCATTCAACAAGTGCCACAAACAGCTCTCATTCAACAAATACCACAAACAGCTCTCATTCAACAAATACCACAAACAGCTCTCATTCAACAAATTCCACAAACATCTCTCATTCAACAAGTGCCACAAACAGCTCTCATTCAACAAGTGCCACAAACAGCTCTCATTCAACAAGTACCACAAACAGCTTCAACTCACAATTTACGTTCAGGTCTTGGTGTTGTGGATAGATTTTTCGTCCCGTGTTCCCTGTACTGAGCTCTTTTGAATTTCTCTGTCCTCCTACAGGCAACGTACTGACCATTGTGGGTGATCTGATCAATGTCAGACACTTGGGCCCCGGTTAAAAAATATAATCTGTTGATAAAACAAAATTTTCCCTATACTTCCCGGGGATTCTGAAGAATCAAAGAATGAATAAGACTTCTAAACCCTCAGGCTTATCGGTCCAGGCGACTATTATGAGATTGTACACAAGGCTGACAAATTGTACACAAGGCTGACAAATTGTACACAAGGCTGACAACCTCATCAAGTAAAACAAATTGTCCCAGACACCACTGCTACAGGAGCATGTGACTACTTAGTGCAAGCTTCCTCTAAGAGGACCACCTCCAGAGGTGGCCTCATGCTCTGTAAGGAACGCCAAAGAAACTAGTGACGATGATCAAACAAAATAAATTAAGGATTCGTGTTGAAAAGACAAAACCAAGCAAGAACAACAACGTAACTGAAGATCCTGTAACACAATAAGGGATTGAGTGTTTATTGTTACTTGTAAGTTAGAATGTCAATTTTTTTTTGCGTTTAATTACTGTAAAGTGTTCGCGAGATTGGAAAACAACCTTTTAATACAAATTAAATCAAAAAATGTTTAAAGACTTTGAGAAAACATGAATAAAAATGTATTTTAAGTAGAGTAATCAGCTGTGGGTGAGAGGAAGACGCTGGCAATAGGTGGGGCACGCACACTGAGAAAACCTGCTGATAGTATTTCCATGCAGTCCTTCTTCTGGAATTACCAAGGTTGGAGAGGTAGAGACATAAAGACACACTGGGTAGACACACAGGGTAGACACACTGGGTAGACACACAGGGTAGAGAACTGGGTAGACACACAGGGTAGAGAACTGGGTAGACACACAGGGCAGAGAACTGGGTAGACACACAGGGTAGAGAACTGGGTAGACACACAGGGTAGAGAACTGGTGAGACATACAGGGTAGAGAACTGGGTAGACACACAGGGTAGACAACTGGGTAGACACACAGGGTAGACAACTGGGTAGACACACAGGGTAGAGAACTGGTAGACACACAGGGTAGAGAACTGGGTAGACACACAGGGTAGAGAACTGGGTAGACACACAGGGTAGACACACAGGGTAGAGAACTGGGTAGACACACAGGGTAGACAACTGGGTAGACACACAGGGTAGACAACTGGGTAGACACACTGGGTAGACACACAGGGTAGAGAACTGGTAGACACACAGGGTAGAGAACTGGGTAGACACACAAGGTAGAGAACTGGGTAGACACACAGGGTAGACAACTGGGTAGGCACACAGGGTAGACAACTGGGTAGACACACAGGGTAGACAACTGGGTAGACACACAGGGTAGACAACTGGGTAGACACACAGGGTAGACAACTGGGTAGACACACAGGGTATAGACAACTGGGTAGACACACAGGGTAGCCAATTGGGTAGACACACAGGGTAGACAACTTGGTAGACACACAGGGTAGACAACTGGGTAGACACACAGGGTAGACAACTGGGTAGACACACAGGGTAGACAACTGGATGCAGGGATGAAACTGACGACTAAGACATGGAAGGACTTTGAGCAGATGCCACGAGCTTGTTAAATACATATGCTAATTTGGGGAATTGAAAGGTAATGAATGATTGAATGAATGATTGAATGAATGATTGCATGAATGACTGAATGAATGAATGATTACATGAATGATTACATGAACGACTGAATGAATGAATGGTTGAATGAATGATTGAATGAATGATTGAATGAATGATTGCATGAATGACTGAATGAATGAATGATTGAATGATTGAATGAATGTTTGAATGAATGATTGCATGAATGACTGAATGAATGATTGAATGAATGATTGAATGACTGATTGAATGAATGATTGAATGAATGAGCTATACTCAAACTGACAGTGAACATCGCAGAAAAGCAACGAGAGAATGACAGAAACTACGAGGATGGGCAATTAAGATGAAACAAGCCATTTAATTATAAGAATGACCTACTTTTCTACAGTTCCTACACAGTCCGCCTTTAGGATCTCGTTGACATTTGACATCACATTAGGTAAGGTGAAAGGTCTAACACGCGGAGTTAACAACACACGACGTGGGCCTGTAAGATCACCGCCATTAGGCCACACCCTGAAATAATTAATTCCGGTAATATAAATCTGTGGCAGCAATAAATGCAATTTAAATTACCGTTGTCAATTAGTGACAATTTTGTGCTTTTAAATGAATTATTTAAAAAATATATATATAATATTTGATTGGATGTCTAATCTGAAGTCATTATTTTTGTTGTTATCTCCCCCCTCCCCTGATTTTAATTTTGCCATGAAGTGTCCGTGGAGATGTTTATTTCTAATTAAATCAACAATTCTGTGGCTTTCTTATTTCTGTTGTCTGTTAAAGAGAAGGCTTGATTGTTAAAATACTAATTTATTCGTGCGATTACGATAAAATATCCCAGCTCATTATGTTATTTTTTTTTCAGTTGTTCTACAAATACGATCGTCCGACTGGCAGACTCGGCAGAGTAATTAGAACGTTTGCCTTTCTCAACAAAGTAACCGGGTTCCGGGTTCGAAACCTGGTTACGTCACGCTGCAGTCTACCTAGCTGTAAACGGAACCTGACTCTGCTCTTGAGTTGGGGAAGGCAGACGCAGAAGGAAGGGAAACTGTCAGCCCACCTTATAGAGCTGAGACCTGGTATAGTGACGTCTCTAACATGCATTTTATATGTAGTCCTATTGCAGATACTGCCATAGGGGAGATATATGATAGATACTTCACTATTGTAGGTCTTGGCTTTATCAAATGCTGCCTTTGCCTCCCTAACTCAAGAGCAGAGAGAGGATTCCATTTAAAGCTGGGTAGACTGAAGCGTGATGTTAGCAGGTTTCGTGAACAGCAGTCTTTTTTAATCTCTTAGACATATTACACAATTTTGTAAGCGTCAAAAAAAAAAAAGAACGTTCTACTATTTAGAAACAAATAAAATAAAGCCATTAAAATAACTTCAATTTTTTTCTTTGTCAGCGCATCTATTATCGTCAAAATTTTTGTTATCACCGACTATATCATTCTGTACCTTTTAAATCCGCAAGGAGCACATGCCTTGAACTAACTTGGGCCAAGTCCTCCTGTCATGTACAATCAGCTCAAAGTCTTTCCATGCCTTCCTTGTAATTGTCATTTCTATCTCAAGTTTTCTTCTCCGTGTGTTTTACAGTCTACCTCTTTCTATCGTGCCTTAGGGATTCCAGAACAAGGACTGCTTGGTGATGCTATCAACAGGCTTCCTCAATGCGTACCTTATCCATCTCTGGTGTCTTCTTCTGATGTATTGTTCCACTGGTACTTGTCTGGTTCTTGACATCAGTTCCACTGGTACTTGTCTGGTTCTTGTCATCAGTTCCACTGGTACTTGTCTGGTTCTTGTCATCAGTTCCACTGGTACTTGTCTGGTTCTTGTCATCAGTTCCACAGGTACTTGTCTGGTTCTTGTCATCAGTTCCACTGGTACTTGTCTGGTTCTTGTCATCAGTTCCACAGGTACGGGTCTGGGTCTTGTCATCAGTTTCACAGGCACTAGTCTGGGTCTTGTGATCAGTTCCACAGGTACTTGTCTGGTTCTTGTCATCAGTTCCACTGGTACTTGTCTGGTTCTTGTCATCAGTTCCACAGGTACTTGTCTGGTTCTTGTCATCAGTTCCACTGGTACTTGTCTGGTTCTTGTCATCAGTTCCACTGGTACTTGTCTGGTTCTTGTCATCAGTTCCACAGGTACTTGTCTGGTTCTTGCCATCAGTTCCACTGGTAATTGTCTGGTTCTTGTCATCAGTTCCACTGGTACTTGTCTGGTTCTTGTCATCAGTTCCACTGGTACTTGTCTGGTTCTTGTCATCAGTTCCACTGGTACTTGTCTGGTTCTTGTCATCAGTTCCACTGGTACTTGTCTGGTTCTTGTCATCAGTTCCACTGGTACTTGTCTGGTTCTTGCCATCAGCTCCACTGGTACTTGTCTGGTTTTTGTCATCAGTTCCACTGGTACTTGTCTGATTTTTGTCATCAGTTCCACTGGTACTTGTCTGGTTCTTGTCATCAGTTCCACTGGTACTTGTCTGGTTCTTGTCATCAGTTCCACTGGTACTTGTCTGGTTCTTGTCATCAGTTCCACTGGTACTTGTCTGGTTTTTGTCATCAGTTCCACTGGTACTTGTCTGGTTTTTGTCATCAGTTCCAGTGGCACTTGTCTGGTTCTTGTCATCAGTTCCACTGGTACTTGTCTGGTTCTTGTCATCAGTTCCACTAATACTTGCCTGGTTTTTGTCATCAGTTCCACTGGTACTTGTCTGGTTTTTGTCATCAGTTCCACTGTTACTTGTCTGGTTCTTGTCATCAGTTCCACTGGTACATGACTGGTTCTTGTCATCAGTTCCACTGGTACTTGCCTGGTTTTTGTCATCAGTTCCACTGGTACTTGTCTGGTTTTTGTCATCAGTTCCACTGTTACTTGTCTGGTTCTTGTCATCAGTTCCACTGGTACATGTCTGGTTCTTGTCATCAGTTCCACAGGTACTTGTCTGGTTCTTGTCATCAGTTCCACTGGTACTTGTCTGGTTTTTGTCATCAGTTCCACTGGTAATTGTCTTGTTCTTGTCATCAGTTCCACTGGTACATGTCTGGTTTTTGTCATCAGTTCCACTGGTACATGTATGGTTTTGCCATCAGTTCCCCTGGTACTTGTCTGATTCTTGTCATCAGTTCCACTGGTACATGTCTGGTTCTTGTCATCAGTTCCACTGGTACTTGTCTGATTCTTGTCATCAGTTCCACTGGTACTTGTCTGGTTCTTGTCATCAGTTCCACTGGTACTTGTCTGGTTCTTGTCATCAGTTCCACTGGTACTTGTCTGGTTCTTGTCATCAGTTCCACTGGTAATTGTCTGGTTCTTGTCATCAGTTCCACTGGTACTTGTCTGGTTCTTGTCATCAGTTCCATATCTGTGTCCTTGTCATGCCACTTCAATCCTTCTGTTCCCCGAAAGCACACAATTATGAAACTTCGCAGCTTTTTAATTGTTGCTTTTGTTGTTCTCAGTGTTTCAAATACAAACAAAAGGACTGACTTGACATCTGAGTTGAAGATTCCGATTGTTGTGTTTGACTTCATTTCTTGTTATTTCCATATCATGGTTCACCACCCACCACAACTGTCCAGCGTTCCTTGCGGATCATGCAGCCATCACTGCAGCGTGTACTCTCCCAGGAAGCCTGCACCAAGAATTCACATGCTCATGCTGCGTTGGTTTCTGTAGCAGTCTGTTTTACATTATAAGGTTGGCAACCTCATGTACAACCTCATGTACAATCTCATATTAGTCGTCTTCAGCGATATGTCTGATCATGCAGTAGTGCTATTTTTTCGTTGTCTCGTCGGAGGCCCCCTGGAGCTTCATGGGGCACGTATGTTCCAAAGAAATGAGAACTTTATTTACTAACTCTAAACCACCACTATCACATTTGACTTAAACGAACTAGTAGTTACCACTTACTTTATGAGTATTGACTGAGTTTCGCATTTTTTAATTCTTCCTGACGTCACGTACTGTCTGTTCAGATGAGCAGGGTCTGACTGAAAGATGAGAAAACAAGAATTGATGTTATGTGTTGAAAAGTCATGATAAGGACACACTGACTGACATACTGAGTCGCTGACAAAAGTATTAAATCATCCATTCGTTTGTTTTGTGACTATATCTCTCTTCATCTCACTCTTTCATTTCTTATTCCTCCAGTCTTTCACAATTCTTCACTTACACATCTTTGACAATTCTTCACTTACTCATCTTTGACAATACTTCACTTACACATAACCATTCACAATTCTTCACTTACTCATTTTTCAAAATTCTTCACTTACACATAACCTTTCACAATTCTTCACCTACTCATCTTTCACAATTCTTCACTTACACATTACCTTTCACAATTCTTCACCTACTCATCTTTAACAATTCTTCACTTACACATCTTTCACAATACTTCACTTACTCATCTTTCACAATTCTTCACTTACACATAACATTTCACAATTCTTCACTTACACATAACCATTCACAATTATTCACTTACATATAACCCTTCACAATTCTTCACTTACTCATCTTTCACAATTCTTCACTTACACATAACCTTTCACATTCTTCACGTACATATCTGTCACAATACTTCACTTACACATCTTTCACAATACTTCACTTACACATCTTTCACAATTCTTCACTTACACATCTTTCGCAATTCTTCACTCAACGCATTCAAATAGTCACATTTTTTTTCGCCACCCGCCTCATTTTCCACATGCCGCTCCTGCTTGTTAACATCGTTTCTAGTTGTCCATCTTATCTCCGTGATATTTCTCACTGGACTTTACCAGCATAGCAGCAGCGATTTCCATTTCAAGTTCGTATTATTTTCATGTATTTTTATGCATTTAAATTAGTTCAATACCTTCAATCTACTGTGTCTACACCACATCCTTGGTCTTTCTTGGAAGGAGAAAGTGATAAATGTCGAAGTGCTGTCACATGCTGGCCTTCAAAGCATGTACACACTGCTTAGACAGCGCAGATTACGGTGGCTTGGCCATGTCGGCCGCATCCTCAAAGATATTACTCTGACAACTGCCAGATGGCAAAAGAACAGTCGGGCGACCGCAGCTGAGGTTCAAAGATGTGTGCAAGAGAGACGTGAAGGCACTTGATGAAAATCGCGAACCTTGGAAGATGAAGCTGCAGATCGCACCAAGTGGCGGTGATCCCACCGGCGCCACCTTCGATAGGACGAAAAGAAGCCCCAGAACAAGCAGAAGTGAAGAGAACATGCCAAAAGGAACACAAGGAACAAAAACAGCCGAGGGCTTTCACCTCAGGGGCGCATTCCCATAGTCAGTCATGATTGATGGAGACTACTACTACCATTACTATTTACTACGATTTTTACATCACCTCAGGGGCGCATTCCCATAGTCAGGTATGGCAGGAGGACGCTACTGTCCCAGAATAGTTCTCACTTTCTTTTCTCTACTGTTATTGTTTATTTATCACTGACGAAGACATTGTGGTCGTAACGTACGCCCTGTCTTTGCCATTTGTCCTAATAAGGTGCACACTATCTATTTCCATTCACCCAACCAGAGTTACAAATACAGAGCAAGAGACAATTCAGGACGTGAGTAACGCAGACACAACTGTCATGCGCTATACTAAGCTTTATCATTAGAAAGCAAAAGGTAAATGTAGTCCCGTAGCAGATACTGCCGTAGGGAAGTCAACTGTTGGAGACATGTCATACTAGGTCCAGCTGTATGAGATTGGGTGAACTTTTACCGTCATCGTTGCCTTTGCTTTCCCTAAATCAAGAGCAGAAATATCATTATATCTTCTGAAGGCCCGCTACGGTATCACTGACAGGATAAAGAAGAAAGAATTCAGAACCCAGACATTTTTATATGAACTATCACTTTATGAAGTTTATTTTTTGTTCATATTGATAGTATTACAAGGTAATCCTTCTTCTGGACTACTCAGGGTTAGATAGGTAGAGGGAGACAAATACTGGAGGCAGAAATGAAAGGGATGAGACAACATGGACAGATCTAGAGCTTATGGTACGGAACAGGGGAATTAGCATGAGTTCGTTGAAAGCCAATACTACTTGGGTTAATGAAGAATAGTGAATAAATAAACGCATGAAATTTCTTATTTTCTACTTTGTTTTTGTCTCGCAAAGCAGCCAGTAAAAATATGCACTGTGTGCTGAGTTTGTGTGTGCGTGTTTGTGTGTGCACAAGAGTGTGACAGAAGAAGAAACCAATATAGAGATGAAAAGGAGAAAAAGCTGTAAACATCACTTGTAAAAAAAAATTAGCAACATTTTTTTTTCACTTTCTTACTTCTTCCTACCGTGACGTGCTCGAAAACAATTACTTGACAAAGGAGTGAGGGAGCACAACCAATCTCTTGATACGAGTGTGAGAGATCGTAACCAATCACATGACACAAGAGTAAGAGATCGAAAACCAATCACTTGACACCCGATTGACAGACCGTAATCAATCACTTGACACAAGAGTGATAGATTTAAAGGGTGGGGTTATAAAAGTCAGTAAAAATACAAGCAGTGACCCACCTCAGACCACGTGAGTCTAGGCAGATGTTAGGCATTCAGATGCAGTCATATATAGAACTTAAAGACAGAAGGTGCTTACATGACTTCGTAGTATGAGTAAATAGTCAAGCCAATTTAACAGAAGAGACTCAAGGATGTAGGTGGTACAGATACAGACTCACGTCCTGCAGTTATAAAAAAAAAATGTAAAGCTAATCCCATATCAGATACTGCCGTAGAGGAGTGAGTTGTTACAGACTTCACTATACTCGGTCTAACTTTTATGAGGTTTGGTAATCAGTTCCCTTCTTCGCCGCCTTCAAGAGCAGGCATTGTGATAATGCGGCACATTCTTGGATTGCTATCAATTAGGTCCCGATATGCGATGGCTCAAGGGGAGGAAGGGGCATTAAATTTACGTCAAAATAAAAAAAATGATGGATTTTGGGATTAGTCCATTTTCTGATACTTTAGCATCTCCTGAATCTAAATATAACAGAATTAAATGTCAAAATGCATTCTAACAATATGTATTTTGACTTTGAAAAAGGTATGGTATGGAAAGATTTTCTCAAACTCGAGAAAATATGTCTAATTAGACCGAGTTTCTTACATAGCAACCAAGCTTACACCCCTACATATTATACATCGTTGGATTCATCCAAATCTACACTTTACTATAAGCAGGTCACTTATTTCGAGATTCCAAATGCCAGATCGGAAATTTATAATTTCCAAGTCAACATTTAGGGTTTTCCCTCTGTGATAAAATTAACCGTGATAAGACGTTAAAATATCTCCAAGGATAAAATGTAGGGATAAAAAATAATGCGTAAGACATGATCGCCCATGCCGCGGGTCACTACCCGCCATGGAAACTAACTTGCTAGACGTGAAGGCAAAACGTTACCCTTGGGACGGGATGAGAACGGAGATCAAAAAGGAAATATGACTGAACACGTGCTTGAAACTAGCAAGGCTAAAAAGACGCAATTGGGGGGGGGGGGGGAATTTCACGTCCCCAAGTTGACACAAGGTAAATAAATCGACAAAAGGGACCTTAGCTATTATACGCAACAGTCATTTCTTGGACGCTTTTGCGATATTTTGTCCTTTATTTGAATTCAGCGGCAAACGCCTTACAGAAGATGCTCGAACATATTTAAAAAAAAAAACTAACCTTGAAAAGTAACTTTTTCTTAATAATAATGTTAGGAATATAAAACCTAGCTGGCCGGATGGCCCATCTTGAGCAGAGAAATAATATGCTTTCATTTATACAGACTGATAGATAATAATGAAGATATTGACAAAAGACTGTGTTGTTCATATCAGCGAGCGACTGCATTGAAACAAAAACATGTCACTAATTTTCAAAAAAATTGCAGCCTTGAGACTCAAGTGCTAAAATCTAGTTAGAATGAAAGAGGGGGCATTAGGGAAAGTTGTGGCTAAAAATAACTTTAAAGGCAAAATTGTGTAGGGGACGGCAGAGTTGGTTCAAAAAACAAGGGTGTTTTTTTGTGAAACGCAAGTAGAGACAGACGGACCAACAGACAATAATACATACTTGACTGAGGTATGACTGAATTGACTTTTAGTAGGGGGTTTGAAATTTGAAAAGGAAAAAAGGCGCTGATTGGCCACAGATAAACATATTATCGGCGCTCAGACACGCATCTTTGCCATTCATCATAAGTTGTCCAGTAGTAGACACAGTAATTCTTCAGTGGTGTGATTCCCATAAGCTAATTGAAATATTTAGAGGGACGCCATACTAGAGCCAGCAGCTCAGCTGAGTTTTGCTAGCATATACTGTGTTCTCTATTCATAATTCTGGTAAGACTGAAAGTATTTCTTTGTATATTTTAATATTGTTTAAGGTTTCGAGTGATTTGATACTGCCATATCAAAATCTATCCCTTACAACAAGTAAGGATTCGCTCTAGACCCCCAGCCCCAGTTCAGGGTCTAGAGACAAACAAAATACATAAACGCCAGCAAGGATTATGAAGGGCGGATCAAGTGTTGAGATCAGTGGAACATATCACCTATCCTATTCAATGGCAGGAAGCTAATGAACATATTTCAGAATATGTAGTCTTGGGGAACTTATACTATGTGAAACCAACTTGGTAAGATGTGCTGTATGGCCAGAGAGATCTGACCCCGTCTATGTGGTGTTGTTGTGTAGTGTTGAGTGTAGTAGTGGCTCAGGAGGTAGAGTTCTGACACATGACCCAATACTTTTATTTCAGAACTGTGAGTTTTTTATTTGGCACCAAAGTGGTGTCAAATGCTATGTTGAAAATACAAGAGTGGACCCGTGCAGTCGAGTATTTTTGGGAGAGCAGCCTTAGATAGCCCCCAAGCACGGAGAGGTGGGGCCACCAGATTCCAGCACCAGAACTACTCAGTCAAAGATACGTGAGCGTCTGGCCTGCTGGACATTCACCAACTTATTGAATAACTAACACCAACTATATTCCCATCAATTAGAACATACCATGTTGGGAAATAAAATTGTATTCCTCCCATCAGTAAAGGGACAATGTTTAGTAGCCATAGACAGGGAGTGATGAAGCCACTCCAACAGCACATCCATTAATCGTTCTCCCAGATAAATTACAAATATAAACAGTAGTAATATTAACTAGTTTTGTAAAAATCATATGTACACACCTTTCATTTATTATGCCATATATTCATGCATTTAATTCATAATTTCAAAACCTTTCATATGTTCTGACCAAAATAAAACCTTGGCTCAGAACAAATAAACTTAAAGAAAATTTAATATCAAAATTTTACACAGCTTGAGTTAGTTCAGTGTGTTATAAATTTTCTTAATATTATTAGACTTATTAAATATCTGTGTGTGTGTTTGTATATACTAATACAACACCTTACATTCAGTACCCTAGATTTTTAACGTAGCCACATTCATTAGAAAAAAAGATATGTGTGAGGTCGTAAGTGGTAGCAAGAAGGGCCTTCTGTAAATTCACAGCTACATTTATCTCAGGAGCATTCACAGCTGACCTCATGCATCACACTAGGTAATATCACAACCGTACAGTAACTTCAAAACCACTACATATATTGGGGTCTCTTGTCCAGGGATAATTAGCTAAACTTGTAATATTAGGATCTCCTGGTGGGAGAATAAAATTAGGGGAACACATTGTAAAAATTAAGTGTCCCTTAAAATTAAAAGTGAAATAAAAGTTGGTGAATCTTCACAGCCAGTGGTAATTAATTAGTTAACTGGCTAATTAGAATTATTTTAGACTATAGTAATTAGAATTACTTTAGTGGTTAGAGATTTATCTTGCTCATTGCTAAATTGTCTAAAAAGTATGGCGGAGCTAGCCAAGTTCAGATCAGCTGCTGTGCTAACGGCGAAGGATATGGGAATGGATGGGCAGGTTTTAATTCAATATGTAACGGCTGAATGTGATAAGTATATTGAACGGGAAGAAAAAAGATTAGAAAAAGAGGCTGAAAGAAAATTAGAGTCTGAAAGATTAGCTAAAGAGAAGAGGCTACAAATTGAGGCTGAGACTAAGAGGCTGCAGATTGAGGGTGACAAAGAGGCTAAAGCATTAGAGGCAGAAGAAAAACGACTGAAAAGGGAGGCAGAAGATAAAAAGGCCGAAAGGGAGGCAGAAGATAGAAGGTTGCAAAGGGAGCACGAAGTACGACTAAGGGAGCTAGAGCTACAAGGCCAGGCTCCTGAAAATGGTGCCAGCCCTTTTGCCTCAGATGCTACGCCCAGTCTGGGAGCCTCAACATCAGCTATGGGGTTTCATTTAGACCATTTTGTTGAGAAAGACGATGACATAGAGGGGTACCTCGGACGTTTTGAGTTATTAGCTACTACATATGGGTTAGAGAGAGAGAGGTGGAGTTTAAAGTTATCACAGGGACTGAGAGGTACTTCTTATGAAGTCTTCGCAAAAATGAACAGAGAAGACCAAGACAATTATGACATGTTAAAGCAGGCTTTGTTATTGAGGTACGAAAAAATGGTGAATTTTATCGTAAGAAATTTAGAAATGCCAAACTGTTGTCTGGGGAGACATACCACCAATTCTCTGCCAGACTGGAAACCTATTTGGAGAAATGGACTGCTCTGGGGAAGACCCAAGATCTTAAAGAGATGATCATGATTGAGCAATTGAGAGAGTCCATGGCTCCAGACATGAGAAAATTTCTCATGGAACAAGGTGCAGAGAAGTTGGGGGAGGTTTTAAATGTCGCTGAGAGGTATCAGGCAGCCCAGGCAGAGGTAAGTGGCTCTAAAAAGAAGCACATAGACAATTTTAAAGCTCCACAGCAATTTAATAAATTTGATAATAGAGAACAGGGTAATAAAGGTAGGACAAACTTTGAACGGCCAAGAAATGACTATCGAGACAGAAACTCACAGTTCAATGACCAAAAATCCAATGAAAGAAAACCGTTTAACCAAGGAAAAAGATGGTGTAAATGGTGCAAGAAAGATAACCATAACACCGAATTTTGTAGAAGGAAACCTTCAAACATTGCTGCAATGAAGTCGGGGACTCAAAGATTAAAGGTTAATCCTAATGGACAGCAGGAACCTTATCACCCCCCAGTTTGTGAGGATGTTATTTGTAATGGGGTCACCATAAGGTGCCTTTATGATACAGGTTTGGATTATGATTCAGTTGTGAAGTCTAGCCTAGTGGACCCAAGTCAGTATACCACAGAAACAGTGGAAATACAAGGGGCAACTAAGGACATACCACTCATGACACTTCCCATCGCAAGGATAACGGTGAAAACTCGCTATGTGGAAGGAGAAATCAGAGCAGCAGTGATAGATGAACCAATCTACCCTCTGATATTGGGGTGTAGATACGTCTTCTTGGCGAATCCCGAGAGACCTGTGATCATGGCGACAGTGCAGACCAGGTCACAGAAGAAGGAGGAAGAAGGTGAACCTATAAATGCTCATCCAGAGGAGATGAGGAAGGCGCAGGCTGAGGATAGGACACTCAAGCCATGTTTTAAAAAATTGCCCAAATGCCACACACCTCCGAGCAAGGGGGAATATTTTATGAAGAACAGATTGCTATATAGGAAGACAGGAACTAGATCCACTGGTCACGGACAGTTGGTTCTTCCCAAGATATATAGGGCAAATTTAATAAGGAGCTTACATGTTGGAAAAGATGGGGACCATGAAAAAGTCGGTACCATCTGCCAAAAGATTGCTCGAAAATACTATTGGCCCGACGTAAATGTCGATATTGAGAACTTTGTAGAAGCATGTGGCATATTTCATGAGGGAACACCCACAAAGGGAAAATATGTGCAGGACCTAGAAACGCCACGGGGCAAAATTAGGCCTGGAAGGAAAAATAATTATACTCAGGTAGACAAAGTGCAATGGGAGCCCCCTTTTCACACCCAGTCTTCACTTGAATGGATTAACATGGCCACTATCGACGAGTACAAAGAGTAAATTTTACCCAGGATAAGATGACAATCCCTCGGTCAGACTTATATAAACTGGAAGAACAGAAAAGAGAGCGAAGATCTCTCATAAGCAATCTAAAGTGGGGAGACAAACCCAAGAAAAAAATTGGTAGTGGTCGATTTGTGAGTGATGATTCTAGGAAGAAAAGTCCTCACTATAATGCTTCTAATGGACGGGACCCGATGGGTGCCATGAAAAATAAATATGGAAATTTAAAAATCCAGATGTAGCACTATTAAGGACCTGGACAGATGAGAAGGCGGAAGAGACTGTTACCTCATCTTATCAATACGTGAACGAACTGACCACTCGTTTGAAAGCTGGATGGAAACTGGCCAATGATAATTTGAAACAAGCCAGGAAGAAACATGCAGCATATTTTAATAGGAAGGCAAAGGACAGAGAACTAGCTGTGGGAGAGAAGGTGCTGCTTCTACTACCCGGTAGCCAGAATAAATTACAAATTGGATGGCAAGGTCCATATACGGTTCTAGAGAAGGTGTCTAGAACAAACTATAAAATTGACAAAAAGGGGAAGGAGAAAGTTTATCATGTAAACCTGTTAAAGAAGTATCTGGACAGACCACTCCAGGAAAGCACCCCCTTACTGACCTTGGCTATCGCAACTCAAATGCAAAAGGAACCACTCACCTCACATGAATACCCATTACATCCTTGTGAAACAGCAGCACAGGTAAAAGTCAGTAAGCACCTGACTAAAAACCAGAGGGAGAGAGTTCAACAGGTTCTGGAGGAACATACAGATGTATTAACAGATAAACCAGGCCATACAAATTTGCTACAGTATGACATGAAACTGGTAGACTCAAACCCAATCTGTATGAGAGCCTATTCTATTCCGTTCGCGAAGGAGAAGGCATTGAAAGAAGAAATAGATTATTTGTTGAAGGAGGGGATTATTTCACACAGTGAATCATCTTTTAGCTCCAGTGTCGTTTTGTTGAGAAACCGTCTGGGGAACACCGACTGTGCATAGATTACAGGAAACTGAATGCTGTCACAGAAGGACAAGTGGATCCATTACCAGACACAAAACAGTTATTTGCCAGATTAAACAAGGCAAAATACTTTTCAAAGGTGGATCTTAGTAAAGGCTATTACCAGATTCCAGTGAAGCCTGAAGTAAGACCTTATTTAGCATTTAGCACATCAGAAGGACATTATGAATTCAACATGCTACCATTCGGACTGAAAAATGCTCCGAGTGTATTTTCAAGGATGATGCGTAAATTGTTGGATCCCCTGAATAACCCATGTATCACGAATTTCATGGATGATATTCTCGTCGCCACAGAGACATTTGAAGAACACATTGACGCTCTAAAAATGTTATTTAATAGGCTTAGGGAGGCGAACTTAACTGCTAGGCCAACAAAATGTTGTATTGGATGCAAAGAGTTGGAATTCTTGGGACACACTGTATATCAGGGTAACATGACTGTATCATGGTGGTTTGCTCTGAACAATGTTCCATGTGATATGAATAAAACAATTATAAATTTCTGGCCATTGTTTTTTCATTGATATGTTAGTTTTTTTCATTCAGTGATAGTGCATCGTGCCTTCGATGGAAGATTAAGCGAATGCGGGGGTGGAAGATTCTGAACAATACTTGAACCTTGGAATACGATTGATTTGATAAGTCATTTCATTGAGTCCGTACATTTAATTCACAGTTGTACACACAAGATGATCATTTCAAATAGGAGTAGAGCATAAGTCCATATAAGTCATGCATAAATTAATCAATAACGTAGACTGCTGGTTATGTGTCAATGTCCGTTTAAGGATACAATGCAGTATTGTCGTCAGAACATCACAGCTATATGCACGCGCAGCTAGACATGGCTACCTGCCGACAGTGAGACTGCGAGTCTGAATATATTCATACGAATTTGACGATTATTCTTCTCCTTCTGAGAATTCTAGTTAAATACTAACCTCCATAAATTTCCCTCTCATATAGAGTTCTAGGACTGACCCTGGTCCATCAAAAAATGCATATATAAATGGCTATATCATGCCATTGAATTGGAAGGTTAGAAAAACGCAGCTATTCAGCTTGGCGGTCAAGTAACAAAGGGTAGCGTTTCTTAGTTACCGACTGTGTCCTAAACAACGCTATACACGTCATAATCGATCGTGTATGGAGCGTTCAATAATTGAAACATCTATCGCAATATATTAAATGCCTTAACCTTTACAATTGCACGTCTGATAACCTTTAGCAGACGGCGTTAATATCATATACCGTAACAATTCCCTGTACACCGGGGAAAAAAAAATCGATAGATTTTTTTTCAAGATCTATCCGACTTAACAATTTTTCAAAAAAATTTAACACAATTGTGACATATGGCCGACGATGTTCTGAGTAGAACCGTGTTGCGGTCATGTCAACTAACTATTTGTCATAGTCATCTAACATTAATCACATTATATATCAATTATACATATTATTATATCAACTAAATAAAATGTCCAATGTTAATAGTGAATGATAGAATTAAATTAAAGTAAGGTCTGTCGTATTAGTATGTCATATAGGAATTAATTTGACTAATTAAAATTAAATTAATTAATTAAACTAAGAGTTAAATTATTAAGATTCTAATGTAACGCGATGTTATGAGAGAAGAAAAAAAACAAAATAAGTGAGAAGAAATAGAAAGAAATTCGAATATAAGTTTAACTTAATTGTGTGTGTTAAGTGTTAGTGAATAATAACTATCTAATTTAACTAACTAAATAATGTATAGGTACATTAAAAAAAAATATTAATCTAATACTTGTGTGAGATTTATTTTCTCTTTTCATAATTTCTTCTTTTTATATTTCGTTCTCTTTTTTTTTTGTTCTTTCATTTCATTTTTTTCTCACATTTCATTTTATTGATAATAATTCAATTAAGAAGTTAAGTTAACTAATTAATTAGTATAGGATATGATGATCCATCCGTAGTCTTGATCCTGATGAATTCTTTTAGGCAAAAATGTTCAAACGTTTACGTTGGAAAGAAATGTCATTTATCCCAGCATCCAAGAATTAAGTGCACATAGGATAATAAGTTCGACTTGTCGTCAGATATTGTTCCATGATTGTTCAACGAATATTCATATATCGTGTATGGACGTTAGACGAAGTTTCAATGTCAATATGTATACCTTGATTGTCTTTAGTTCAATTCTGTGATGCATATAGTGTTTATAAAGTTTAAATTGAAGGCAAGGTTAGTTCTCTTATAGTTGATATGTGGTAGGAATGTCAATGTTGATTATTCGTCGTCAATAGGATTACGTGACAACGCATCCGCCACAATGTTTTCAGTGCCAGGAATATGTTCAATGGAGAATTCAAATGGCTGTAGGATGATTGAATATCTGGCGAGTTTCTGGCTTTTATGATTAGATCGACGCAAGGATGCTACAGCACGTTGGTCCGTCTGTATGGTGAAGGGAGCACCAAGCAAGAACTTTTCAAGTTTAGTTTTTGCCCATATCACAGATAAAAGTTCCTTGTCGACGGTTGATTACTTTGTTTCTGCCGGCTTTAGCTTTCTTGAAATATATAAGGTAGGATGTAGAATGCCATCATGGTTCTGGAGCAGGCATGCACCAATGCCGTAGTTACTAGCATCTGTTCGTAAGAAAAATCTTTTGGAAGCATCGGGAAGTCTTAAAATTGGTTCATGCGAGAACAAATTTATAATTTTGTTGAAAGTTTCATTGCATGTACCAGTCCATGTCACCTTCACCGGCATGTCTTTTTTTAACAATGAAGACAATACAGCCGTGATGGATGACAAGTTTGGTATGAATCTACTGTAATATTGAACAAGTCCTAACAAACTCCTGACCTGTTTCTTCGTCTGAGGAACTGCTATGTTTAGAATTTTGGAGACTGTACTAGGTAACGTTCGGATATATCCCGATCCAATGATATGTCCCAAAAAGGTTATCTCATTACACGCGATTTGCACCTTTGTAGGTTTAGCAGTTAGATGATAATTCCTTAGAGTGTCGAAAACATATCTAAGTCCCGAAACATGTTCCTCAAACGACGAACTAAACAAGCATATGTCGTCAATATATGTAATAACGTCTGGTCTACCTGATAAAATTTGTCGCATCAGGCGAATGAAGGTAGCTGGCGCATTAACAAGCCCAAAAGGCATCACATTCCACTGGTATAGACCTTGTGGAGTGGAAAATGCGGTGTAGTACTTAGCCTTTTCGGTCAGTGGTATCTGCCAATAACCTTTAGTTAAGTCTATCTTACTAAATATAGTTGCGTTGGATAGACGTGGCAGTAAGTCGTCGATAAGTGGATGTGGTTCGCTGTCAACTATAGTCTTAGCATTTAATTTTCTATAATCAACACATAGTCTGATGTTATTGTCCTTCTTCCGGACAATCACTAATGGAGAAGAGAATGGCGAATTACTAGTCTCAATGATTCCCAGAGACAACATCTGTTCAAGTTCCTTAGTAGTTTTAGCAAGGAAATGTAAAGGAACAGAATAGGGATGTACACGAATAGGTGTATCATCATTGAGAGTAATGTCATGACTGATAGCCGATGTGCGACCCGGGACGTCGGTCAATACATCTGGATAAGATTGTAATAGATTAGCAATCTGTAGACGCTGTTGCGGTGTAACCGTTGAAGAGATGGTTACATCCCGCCAAGATTCAGTAGGTTGAACTACTGGTACCGGTAACGGTAACTGTACCTCAGGAAAAGAAGATTCTTCTTCCTGGATGACAGATAAGTTAGAATAATAACAAGTAGATACTGTGTTGTCATCTAGTTCATGAAAAATTGACTGTAAGTGTTCAGGACGTGTATGAAATTGCTTGAGCATGTTAATATGAAATATCTTTTTGTGTCCCTTGATATCTAAGACGTAATCAACGTCGGAAATTTTATCAATGACTTTGTAAGGACCATTCCAAGATATCAATAATTTATTGTTATTGTGAGGAAGTAACACATAAGCCTCGTCGCCTGGGAATAATTGGCGTAATCGTCGAGACCTATTTTGTAGAGATCGAGCCTTAGCTTTTGCAGCCTCAGAAGAAGCTGTTGCCAACTGGCAAGACTCAATAATGTTCTTCCGAAGATTAATCACGTACTCGTAAGATGACTGAGTGTCCTGAGTCATCTCCGCGTCAATTAATAAGTCTTTTATTAGTCCCATAGGACCTCTTGGGGGAGCACCAAAAACTAATTCAAAGGGAGAGAAGCCAGTTTGTTCATGCGGTACCTCCCGATAAGCAAATAGAACAGCTGGGAGTGCTCTGTCCCAGTCATGAGGGTGCTTAGCAGTAACCTTATGTAGTAGTTGTTTAAGTGTACGGTTAAGTCTTTCAACCGCACCATTACTCATCGGATGATAAATACTACTTAAATTCCTATCAATGTTCCAAGTTTTCATGACTTCCTTCATGGTGTCAGATATAAACTGTGACCCATGGTCTGATAAAAGTTTTCTAGGAAACCCTATTCTAGAAAAGATGAGATGTAGTGCATCAGCTACATCTGTGGTAGTGGTGGTCTTTAATGGGATAGCTTCTGGCCATCGTGTGCACAAATCAATGCACGTAAGGACGAATCTATGTCCTCTGGCCGATGGTAGCAATGGACCAATAATATCTATTGCCATCTTGTCAAACGGTCTTACTGAGATATCGCAAGCCTGAATAGGCGCCGTGTGAAAAGCTCCACGTGCTTTCACTTCTTGGCATGTAGTACAGGAACGTACATACTGCGAAATATCTCTTGACACTCCTGGCCAAAAGAATGAAGACAGTACTCGAGATCGTGTTCGAGTATATCCCATATGTCCAGCACAATGTGAGTCATGTGCATGTTGAAGAATGTACCGTCTAAAAGTATACGGGACCATAACTTGTTGTTTCATTTGTGATTTGTCATTAAAACATCTAATCAATATGTCATTTTTAATAACAAAACAATGTTTGTTATTATTACCTGAGGATAGATTGTCAACTTTATCAACCAGCTTAAAAATTTTTTTTAAAGATTTATCCTCTTTTTGTTTGGTTGCAAATGTTTCCCTGTCAATAGGTGAATTGACTACAAATTCCTCTTGGTTGTCTGCATCCATTTTATTATCATCAACTTTCTCCATGAGTTGAGTCTGCGCTCTAGTCGTCACGGCGTTTCCAGTGCATAGGTTATGTTTCTCCCATTCTATAATCTCATCTGGAGTACAATCTTTACTGCCGTGTATACGACCAACCATCAGATCAGCTATAGGCTTTTTTAGCATACATACTTTTACGTTCCCTGTGAAAAAAGGTGTGTTAACATGAATAATAGCTGTGGGGTAAAACTCAATAGTTCCCCCAAAAGTCATGCAACGGACATATTCCCCCGTTGCACAGCTAGGATGTACCAGCGACTGTCGTACACCAATCGTTGTGGATCCTGAATCCCTCAGCACTGAGACGACGGATCCATTAACTAATCCCCTGTTAAAAATTAGTAGGCCTGTTCCATCGTTGACTGCAAGACCTACCTCTGGTGTAATATGTCCGCAGTTAAGCACTGTTTCTTTCGCCTTCTGAAAAATAAGATTGCATTGTTGGCAACTATTTGCCACATTATAATTAATAGCAAAACATGCAGCAGAAGACTGTGTTGTATTATTGTCAAGTGGGACCTGAGCTATAGGGGTAGTATTATTTGTAACTGCCGCCCCTGTATTATGGTTGTAATGAGATGATCCCCGAGAATGAGATCGATTCCGAGTATAATTGTTAGAATTATCTCGTCGTCCTCTATAGTAACTATTATCTCGATGTCTCGAGCCATGATTATTACCATTCCAGTTACTATTATTATTGGGAGTATGTGATCGATTATAATTAGTGTTATGTTGACCATTGTGGTAGTTTGTTTGAGGTGAATAATTTCTATCTCGTGATCTACCTCTGTTGAACTCATTTTTATTGTTGAAATCATTATTATGTCCCTTCTGAAAGTTAACATTGTGATTTCTTTGGAACCTGCTTCTGTCTACACTGTGATGTCTTTGTTTGTTATTATGATTGTAGGCCATATTAGACGCCACAGGTAGAGGTTCTCTTAATGAGGAGTTAGAAATGGTTGCATTCGGATGTGCCGAACAGTAGTTTAAAGAAATTTTTTCTAACTCGTCCATAGTACCTGGTTTACGCTCCTGCAAATATGCAAAAAATGGCTGGCTAACCGAAGATAATACCTTATCCCGTAGTAGTAAATCAACTAATTTGTCGTATGATTTGTTGACTTCTGCCAGTTCAACCCATCTATTAAATGTATTGCGTATGTTCGCAATGAATCCTGCAAAATCTTTTGGAGATTCAGGTAAAATTCCCTTAAATTTCAACCTACAGTGTTCCTCGTCCAGGTGAAACCTTCGTAAAAGCAAGGACTTAATAGCACCGTAGTTATTTGCTATTGATGGGTCAGCATTTTGAGAAGCCGTCAATGGTTCTCCAACCAAGAATTCATTTAACTTGAGTACCCATGACTCTTCAGGCAAATGGTTTGTTTTGCAAGTCTGTTCAAAACGTGACAGGAACGATGAAAGGTCGTCCACGTTCAAGTTGAGAGTGGGTAATTTAAAGTTGTAGAAATGTTTAGTTTGGCTGGATGATGATCCATTTTGTGCGTTATTATTCTGGTTTGCATCAGCACTTTGTGCTTGTAATCTTGCTGTCTCCAATTTAATACGCGCCAATTCCATTTCTTGTTGTAAAATAATTTCCTCTCGTTTCAATTTATTCTCTTCTTCCTGTCTGGCGATTGCTCTTTGCTCTTCTCTTTCACGTTGAGCAATCTCTCTCAATCTATTTTCCTTGTCAATTTGCTTCATCTCACGTTCTGCTTCCTCTTTCTTTAATGCAGCCTTTTGTGCCTCTTCCTCTTTCTTTAATGCAGCTGTTTTCTCTGCTTCTTTTCTTTCATGTTTTTCCAGTTCTGCCTCAGCAAACTGACGAAGTTCTTGAGATTTATAACCATATTCCTTACCAATTTTAACGAAATGGTCTATAGTAAGCATTTTGACTTTTATCTGTAAGTAATTATTGATAATTACTGATTAAAATAGTCAATAGTAGCTTCAGAGTAATTATTATACTTACTCAACTTAGAAATATTCAATATAAATAATCACAATAGTACTGAACTCTAATGTCTAAGTTCAACTAATAGACAATATTTTGTAACAATATTGTATCTAAATAATAACTATATCATAAATAGTTATGATATCTGTTAACTATAATGTAATTACATCACACAATTAATCTCAATATCCAATAATGTTGGGTATGATTCCTAGTAATTATATTGTTCAATGTACTAAGTCACTCTCTTAGTACCAGAAAAGTATATTAAATAATATACAATGGGTCTATTACCTCAAAGGTAGACTATAAGATTATTTTATTTGGTCAATATATATATTATATT
The DNA here is from genome assembly GCA_024509875.1 of Oreohelix idahoensis. Lineage (NCBI taxonomy): Eukaryota > Metazoa > Mollusca > Gastropoda > Stylommatophora > Oreohelicidae > Oreohelix > Oreohelix idahoensis. Next base: position 101,116 of record JAMPIV010008659.1, read on the forward strand.
ATTATGCCCTAGGCATCTCTTATAAATTGTAGTGCTACTTTCTTGGACTATCACTGCATAATTATGCAATGTCCCATATTAACCTTAAATATCAGAAAAAATTAATTAAATTAAATTACAAGTGTATTATTGCATATAATATCATATTATTAATGTAGTATTAATATATATCATGAGGACAAACAAAACAATGATGCAACTAAAGGGTACAAACAATGTTAAGACGCAAACAAGACATTTTCACAATTAAAAATGAATTTATGAACTAAATAAAACAAGCGGAAATGTCACAAGCCAAATGAAGGGTCAAGGTCTGACCCGAGGTCAACTTAATATTCAAAGTACACAAAAAAATGACTGCAAAAAATGATGACATCACAGGACTCATAACGGACGAAAATTTAACAATCATCAAATAAATGATAGTAAGAGGAGACTGGACGAAATAGTTAACAAACATGATACAAAACTAAAAAAAATTGTTAACTGAGTACGAATAAAATACGCCAGTTATCTACGGAACGGTACAGCTAACACAAATCGTCAAACGGTAGCAGATTTGGACAGACAGTCCAATGGCAAACCTCAATGGGGCTTCCAAAAGTGCAATCGTTTAACTGCCCTAAGAAACGACCGAAATCAATTCAGGCATCGTGAGAGCCACAGAATCTTATTTCGGTTCATCCTCCCTACCTCCCACGAATTAACAACACATTAAGACAACAAAAAGTACATTAAACATAGGTAAAAACATGCCGATGTAGGCAGAGGGCATGGACTCAGTTAGCACTGTTTGCAATAACAACAGTTAAACACCTAGACTTATCTTTTCCGTTGCTTAGATCAGTGCTAGAGGTCGTCAACAGCTAGGCCTGTGCCTTTGACTGTCTGCTCCTGATGGGCAGGCAACGGTAGTCCATCTTGTGCATCTTGATCAATTTGAAACGAACTAGAGAGGCGTTGAAAAGATGTCTTCTTCACTGCGACAATGCAACAGTGACGTCATGTTGCTATTCATGATCACGTGCGTCACGTCAGCTTCGTAATGGTCATGTGATCGAAACTTGATCGTAAATATTTCATTCGAAAGTCATGAAAAAATTTTTGGTTTTTGGTTGTTTTTCGTCCCCACACACCGGGCACCACTGTTACATGGTGGTTTGCTCTGAACAATGTTCCATGTGATATGAATAAAACAATTATAAATTTCTGGCCATTGTTTTTTCATTGATATGTTAGTTTTTTTCATTCAGTGATAGTGCATCGTGCCTTCGATGGAAGATTAAGCGAATGCGGGGGTGGAAGATTCTGAACAATACTTGAACCTTGGAATACGATTGATTTGATAAGTCATTTCATTGAGTCCGTACATTTAATTCACAGTTGTACACACAGGATGATCATTTCAAATAGGAGTAGAGCATAAGTCCATATAAGTCATGCATAAATTAATCAATAACGTAGACTGCTGGTTATGTGTCAATGTCCGTTTAAGGATACAATGCAGTATTGTCGTCAGAACATCACAGCTATATGCACGCGCAGCTAGACATGGCTACCTGCCGACAGTGAGACTGCGAGTCTGAATATATTCATACGAATTTGACGATTATTCTTCTCCTTCTGAGAATTCTAGTTAAATACTAACCTCCATAAATTTCCCTCTCATATAGAGTTCTAGGACTGACCCTGGTCCATCAAAAAATGCATATATAAATGGCTATATCATGCCATTGAATTGGAAGGTTAGAAAAACGCAGCTATTCAGCTTGGCGGTCAAGTAACAAAGGGTAGCGTTTCTTAGTTACCGACTGTGTCCTAAACAACGCTATACACGTCATGATCGATCGTGTATGGAGCGTTCAGTAATTGAAACATCTATCGCAATATATTAAATGCCTTAACCTTTTACAATTGCACGTCTGATAACCTTTAGCAGACGGCGTTAATATCATATACCGTAACAATGACCCCTGATCCCAAGAACTTGGAAAAACTGCAGAGAGCACCTAGACCACAAACAAAAAAAGACGTGCGATCATTCGTGTCGTTATGCGGATTTTATCAAAAATACATCAAAGATTTTAACTCTATTTGTGCTCCTCTGACTGATCTGACTCGCAAGGGACTTCCAGATAAAATTATTTGGACTGCGCAAAGTGAATTAGCGTTCCAAGACTTAAAGGAAAAACTCACTAGCAAGCCTATTCTCAAACTGCCTGATTTGACACAGGACTTTGTCGTAAGAACAGATGCAAGTAATGTAGGACTCGGGGCGGCTTTGTTGCAAAGATCATCTTCACCTGATGGGGAACTGAACCCAGTCGCTTATGCAAGCCGCAAATTGAATAAGGCGGAACAAGGATATTCCACAAGCGAAAAAGAATGTTTAGCGTTAATCTGGGCAATAAAGAAGTTTCAAATCTATCTGTATGGTAGGACTTTTGTGGTCCAGACGGACCATCAGCCCCTCGTATTCTTATCTCAGGCTAAGCATGAAAACGCAAGATTGCTGAGGTGGTCTTTATTGCTTCAACCTTATCAGTTCAGTATCCAATATATCCCAGGCAAATTGAATGTCGGTGCAGATTTCCTCAGTCGGCACCCCTGTGATCAAAATTAGAGTAGTGGCAGGCGTGAGGAGTAATTTTATCTATGTGTATCACTGGTTTTGGAACTTGCCGTAGGCATGTTTTCAAGTGGGGAGATGTGTGATAAAATTAACCGTGATAAAACGTTAAAATATCTCCAAGGATAAAATGTAGGGATAAAAAATAATGCGTAAGACATGATCGCCCATGCCGCGGGTCACTACCCGCCATGGAAACTAACTTGCTAGACGTGAAGGCAAAACGTTACCCTTGGGACGGGATGAGAGCGGAGATCAAAAAGGAAATATGACTGAACACGTGCTTGAAACTAGCAAGGCTAAAAAGACGCAATTGGGGGGGGGGGGGAATTTCACGTCCCCAAGTTGACACAAGGTAAATAAATCGACAAAAGGGACCTTAGCTATTATACGCAACAGTCATTTCTTGGACGCTTTTGCGATATTTTGTCCTTTATTTGAATTCAGCGGCAAACGCCTTACAGAAGATGCTCGAACATATTTAAAAAAAAAACTAACCTTGAAAAGTAACTTTTTCTTAATAATAATGTTAGGAATATAAAACCTAGCTGGCCGGATGGCCCATCTTGAGCAGAGAAATAATATGCTTTCATTTATACAGACGGATAGATAATAATGAAGATATTGACAAAAGACTGTGTTGTTCATATCAGCGAGCGACTGCATTGAAACAAAAACATGTCACTAATTTTCAAAAAAATTGCAGCCTTGAGACTCAAGTGCTAAAATCTAGTTAGAATGAAAGAGGGGGCATTAGGGAAAGTTGTGGCTAAAAATAACTTTAAAGGCAAAATTGTGTAGGGGACGGCAGAGTTGGTTCAAAAAACAAGGGTGTTTTTTTGTGAAACGCAAGTAGAGACAGACGGACCAACAGACAATAATACATACTTGACTGAGGTATGACTGAATTGACTTTTAGTAGGGGGTTTGAAATTTGAAAAGGAAAAAAGGCGCTGATTGGCCACAGATAAACATATTATCGGCGCTCAGACGCGCATCTTTGCCATTCATCATAAGTTGTCCAGTAGTAGACACAGTAATTCTTCAGTGGTGTGATTCCCATAAGCTAATTGAAATATTTAGAGGGACGCCACACTAGAGCCAGCAGCTCAGCTGAGTTTTGCTAGCATATACTGTGTTCTCTATTCATAATTCTGGTAAGACTGAAAGTATTTCTTTGTATATTTTAATATTGTTTAAGGTTTCGAGTGATTTGATACTGCCATATCAAAATCTATCCCTTACAACAAGTAAGGATTCGCTCTAGACCCCCAGCCCCAGTTCAGGGTCTAGAGACAAACAAAATACATAAACGCCAGCAAGGATTATGAAGGGCGGATCAAGTGTTGAGATCAGTGGAACATATCACTGTCGTGAAATATTCTAATCCACATATATAAATTAAAAGGTAAATGCAAAGCCTAACAAATAAATTTAATAAAAGGAAGAAGAATGGTAAAGAACAGTGCTGTCACAATGACTGTACTCGAAATCCCCCTTGTTTTCTACTTCGTCTGCAAATTGTAACGCTTTCACGTTGATAGTAAAAGCCTACTATATTATTACCCGCTTTCTTCAATGAAACGTGTGCTGTATTTCTTGGAAAAACATTGAGATACCAAGCTGATCAATGACCTAATTTAAATATTTCATTCATTCCATTTTATACACGGCGTAACTAAAGACAGATGGACTAAAGGATAGAGAGAAGGGAGAGGCATAAAGCCGAACTCGTGCAACACTGAACACGCGTCGCGCGATATACAATTACTACTATCACGCGTGTAAGGCCACATGCACTAACTTTTTTCAGACGGACAGTGATAAAAACACTAACCTTCCCAGAGTTAGGTTTTTAAATCCTGAAAAACTCTTATTAGAAAAGATGACAATAGATGGGTTTACGTTTGAAAACATTACAGTACCCAGACAGCACATCTTCGAAACAGGAGGTAGAAGAAATTGCATATTTTGAACGCAGCCACTTAGCTCTTTTAAATTTGTATATTTGGGTTCCTTAGGGCTTGCTGACAAAGAATATGTAAAACGTTACGCAAATAGTCTAGGAATTAACAAGTTATAACCAAAATAAAATAGTGGGGATGCCTGACAGCATGAAATCATTTCTGCTCATAAAATTTTTTTTATAACGTGTTTAAAAAAACCGTGCGTACGGAAATAGCCTACCATGTAAACTCCAAATTGATTGGAGCGCAACAAATATAAGACTAAACACGATTGGTCGGACTATAAATACTATCTTTGGTTGTTAGGGGAGACGTAGGAAGGTAACATTTTTTCAAACACTTGTCGAAACGTGGCTCCATTGGCCAGACTCGCTGATATACTCACTTAGGAGCGTTAGTTCGAGACCACTAGTTCAAATAAGCTTGATAAAGCAACAGTGCGTTGAAGCCAGCTCATATTTTTGCTAAATAAAAGCCTGGAACATAAGCAGATGGGAATTTGTGCCAGAATTCATTGCTAATCAACGTATCTGTGTTTGTTTCCATGAATTGTGGTAAGCTTGAAACATTCAGTATCTTTTAATGAAAATTGAATGTGAATTGTTAATTTATGCCTGTATATATGTGTAGTTCAGTAGCAAACATGATGTAAAGCCTATAATGCTCCAGCCTGAACAGAAGGTGTCGGAGGAAAGTAAAACGGCATGGAATGGCCAAACAGTACACTGACACCTAGATTATTGATTAGAAAGAAATAATGCTGGAAGTGCAGAGGCGTAGTAACCATTAAGGAGGTTAATACTGGTATAAAGTATTTCAGATGAAGCTGACAGTTGGCCTAACGCTCTGAACTCAATGTTTGTGATGTATTGTGCTCAGTGTAAAAAGAGAGTATAAATTAGTTATGAAGTAGAAGGTACATCCTTCTTGTTTTCAGGGACCGTGGTCTTGATGGTATTGAGCAGCACCTGGTCAGAGCTTTGCTGAATCCAGAGTCGGACAGCATACTCCTTGGTCCATTTAGCTATCAGTGAGGTGTCTCCAGAGCCCAGGGGAGAAATCGAGCAGAGGAGTCTTTTCCTGCCGCCATCACGCAAGATAAGCTGATGTGGCCAGCTGAGCTCAAAATTATGTACCCCCATCTTAAAATAACATTGTAACATAAACTTAAGAGGGGAAGTAAATTGTTTTAATATCAGGAACTGAGAACATCTCCAATACTAGTTCCAATAAAGACAAACTATTGAAGTCATGATGACAAATACCAACAGAGCTTGAACAAAACAAAACCAGTATTACCTCATATTACCACTACACAACTGACACACATAGGATACTTTTAATAATATATGTCACTACAATATTCATATTGATAAATTCTGTACATATAACTTGTAAGTAAAATTGATTGTGATTCCTGGTTCCCTTTGTATTTGAATCAGGACACATATTCATTCATAACAGCAATGAATACATATTGTTATTTGAAAAGTTATCAGTGACTCCTTTAAGATATCCTTTAGAGTGTTATATGTATGTGAGTGTCACAGTGTTGTCAAGTGTGGTGGAATAAATTAAATTGTTTATCTGTCTGTTGTTGTTATGACTTACACTTCATCATACACATACCCTAGACATACAACGTAGTCATCACACTATTCCAGAATAATTCTGACTGAGGTATACATATGTGGCAGCAAGTAAGGTTATATATAATACACTACTCTTATTAGATATATATACCTTCACAGCTGATCTCAGTCAGTACACTAAGTCCCCTATACATATTTATAACATCCCACTTCACCACAATCACCTATCCTATTCAATGGCAGGAAGCTAATGAACATATTTCAGAATATGTAGTCTTGGGGAACTTATACTATGTGAAACCAACTTGGTAAGATGTGCTGTATGGTCAGAGAGATCTGACCCCGTCTATGTGGTGTTGTTGTGTAGTGTTGAGTGTAGTAATGGCTCAGGAGGTAGAGTTCTGAAACATGACCCAATACTTTTATTTCAGAACTGTGAGTTTTTTATTTGGCACCAAAGTGGTGTCAAATGCTATGTTGAAAATACAAGAGTGGACCCGTGCAGTCGAGTATTTTTGGGAGAGCAGCCTTAGATAGCCCCCAAGCACGGAGAGGTGGGGCCACCAGATTCCAGCACCAGAACTACTCAGTCAAAGATACGTGAGCGTCTGGCCTGCTGGACATTCACCAACTTATTGAATAACTAACACCAACTATATTCCCATCAATTAGAACATACCATGTTGGGAAATAAAATTGTATTCCTCCCATCAGTAAAGGGACAATGTTTAGTAGCCATAGACAGGGAGTGATGAAGCCACTCCAACAGCACATCCATTAATCGTTCTCCCAGATAAATTACAAATATAAACAGTAGTAATATTAACTAGTTTTGTAAAAATCATATGTACACACCTTTCATTTATTATGCCATATATTCATGCATTTAATTCATAATTTCAAAACCTTTCATATGTTCTGATCAAAATAAAACCTTGGCTCAGAACAAATAAACTTAAAGAAAATTTAATATCAAAATTTTACACAGCTTGAGTTAGTTCAGTGTGTTATAAATTGTCTTAATATTATTAGACTTATTAAATATCTGTGTGTGTGTTTGTATATACTAATACAACACCTTACATTCAGTACCCTAGATTTTTAACGTAGCCACATTCATTAGAAAAAAAGATATGTGTGAGGTCGTAAGTGGTAGCAAGAAGGGCCTTCTGTAAATTCACAGCTACATTTATCTCAGGAGCCTTCACAGCTGACCTCATGCATCACACTAGGTAATATCACAACCATACAGTACCATCAAAACCACTACACCCTCGATTCTAAATTTTTAATTGGCTGTGCGCGTTCACGTGACCGGCAACGACAATATGGAAGCGTGTTTACATTATGGTTCGAAATCTCAGTTTTGTTTAGTAATAGTTGTGACATTGCCTAAAAAACGAGATGCTCTCGTTATCTCCAACTGGAATAGGCCAGAGTTAGAGATGGAAGCAAGACTTAGCCTACACTGCAGGTAAAACGTACTTATTGTGACGATGTAATGGTAAATACTGGGACATTAGTACTCAGGCAAGGAGGGTTGAAATAAAGCCCAGCGGACCGTTTGTTCGATGTGGCCTTTGACAAGAATTTAGAGACGCAGTAAACAGGAGTAAGGGTTAGGCTTAGTGGTTGAAATGAAGCAGACAGGACCGTCTTTACGATAGTTCCTTAAATTAGAATTCAGAGACGCAGTAAAAAGGGCTAATGGTTACGTAAATGTATCCTAAACCTAACCCTAATGACGTTGGCGACTTACTGGATGACATCTAAGAAGACGGCCCACAGTGACTCATTTCAACCAGGTTTAAGAATCTTAACCTAACCCTAAACCTTACGACGTTGGCTACTTACTGGAATGTCATCAAAGAAGGCGGCCCACTGTGCTTCATTTCAACCACCAGGGAGTTACATGAACTAGCTATTACGAGTAGTAGACAGTCAATTAAAAATCATGACGTTTTCCTGAGTGTACAGAATAACGGGTGACTTCTCATAATTCAGTACATTATCATGATTCTTGTAAGCATAGTGCATATTTGTTTCCTCAATTTAATGTTTGTTTCTTGTATATTTTTATTGACATGTCTTGTCACAGATGCTTATGTGTTATTTAACAAATGCCTGCCAGACATGTGCAACAGCTGGTTCTTGGTACCAGAAGAAAGATTGGAAACTTCATCAAGTGGAAAGTGAAGCAAGGCTGTCATATACATTTTGAAGGTATTTACTTTTGAAACTTACTTTATGTTTCCCCTTGCCTAAGCATAGACATTCATGTAATTTATTTTGATTTCCATAAATATCAAGTTTAGAAACATATTTCATTACTTACATGTATTGTTTTGCTTCCATTGTACTTTAAGGCACAGTTTATTAATGCTTGTTTACATCTTTATTTGAAATTTTACTAATGTAAACATTTGCCTCTTTCTAGGAAGTTCAAGTGTCATGGAAGCTGAGGCAGGTAGTGCTTTGTGAAGCTGTTCTCTGACGCGACAGAAATTTCGCTACACCGTGTAAAGTGATTGTGATAGCAAAGCATTCAATCAGATCATAGCAATTAAACCATATGGCCCTAATATTGCTGAATTTAATCAAGGACCTGAGGCTGCTATATTTTTCAAGAAAGTCCTGGGGCTGAACAGTGGAAAAGAGGCTTGTCGACTGGCAGGAGCAAGAAAGCGTTAAACGTCTGGTGCTCAGCTCTAAAATGGCAGAAAACTGCACTAAGAAAATGAAGGACATTTAGCACAAATCTCAACAGAAAGCCACACAAGAAGCTGCAAAGGAAGCTGGATAAGCTCCCGGTATGTTCTGCATGACTAGTAAGTTATTTTATTTTGCTGCAGTATTACATACTTATTTAATTATATTCTAATTATATAGAAAAATGTGATTTTAAAGAAATCATTATTCTCATACTAATTTTCTTATAACTTCCACACTTATGTATTAATTGACATAAGAATTGGCACATATATTGCCCATAATGTTTAAAACGTTGTGTATGATGGATTTTAAGTATCTGATCAAACTTTTGATTTATTGCAAAAAGTAATGTAAAATTTAGCAAAACATTTTACTATTTTTAGACACTATTTTCAAAGTCCTACAACTTTTTTAAAATTAAAGTTATCAAAAACCCATCTTAAGAAAAGTTTTAAAATGTAATGATAAACGTTGTGTTTAAGTTTGGTATTCATAGCTTAATAAATAAAAAAGCCTTAGCAAATTGAAATAGAACAAAGAATCCAATATTGCTCAGCTCTAAAACGGCAGAAAACTGCACTAAGAAAAGGAAGGAAATTAGGCACAAATCTCAACAGAAAGCCAGATAGAAAGCTGCAGAGGAAGCTGGCTATGCTGCCAGTATGTTCTAAATGATAAGTAAGCAATTTTTTAGAGGCAATATTACATACTTATTTAATTGTAGTCTATTTATGGAGAAAAATGTGATTTTCTCAAAATCTATTTTTTCTCATCCTAATTTCCTTAAAACTTCCTCACTTATGTTTTAATTGACATAAGAATTGGCACATATGTTGCCCATAATCTTTTAAAACTTTTTACGTGATGGATTTTGAGTATCTGATCACATTTTTGATTTATTGCAAAAAGTAATGTAAAATTTAGCAAAATTTGTTACTATTTTTAGACACTATATTCAAAGTCCTACAACTTTTTTTGTATTAGAGTTATCAAAAATCCATCACTGAAAAAGTTTTAAAATGTAATGATAAGCGTTGTGTTCAAATTTGGTACTCATAGCTTAATAAATAAAAAAAGCCTTAGCAAATTGAAATAGAACAATACAATCCAATATGGCCGCCGTTTCTATGGCAACCAGTGGTGCAGTGTCACCAAACTCTTCATTTGGCATATCTAGTATTGATATAGGTTAAGTCTGTGCATTTTCATTGAAATCCAGCAATTAATAACGAAAATAGCATTTCAGTGTAGCTCCTCCCCTCAAGCAAAAGCTTATATGCGAGTAATCTCAGATAAAAGGTATCCACTGCACGGGAAGGTAGCTGACATCAAAGGTGCAAGAATAAAGAGGGGGTTGTCGAGGATCGCGCAGGCAGAGGCAACTACTAGACAGGTGACCACAGCTGACAATATATTCAAGGGAGAAGAGTGGAGTAAGTCAAGTGAGAACTGGACGAACTAACAGCAGGTTATCATCAGCCTTGTGTGACCGTATGGCCTACTTCGTCCCCCCTTAGCACCAAGTAGTGCTAGAACCGATTGACTATAGTAAAAGTACTTAAGCTAGACTTATACTTGAACAAAACTAGTTAGTAGACAGATACTAGTCATAACCCAATGACATCATCTGTTATGGCACTCATGAACTTTAAGATGTCATTAAATCTTGTGTGGACGTCCATGCAAGTTAGACCAGAAGATCCTTAGATTAGATATATGATTGGTCCCTAACACTTAGTAACAATAAATTTAGAATAGAGGCTTTGTAACTAGTTAAGTTAAAGACTATCTTAGCTGCTAACTAGACCCCAAGACCAATCATTGAATAGTTTCGGCCTATCTTCCCAGCAAGATATAATATCCAGCATGCCTTAGACACGGAAGAACTATACAGACGGATGCTGGATAGCAACCAGCAGTCTTAGAGTATGAACCATTGCAGATAAGGTCGGAATGTACTGGTGCGGTATAAACCCCCTGTTCTTACCTTGTTTCCTACGTTGTGAAACAGAATATTCGTAGTCTTCAAGACGCCTCCTAGCAAACAGTGGTCATAGCGAACCAGCGCAGTCCATTGCTACACATTATTGTGGCTCCTCAGCCTTTCTGGCTTTGATACTAAAGTAAGTACTGTACCTCGAACGTTTCGTTTTTCTCGCAATATTTATTTAGTTAGGTGTCCACAGCAAAGACATGCCATGATACCAATGTAAGTACCGGGAAAGTTTAGTTTTTCTCGCAATATTTATTTAGTTAGCTGTCCACAACAAAGACATGCCATGTTCTACCTAACCTTTTGGCTCTGAGGCTATAGTTGGCAGATTGGACAACAATGAAAAAAATATTTTTGTTTTGAACGTTTTGCCTCGTTTTGGCGAGGCGCGTCCCGTTCAACCTAATCGGTTATATTTTTTTCCTCGCATGAGGTTGCATTGGCACACGCCAGTCCCATGCCCTGGTCAAGACACGTGATCCTAGCCAAGGCCGGATAATAGCCGCATGTCCCAACACTAAAGGACCCAATGACACATGTGTCACTGTAGTGATCCTCTGTGTTTCCACACAAAGGACCTAATGACACATGAATGTCAATGTAGTGATCCCTTGTGTTAAGGACTAGTCGGTTATATTAGGGCTTTTTTTTCTCCTTTTTTTCCCCTCGCACGAGGTCGCATATTTTTTCCTCGCATGAGGTCGCATTGGCACCCGCCCCAAACCCGGCTCTGGTCAAGATCACATGTCCCAACACAAGAAGACCCAATGACAAAATGTGTCACTAGTGATCTTCTGTGTTCTCACACAAAGGACCTAATGACACATGAATGTCACTGTACTGGTCCCTGTGTCTACACACATGATCCTAGCCAAAGGCCAGATTTTTTTTTTTCCTCGCATGAGGTCGCATATTTTTTCCTCGCATGGGGTCGCATTGGCACCCACCCCAAACCCGGCTCTGGTCAAGACCACATGTCCCAACACTAGAAGACCCAATGACAAACTGTGTCACCGTAGTGATCTTCTGTGTTCTCACACAAGGGACCTAATGACACATGAATGTCACTGTACCGGTCCCTGTGTCTAGACACATAATCCTAGCCAAAGGCCAGATATTAGGGCGTTGGGTTTCACATCGTTATTTGCGCTGTGGCTTTTTTTCCTTTCCTCGCATGAGGTCGCATTGGCACCCGCCCAAACCCGGCCCTGGTCAAGACCACATGTCCCAACACAAGAAGACCCAATGACAAACTGTGTCACTGTAGTGATCCACTGTGTTCTCACACAAGGGACCTAATGACACATGAATGTCTTTTTTTTTTCCTCGCATGAGGTCGCATATTTTTTCCTCGCATTGGCACCCACCCCAAACCCGGCTCTGGTCAAGACCACATGTCCCAACACAAGAAGACCCAATGACAAACTGTGTCACTGTAGTGAACTTCTGTGTTCTCACCCAAGGGACCTAATGACACATGAATGTCACTGTACCGGTCCCTGTGTCTAGACTTTTTTTTTTTCCTCGCATGAGGTCGCATATTTTTTCCTCGAATGAGGTCGCATTGGCACCCGCACTAAACCCGGCTCTGGTCAAGACCACATGTCCCAACACAAGAAGACCCAATGACAAAATGTGTCACTGTAGTGATCTTCTGTGTTCTCACACAAAGGACCTAATGACACATGAATGTCTTTGTTTTTATTTTATTTATTTTTTTTATTTTTTTTCCTCGCATGAGGTCGCATATTTTTTTCCTCGCATGAGGTCGCATTGGCACCCGCCCAAACCCGGCTCTGGTCAAGACCACATGTCCCAACACAAGAAGACCCAATGACAACATGTGTCACCGTAGTGATCCTCTGTGTTCTCACACAAAGGCCCTAATGACACATGAATGTCCTGTACCGGTCCCTGTGTCTAGACACATGATCCTAGCCAAAGGCCAGATATTAGGGCTTTGGGTTTTACAGCGTTATTTGCGCTGTGGCGGTTTTTTTTTCCCTCGCATGAGGTCGCATATTTTTTCCTCGCATGAGGTCGCATTGGCACCCACCCCAAACCCGGCTCTGGTCAAGACCACATGTCGCAACACAAGAAGACCCAATGACAAAATGTGTCACTGTAGTGATCTTCTGTGTTCTCACATAAAGGACCCAATGACACATGAATGTCTTTTTTTGTCTATTTATGTTTTTTTTTATTTATTTTTTTTTCCTCGCATGAGGTCGCATATTTTTTCCTCGCATAAGGTCGCATTGGAACCCACCAAACCCGGCTCTGGTCAAGACCACATGTCCCAACACAAGAAGACCCAATGACAAAATGTGTCACTGTAGTGATCTTCTGTGTTTTCACACAAAGGACTTAATGACACTTTTTTTTTCCTCGCATGAGGTCGCATATTTTTTTCCTCGCATGAGGTCGCATTGGCACCCACCCCAAACCCGGCTCTGGTCAAGACCACATGTCCCAACACAAGAAGACCCAATGACAAACTGTGCCACTGTAGTGATCCTCTGTGTTCTCACACAAGGGACCTAATGACACATGAATGTCGCTGTACCGGTCCCTGTGTCTAGACACATGATCCTAGCCAAAGGCCAGATATTAGGGCGTTGAGTTTTCACAGCGTTATTTGCGCTGTGGCTTTTTTTTTTTCCTCGCATGAGGTCGCATATTTTTTCCTCGCATGAGGTCGCACTGGCACCTACCCAAACCCGGCCCTGCTCAAGACCACATGTCCCAACACAAGAAGACCCAATGACAACATGTGTCACTGTAGTGATTTTCTGTATTCTCACATAAAGGACCTAATGACACATGAATATCACTGTACCGGTCCCTGTGTCTAGACACATGATACTAGCTAAAGGCCGGATAAGGGCGTTGGGTTTCACAGCGTTATTTGCGCTGTGGCGCACGTCCAAATTTAAAAATAATCATTTTGATCAGAGACAAATTACCACTTGATGAACAACGTGCATTTTGTAGCTTTGGACTTGCTACAGTTACTGCCATAAAACGTTTAGTTAAACTGTATACAGTTGGTTTATTTAAGCACCATATACAATTATAATGCAAGCGTACCATTTTTTGACATGAAAACACAAATTTTGGGTTTTTATTTAAATTCTGAAAACAACATCTTTTGCGAATAGCAAGTGTCTTACAAAATGCCCAATACAAAAGAACGTTAAAGTTATATCCCTTAACTAATAAAAGGGATGTAACCATAAATAGAGCGTTTAATATTATTAGGCTGATTTATCACAAACAATTCGCAGTTCTATCCTTTTGGTGCCAAATAGTTCACTGTTACGTTCTTGCACTGTGGTACCGTCACCGGTAATACGGCCACACTTGGTAGAGAATGCATAACTTGGGCTAATGGGAGGGCGAAGCTGGAAATTGATCAACTGATAAATGATCATGTTGGGATGATAATGCCATTGTGTACACTGATGGGTCTGTAATCCGTAGTGAGAAATCTGTGGAGCTTCTCTGCCTAATTAAAGGGCAGAAACGTCGCTGAACATAGCAAGTCTTTCATGATAACAACCTCCAGCATGAGCGTGGAGGTAGAGACAGTTACGCCAGTCTTAATGTGGCTGTCTGAAACTTCATTAACAAGGGCAGCAGTTATTGTATCAGACTCACAATCCAAGGCCCAAAGAGGACGGCTCAGGCATGAATAGAAAACCTCCATAGAAGCCTCGAATCTGCAGGAACTGATGTGGATACACTGTCCTTGACATGCACGGTACGCGGCAAGGAAAGATCTGACAGACTAGCTTCAAGAGCACGCATAGAAGGTGCAATGGATATGGATAATGGAGAGATACTGAGGGCAATTAATGATCGTCTATTAGAAAATAACACTGCAATCGATCAATCATCAAAGCTAAGGTTGCTGGAATTAGGCATCAAACGTAACACCAGCAGAGATGGACGTATGAGAGGATGCATCCAGCGTTTATACTACCAGCGCGGAGGAACAATTAGCCTTTATAAACTTCGATATTTGCTGAGGGAGACTGAGCACCTATATGTTTGCCCGGAGTGCAATAACGTCGATTCTGATCAACAATAACAATAATAATAAATTTGCGGCGAAAGGCAAGCCCTTTAACCACTATGCCAGTCGGACGCCCTCTGCCGTTATTGCACAGTGATACTTATTCTGTTATTAGAAGTCAGTGTTAGCAATAGCATGAATGACGTCAGGGAAGCGTAAAACTCCCTGATCATGTGCAGGATTAGGAGACTGTAAGAACTCAAACTTGAGGATGAAGCCTGTACTCCTAAGATCTGGCAATCTTTGCCTTTAAGAAGTAGGTGCTGAAGGAAGCAGATATATGCTGTCGTACTAGGTTATACTGCCATATATGTTGGAATAATGAGTAATTGCAAGTTGTGACAAAACGTCTGAACATGTTTTTTTGTGTGCTCTCGCACACCTTCAGCCCTCCGGCAGTATCCTTTCTTTTTCTTCATTTTTCTCACTCATCGCTTTTTTTTGGCATAAATCATGCCTTTTCATTCGTTATTTTCACTACTTTGCTCTATGCTGGACATTGCATGGTGAAGTCTCTAACACGCCACTCCCCTACGGCAGTATTTGCTACGCGAGTAATGCGTATCTTATTGTTTCACACTCCACTCTCAGGCTGTTGTTACGATTCGCCAGGTTTGGTGACCCGGCCAGCGATAATATTTTATCGCTTAATCTGTCTGCCCGCCTGTGGAAACGGATCATGTTGACACAAGCCTGATTTGTGATACGATGAAAGAAGACCATCTGGTTTGACCAGACATCTGTCTAGCGGAGGCACGCAGATAAAGGTGATAAACAGAGGTGCGCCGGAAGTCTTAGGTAACGATATGACATCACTGTGTAGGGTGTAGCAAAGTTAGATTTTGCTGGGGAGGTTAGGATGGTATCCTAAAAGAATGAAATCCGTGTATGTATTAACCGTGTGAGGTCAAGCACATGTAGGCCCCTGACTCTATAAATGATGATGATGAATTATGTGCAGGGAACCTAACGCTACCTCCCTAGATCTCACACGGTCACTATTTTGGCTCTAGTGTCTGGTGTATGATGTACCTAGTGTCTAGGGGAGAAATGAAATGATGATACACAACACAAAACGCTTTAAGTTTCTATGAGGAAGTGAATAAAACCTGTGGTTAAGTTTTTCTTTAAAATTTGATAATTTTTTTTGTACAATTTTTTTTTGCCTGTCCAGTCATATCGTTTGGACAGGTCTTTGAAAATGAGGACAAGATAGTTTACATAAAAAAGATTAACTAAAATTGTGTGGACAATCTGCCCAAATAACTACAATGTTAATATATGTCTTTCCTGTTGGAATGTTCACAGCTTAAATTTATTCTTCTAAGAGGGAGAGTCACTGTGTATGAGGGGCTGTATTATCATCATACCCCATCACTTCCTGAGTATGATTTGAAATAATAGTGTTTATTTAACACGAAACTGTCAGATATACCCAGGTCCTTAACATATCACCTGGGGTTTCTTGTTGAAAGATAAGATATTGTGTAGTTGCAGAAATATCGATATCACATCACACGCCCAAGCTCCTGCTGTTATCTCTTGAAAGCATACATGAAATTTCGGAGACTTCTTGGCGTTATCGTCACTCCTCAGGTTTCCTGTCACCAGCTGGCAACAGGAAACGAAACCTCTGCAACAAAAGGACACCCTGGCCTTTTACATCTGATCACATATTCTTTTATTTAATTTCATACGTGGGTATGGGGTCAGCCTCGCGTGCATTTCAGGTGCACTCATCCCCTAATTTTTCATGACTCCCACCTTGCTGTGACCACCCCTCAGCTCCCTATGGCAGATACGCCACTGTACGTTTACATAGTTTTCCTCAATAATATAATGTGGGGTAACCACATTTCCTTTTATATATTTTTCTCATCTTTTTCTTTTTAAATATAAATGCTTCAGGCATGTTGAACAGTGTTCCTTGAAGACGGAGGCTTACTAATATACTCGAATACAATAATATTCAAACATAATCATGACAACATACATTAGTTAGATACATTTCAACGTGAGGACTCAACAATGTCTGCTCCCGGCACGTCCTTCACTTTTTCCCAATAGCAGTATCTAACTTTGGTAATGGGATTAAACATATTAAATTCATAAAGCATTATTACCACAAATCAAGAAATATAAACAAATGACGCTGACTTTGCAAAGAAATGGCCTCAGTTTCTTCTGCTCCGTCCAGACTGTGAAATACTTACTTAGTTATTTAATTGACTTTTAAATTTATCACAGCTGTTCTCAGCGTATTTGAATAAAAAATACTGTTCAACTGCCAATGAATAGTGAAAGCTTTTTGCTAATATTTAGTAGCACTGGCCAATCGAAAGCTTGCGACTACCAGAATTCAAATGCAGTTTTTGAAAAACAAAAATAATTCCAAACATACTCTGCGTCTGGTAGTCGATTGGCCAGTCTGCTTTAGTTATGCCAATGCAAAACGATGTTAGTTTTTGGTAATAATTTTCCTACCGTTCCCCTCTCCTCCTATACTCTTGTTACCCAAGCGAATTTGAATTTACCTCAAGGCCTCCCTTCTAAGCCGGTGTCCCCACTAACGTTATGAAAAAAACAAGCAGGAACAACAGTCTGTCTGGTCGTGCGTTCGTAGACATTTAGTATTTTCTCAATAACTTGTTTAATACTGGGACTATCATATTATTTAAAACACAATCTTGCTCAGTGGACTCTAAGTTATACTACCATATGATTTTTATGTTCAGTTTCATTATGGTTTTAGATTTTCAATTTTGTCACCGGTCATCGTCAAATAAATATTTTACACAAGACCGCCATCTTCCCCTCCCTTCATCTCGCTAGCATGTATTTTTCAAATAACTAACTTGTTTTTGTGACGTCAGAAACATTACCGCGAGGAGAAATAAAATTGTCTGCGTGTTTTGCCTCGGTTGGCTTTGCTCCAGCGTGTATATATGCATGGCGGACTATCAAGCGAAGCGGGGTGTTGGCGTGGCGGGTTAAGAATTGGCGTTAATAATTTGTATTGTATCGTGTAACACTACCAAAAAATGTAAGGATTGCTACTTATTACCAGCGTTAACGTTAACTATTACGTTAATTCAGATAGTTATTTTGCGGCACACTTCCGCAAAATCGTGAATTATAAGTCTAGGCTGCAAAATGTATGCAGCAGATCTGGCAAAATGTTAAATGTTGGTAGTACGTTTTCGAAACCGAAACCAAAACGCGTGTTAGATTTTTACCGTGGAATCGTTCTATAGGATTTATCACTGCACAAAAGGCAGCGTTGCTGGCGTGTGAGAGCATCACCGTCAGACACAATAGGCCGGGTTTATTTATTATCATTTTATGACTAAAATCTTACTGAAATGAGCGATTATTCTCGCAGATTTTACTACATAGGGGGCCACGCGTGTATATTAAATTTAATATTTTCAAATACGCATGGGACGAGTAATGTTAAACGTCCCCACCCAAACAGTGCTAGATAGATTGGATTGGTTCGCCAGAATCTACTTTGATTTGATTGGAACTTTCGGCAGAAAAACAGCTGGGATTTGAAACTAAGGATTGTGAGATATAATCTAACAAACTCGGAGTCACAACACACAGAACAGACAGACTGCATCGCAGCGTCAACTCAACACCTCCTACAAGCCAGAAGAAAGAGGACAGGACTTACAATTCCACAACTATAAGTACCAGATCGAGTATTGGGCAACTTTGGAATTTACAAGTAAACCCGCAATTTTAATACAAGACTGGAAACTTGAGAATTTTATCACAAGTGTCTCACCCGTCATAAGAGGAATTATAGATTTCCAGACCAAGTGTCTCACCCATCTTAAGAGGAATTATAGATTTCCAGACCAAGTGTCTCACCCGTTATAAGAGGAATTATAAATTTCCAGACCAAGTGTTTCACCCGTCATAAGAGGGGAGGCAAGCCCGTGACACAATAACTGTAACATACGTGGTATTATGTAATACTGGAAGCAGGGTACAGGGATTGCCCTATTGCCCCGGAAAATTAATATTCCTAAATGCACTTGTAAAGGGTCCATAGTGTCCATACTGTAAAGTGTGTGGTGTATGGTGTGTTCTCTTTCTTCGGTAAAGCTCCACTATCAATCACTGTAACATGTTGTTGGTGGTGCCACTACTGTATATGTCCATTGTAGTGTACCGAGTGGTTGAGATCAGGCATGCTCCAGTCTACCCAGCTGTAAATGGGTAACTCACCCTAGTCCTGAGTTAGGGAAGGCAAAGGCAACTGTAAGCAGTAGTTTCCCTCTAAGGCTCCAGGGGGAGCAGGCCCTAAACTTGGTCAATTCAACCGACGCAGGATGGTGTATATATGGAGTAGAAGTGTAGAGTGTGATTAACGCGAATGGTGGACTGTTCGTGTTCTGACCAATCTAAGCACTCATTCACTTGTGTCTACAAGGCACCAATGCAGACTGCTGGAATCTTTGTTTACACAGTTTATTTAGACGCACACACTGGGACATAACGAGTAAATCATGGGTATAGGTTGACACATCAATTTGCAGGCATACATAGTAGATCCCAAGTCATGACACATTCATAAATAATGGGTAGTACATCAATAGCTTCCAATGTCATGATACATTATGGCCGCATCCCCTATCTGACTAAACGCGTCAGTGAAGGCGGATCGGTAAGTAACTAAAGTTGCTTTATGTTCATAGTTTATATCATATTATGAAACCACGATAAGGGGTTTCTATCAAAATTGAGATCTCCTTGCCACTGTCCGAATAATAAGATACATGCCCGTTCTTTGGACAGTGATTCAAAAATATGATGACAGGAATGTAACATGGCCGCCTTCCTGAGTTGTCGCTCACTCACTCACAGGAGGGTATATATAAGCCAAAGTTAATTTGAAATGCATATGAATAATTTCCTAAAGTCTCTCCATACAGTTCTACAGTAATCCAGTTACTTCACGTAGACATAACTGCTGTATGGAAGCCCGTCATCTTCGTCGATACAAACATGACCCTAGCGTTGCGAAGCACAATATTCCAGCTAGGTCTAACCGACATGAGATCATCAAAAATAGGGTCTGGCATTACCTGGAGTCCGAATCATACATGATACCGTACATTAGGAGAGTCTCTAACACAAACTCTAGTAGAGACACAATCTCCTACAGAAGAAAAACCACTTCATAAATCATTTTTACTTAAGAATGTACCAGCCCTTGAAAATGCGTAACCCGCCATTGTAAACGGTACATCGGAACTCATCACGACTTGTCAAGACAACTCATACTTCCGCTAGAGCGGCATAACAAGAATATAGTCCTGCCTACCCATCCAAAATATACAATATAGGACTGATTCTACTTGTACTAATAATATGTAATACATATGAATTCAGGCCATAAACATAATAAGCAAATTAATCTATTTTCTGGCCCTAACAAATAAGTACGGACATGAAAGCAATATCCATGCGCCGGATCAATATCAAGAACGATTACTCCTATAATCAAAAGTGTGAATCAATCATGGATTATCTCGCTTTACCATAGACAGCATTTTCATACACAAATGAATGAATGTCTATATCTTTTCCATATTAAATAGCCATATCGATTTTTGTAATATGTGCGTCAAAATATGCACGCAACAGATTACCACACCCCTCGGGAAAAAAAAATGGTACATTTTTTTTTTAAATACATCTAGGAGCAACATACAATAGGCTCACAACGCACCAATAACAATGCGCAGATGATAAGCATAAGTTTTATGACCTTAGAGAAAGTACTTCTCTAAGTATAAATATTTCCAGAGAGGTGTCACCAACGCATACTACAATATTAGCAATGACACAATTTTCACATTAGTTTATACATAAATTTCATCTAAGATATCTTAACATCATGATCATCAAAGACAAAAAAACATTGAAAGATCAGCGGTGAATAAATATGAATGAACCGCTAAGTAGTGTTACAATCAATATATGATATATTACATATGTGTACACATTTCAACATAGAAACAACTGTATCAAAGTTGTATAACAGTTATGAATCATGTGGGCATCTAGACAAAATATCTGCCATCACATTTTCTGACCCACGGATAGCTCGCACCGAAAAATGAAATGGCTGTAGAGCAATCGCGTATCGCGTTTATCTCGCGCTCTTCAGATTTTTACTCTGAATAGCCGTAAGAGCTTTCTGGTCAGTTTCCACAATGAAATGCGCGCCCAGAAGAAATCTTTGCAGTTTAAGGATTGACCAAACCATAGCCAATAATTCACGGTCTAGGACCGAGTAATTCTTCTCTGCGGCATTTAATTTCCGAGAAATATACATCACAGGATGCAGAGTTCCAGAGTACTCTTGCATTAGTGCTGCTCCAATCCCGGTGGATGAAGCGTCACTACGAAGAATAAATGTCTTATCCTTAGAAGGCAATACTAGGATAGGTGAAGTAGAAAACATAGTTTTAACCTTATCCAAAGAGGATTGACATTCTTGAGTCCAATGGACTACATTAGGAGACCCTTTCTTTAGCAAGGAAGAAAGAGGTGACATAATGGAGGACAGATTCGGAATGAATCGTCCATAAAATTGTATTAGACCTAAGAGACTTCGCACTTGCTTTTTAGTCTTAGGAATAGAAATGTTAAGTATCTTACTTGTATTATGGTCTTCTGTTTTTAGGAACCCATGACCAACACGGTGTCCTAAGAAAGATATTTCGCTAAAACCAATACATGCTTTCGATGGTTTCGCTGTCAGGTTATGCTCGCGTAAGATAGACAATAGTTCATTTATCCCATTATAGTGATCGTTCCAAGTATCACTGAAAAGACAGATGTCATCAAGATACGCAATGACATCTGAGCGATGAGATAGGATTCGACGCATCATGCGTACAAATGTTGCAGGGGCGTTCATAAGACCGAAAGGCATGAAATTCCATTGGAATAGACCCCTAGGCGTCGAAAAAGCAGTAAACGGTTTGGCGTGTTCGGATAATGGAACTTGCCAATATCCCTTAGACAAATCGAGTTTAGTAAAGAAATGAGAATTCGATAGTCTCGTAAGTAGCTCTTCTAGTAAAGGCATAGGTTCAGCATCAAATTTAGTCACTTGATTCAATTTGCGATAATCCACGCAAAGACGTATGTTATTGTCTTTTTTTCGTACAATAACCATCGGCGAAGAATATGCTGATGTGGATGGTTCAATAATTTTTAACTCTATCATCTCATCCAACTCTTTCTCTACCTGTGCTTGAAAATGTATCGGGATAGGATACGGTCTGACTCTTATAGGACTATGGTCAGTAAGAATAATGTCATGTTGAATGACATCAGTTTGACCAGGAATGTCAGTAAGGACATCCTGAAATTGTTCTAACATAGTAGAAACTTGTTTCTGCTCTCCTGGAGATAATTCTGGAGAAATTGCAACATCTTTCCATGATTCATTAGAGTGAAGAGGAATCATTGGAAAAGGTAAATTTACATCCGAGAAACTCGTTTCCTCATCCTGTATTACTGACAGAGATGAGTACTGTCCATGTTGGACTGGAAAATCGTCCGTTGCCTGGAAAACAGGTTGTAAATAATCAGGACGTTCATGGAATTCCGTGAGCATGTTGATGTGGAAGGTTTTACGCTTCCCGTCAATATCGACGATATAGTCAACATCGGAAACTTTTGATATTATATCGTACGGACCTTTCCAAGAAATAAGAAGTCTATTTTCCCTACAAGGTAGCAAGACAAATGCTTTGTCACCTGGACAAAGTTGTCGCAAACATCTCTTTTTATTGGCAAATTCCCTTGCCTTCTGTTTCGCAAATTCAGAAGAAGCAGTTGCCAATTTGCATGCTTCAATAATCTTGTGTCTAAGTGCGATGACATATTCATAAGAGGATTTTGTGTCATCGACAATATTATCAGCAGTTATAAGATCATGAAGTAAGGACATAGGACCTCGCGGTTTCGCGCCAAAGACAAGTTCAAAGGGAGAAAATCCTGTATGTTCGTTGGCGACCTCTCTATATGCAAAGAGAGCCGCGGGTAAAACCCTATCCCAATCCTGAGGATGATCTTCTGTTATCTTACCTAGTAGGTTTTTCAGAGTTCTATTCAAACGTTCCACCATCCCATTGGACATAGGATGATAAATACTACTCAGCGATCTCTCTATCTTAAGAGTCGACATTACTTGAGACATGGTATCCGATATGAGTTGGGTACCATGGTCGGATAATATTTCTGCTGGAAATCCCAGACGAGAAAATATTAACCAAAGAGCATCTGCGACATCAGCAGTAGTTATGCTCTTTAGAGGAACAGCCTCCGGCCAACGTGTGCACATATCAACACACGTCAAAATAAATTGGTGTCCTCTAGCAGACTTTATCTTAAATGGACCAATGATGTCTATCGCCATTTTTTGAAATGGTCGAATGGGAATGTCTGCAGCCTGAATAGGTGCATCATGGCGTGGACCTCTGGATTTAATCTCTTGACATACTTTACAAGATCGACAATAGATTCGTATGTCCTTATTCACAGCAGGCCAAAAGAAAGATTGAAGAACTCTAGCTTTAGTACGGGAAAAACCCATATGTCCAGCACACTGCGAATCATGAGCGTGCTGTAAGATTTTAACTCTCATATTTTTAGGCACAAGGATTTGAGAATGAATGGACTAGCGGAGTCTTGTACCATACGTACAAGTACGCCATTCTTCATCGTAATCCAAGATTTACGATTTGTATCCTTATTCGGATCACCTTTTGTTGCCAGAGTAAAGAATTTCTTTAGAGTAGGATCATCTTCCTGCTGTTTTATAAAGGAATCATGGGAAATCTCCAAGGGATCATCTTGGATCTGCGCATCATTATCTTCAGAATGTGAAGATTGTGGCATATTAAGAGCTTGAGCCCTAGTGATTACTGCATCAGCAGATTGCATATTAACATTTTCCCAATTAGAAATTTGCTGTGGAGTGCATTCTTTCACTCCATGAATGCGACCGATGATAAGATCAGCGATCGGATTCGGCAAGAGACATGCTTGCACCTCTCCTGTAAAGAAAGGCGTAGCAATATTGATAATGGCAGTGGAGTACTTCTCCAATGTGCCACCAAATGTTACACATTTGACTATATTGCCTGTAGCTCGAGAAGGATTTACGAGTGATTGCCTCACTCCGATGGTAGTGCACCCCGAATCGAAAAGAATTGATACCGGAGTACCATCTATTAGGCCCCTATTAAAGACAAGAGCACCCCTTCCATTATGCGCGATTGACGCATGGAGAGCGGGAAGCGGGTGACCGCAGCTTAAAGTAGAAACTGTGGTTGGATCGAATAATGTTTTGCATTGCGAACACTCAGATGCTCTAGCAAAATCGAAAGCGGAATTTGCTACACTATTGGAGTCTTTTTTATCATTATTCTGATTACCGGTGTCGTGGAACTCCTGTTGTGCAGAGTTAGCCTGGTAATAAGATTTACCATGTCTTTTGTGTTGTGATCTACCTCGGTTATAATTGTCTCTATAATTATTATTTCCTCTGTTATAACCCCTATTTGGGTTTGAATCATAATATTCATGATCATAATCATCACGCTCATTATACTGAGTATCCCTGTAATATTGGTTTTTTGTCTCCATGAAGCACTTGGGTAGTTCCTATAGCTACTCCGTTTTCGAGAATTTCTAAAATTATGGGTACCCCTCGCGTGTCGAGGACTATCAGCCCGATTCCAGTTCTTCGAAGAAGAACCCTGATTTGAGTGGTTATCTTGGTTTTGATACTTATTCCAATTAACCTTTTTATCAAATTTATTTTTAGCTCCTTGGAATTTGTGTGAGTAATTCTGATTATATTCTGTTGCCGAAGCAACTGGCATACTCTCTTTAATGTTAGAGTTACTAAGAATCATGTCAGGGTGTGCCGTGGCATACTGGTCACAATATTCTTCCATTTGCTTTAATGTACTAGGTTTACGCTCATGTAAGAACTCTAGGAATGATTTATTTACAGAAGACATGACCTTGTCTCTTAGCAATAAATCCGTAAGACCATCAAATGTTTTCTCTGTTTTGGATAATTCAATCCATCGTGAAAGTGTAATTCGTGCTTTTGAGATGAATTCTGAGAATTCTACACCTACCTCAGGTCTCATTGTTTTAAACAAAAGACGATAACCTTCCTCAGACAGCTGATATCTCTTTATCAAAGCTGCCCTAATAGCATCATAATTATCCTTGTCGGCCTCTTCAACGAAATATAACTTACTCAGAGACTCCCCTTTTAGATTTTCAGACAACTGATTCACATACTGTGATTTGTCAACATTATGAGCTCGACAAGCACGTTCAAATCTAGAAAGCCAAAATGTTATGTCATCACTGGTAGGGTTGAACGCTGGTACCTTGACCTTGTACACAAAGGGTTTACCATTACCACTAGATGCCTGATTAACATTACTCATACTTGTCAATTTTAATTTCTCTAACTCAAATTCATGTTCTCTTATTGCTTTTCTCTCTTCAGCCTCTCTATCTAATCTTTTCTGTTCTGCAGCAGCTTCTAATTTCTTCTGTTCTGCATCAAATCTCCTTTCCTCCACTTGCATCTGCAATTTCTTTAGTTCAGCAGCAGTATCAGCTTCTTTTTCTAATCTTTTTTCTTCAGCCAGAGCTTTTCTCTCTTCTGCAGCAGCTTTTTTCTCTTCAGCAGCAGCTTTTCTCTCCTCTGCAGCAGCTTTTCTCTCTTCAGCAGCAGCAGCAGCTTTTTTCTCTTCTGCAGCTAATGCTTTGTCAGATTGAGCAACATTCCATTCTTCTAAGTCTTTCCCAGTCTTATCAAGGGATTTTCCTTGTGCAATAAAGTAATCTAATGTAGACATCTTGTCTTCTTAAATCAGAAACCTGAAAAAGTAAATAAATTACCTTATTTCACTTTAATGGGAGACAAGTCTATACCATAGACTTAGTCTTAGTGAAAAACTTGTATGGTTATTTTGTTTATAATAACCAATGATAACTTGAGTACCTGTGGAAAACAATAACTGTATATCTCAAATACTGTGGGAGACAAGCCTTACAAAGGTCTTGTATACCTTAATGTAATCAATGATCACTTGAGTACCTGTGGAAAATAATATTTCCTATACCAATCACTTTGGGAGACAAGCCTTACAAAGGTCTTGTACACTTTGTTTTATAACAATAATAATCATAAAGTACTGATCTGTACTATAATATAAGTGTATTCAACTATACCTCCTATGTCATATGTCAACTAAAGACATTACAAAGGACAAACAAGAAAAGACAATCTGAAAACATTTGCAGAGATCAAATTAAATTAAATAGGAGAAATGAAAAAAAAATGATCACAGAATCTGTGATGATAACTGCAATAAGATAACAAGACAAATAACGCCACAGTGTATAAACATAAGGGTGTAAAGAACTGAAATGAAAGGAAAGATGAGACCTACAATTATACAAACAAATCAAACAAAAATAAAGAACAGAAAAATATTACAAATACAAATATGAAACAGTCGTCACAGCTAACCAAATATTTGCAAACTATGTTGCATGCAAATTTCAATTAAGAAATTGCTCCCTATAGAACGCCAGAACAAGACCAATATCACTTGGTATTTCCTGTTCTAGTCACCTCCCATCCAGGCCCGCAAACACATAACAATCACACATATAAACAAATAATATATAAACATAAATACATATAAATCATAAATGTGTACATAATATAATGAAATGAGTTGCAGTTGCAGTGTATTGTACTGTATGCTCAGTTTTAACAAATTAGACTACCACTTTATTGAGTAATAGATTTGCTTTCTAACTGTTACACTGTTCAATTTTTTTGAGCACATAAGAAGATCCAACGATGAAATTTGCACTTTATGTTCAACATTGCTCTTCTATTTCAGCAGGCTAAACAATCACTAGTTTAGAACACTGACTGTACTGTGCCAAATGTCAACAAGTGCTGACCCAGATATTGCTACACTTGTCAGAACAGGTCAAGCTGACATTGATTGTATAGCTGTCCTACTGGTGTTGATGTGGTCAAACAAATGTTCTTGAAACTGTAAAATGTGATTCTCAACACAACAAGACTGCGTAGGCTGGACCCAGGAATCTGGCCCACCACTGTAAAGGGTCCATAGTGTCCATACTGTAAAGTGTGTGGTGTATGGTGTGTTCTCTTTCTTCGGTAAAGCTCCACTATCAATCACTGTAACATGTTGTTGGTGGTGCCACTACTGTATATGTCCATTGTAGTGTACCGAGTGGTTGAGATCAGGCATGCTCCAGTCTACCCAGCTGTAAATGGGTAACTCACCCTAGTCCTGAGTTAGGGAAGGCAAAGGCAACTGTAAGCAGTAGTTTCCCTCTAAGGCTCCAGGGGGAGCAGGCCCTAAACTTGGTCAATTCAACCGACGCAGGATGGTGTATATATGGAGTAGAAGTGTAGAGTGTGATTAACGCGAATGGTGGACTGTTCGTGTTCTGACCAATCTAAGCACTCATTCACTTGTGTCTACAAGGCACCAATGCAGACTGCTGGAATCTTTGTTTACACAGTTTATTTAGACGCACACACTGGGACATAACGAGTAAATCATGGGTATAGGTTGACACATCAATTTGCAGGCATACATAGTAGATCCCAAGTCATGACACATTCATAAATAATGGGTAGTACATCAATAGCTTCCAATGTCATGATACATTATGGCCGCATCCCCTATCTGACTAAACGCGTCAGTGAAGGCGGATCGGTAAGTAACTAAAGTTGCTTTATGTTCATAGTTTATATCATATTATGAAACCACGATAAGGGGTTTCTATCAAAATTGAGATCTCCTTGCCACTGTCCGAATAATAAGATACATGCCCGTTCTTTGGACAGTGATTCAAAAATATGATGACAGGAATGTAACATGGCCGCCTTCCTGAGTTGTCGCTCACTCACTCACAGGAGGGTATATATAAGCCAAAGTTAATTTGAAATGCATATGAATAATTTCCTAAAGTCTCTCCATACAGTTCTACAGTAATCCAGTTACTTCACGTAGACATAACTGCTGTATGGAAGCCCGTCATCTTCGTCGATACAAACATGACCCTAGCGTTGCGAAGCATAATATTCCAGCTAGGTCTAACCGACATGAGATCATCAAAAATAGGGTCTGGCATTACCTGGAGTCCGAATCATACATGATACCGTACATTAGGAGAGTCTCTAACACAAACTCTAGTAGAGACACAATCTCCTACAGAAGAAAAATCACTTCATAAATCATTTTTACTTAAGAATGTACCAGCCCTTGAAAATGCGTAATCCGCCATTGTAAACGGTACATCGGAACTCATCACGACTTGTCAAGACAACTCATACTTCCGCTAGAGCGGCATAACAAGAATATAGTCCTGCCTACCCATCCAAAATATACAATATAGGACTGATTCTACTTGTACTAATAATATGTAATACATATGAATTCAGGCCATAAACATAATAAGCAAATTAATCTATTTTCTGGCCCTAACAAATAAGTACGGACATGAGAGCAATATCCATGCGCCGGATCAATATCAAGAACGATTACTCCTGTAATCAAAAGTGTGAATCAATCATGAATTATCTAGCTTTACCATAGACAGCATTTTCATACACAAATGAATGAATGTCTATATCTTTTCCATATTAAATAGCCATATCGATTTTTGTAATATGTGCGTCAAAATATGCACGCAACAGCACTACAACTATTATTTGCTCTGGCGCAGAATATCACTTTGTAAGGTAGCAGAATTCTGTGGAGACAACGGCAAGGTAGGTTAGAGACGCCTAGCTTATGTAGTAAAATAAAGTCTGCAGGTGTTCAAGCGTGGGGATACAAGTGCATTGATGTAACGTAACAAAGACGTAATGACTTCGGGAGTTGTCTCCCTTGCGTCTCTTGATAAAAGAAAGAATGTAATCTGTAGCGGCACTCTGGCGGTCATTCGAACGACCAGGGTTCGTGACTATAGACGCGTTCGGCCACAAGAAGGGCAACGTCTTTCTCCTATGTGTCCAGTTACTCTCTGAATCAAAGAATCAGGGAACTTTGCCGTCACCCACAAGAAAGGATAAATGCAAAGATCTTTAGCTTGGTGCCGATGCGCACGTGCAAAGGGGGTAGAATTTAGCCTGTCCAACTTAAGAATGACATGACTAAACCTAGAAATAAAGCTGTAGGAGCTATTACAAAGAAAAAGTGGGAGGAGATAAAATAGAGAATAAGACAGAGGAGCACCACTCAGCTAAAAGTGGCTGCAATTCGCATTCAATTTACGACAGTCATTTCATAAGCAAATGAACGGTTTTCAAGTTTGTATATAAAAAGTCACATAGTAAAATACGTCTTCAGTCATAGAAGCATAAGTAAAGTACAGCGTTCAGTTGGAGAAACTCTAGATAACCAGGTAGACAAGCTGAAGACGACAATCTGTGAAGCTGACAATATTGACCAATATTGATTAGATTCCTTAGATTCCTTAGATTCCAATTTAATCATCTTTCAGGATGTCATTTCCATTAAAGAGTCAAATCAGCGGAATTTTACAGATTCGGTCTTAATAACATTTGGTGTCAGTGTTCTCTTATGTCGCACTGAAGAAAACAAACCTTGTCTGTCGAGCAGACGTATATTAACGTTGTCGCCTGCTATAACTCGTAGTGCTTAGCTGGCAGGGAGGACAGTGTGATTCGCTTCTGTAGCTACGCGGGGGTGCCGTTCGGAAGGTCCTGGGTTCAGTTCTTCGGTAAGCAACTCACTTTTGTTGTTTTTCTTCTGTCTAGTTTTCCGCTTCTTTATTTCTCACGAGCGCCTGAAACATACCTTTATGTGTATAATATTTACTGTTTACAGGCCTCGAGTTTCCCCTCTTTATTTGTTTAAATGTTCGCCTGCTATTACGTGTAGCACTACCTGTATGAAGGATGTTGCTGCTGCAGTCAGCATTGATGTCAAGACTACTTCGTGCTAGCTGACGGAAGCTAGCAGCTCTTTTCAGGGCTTGGTTTTTATCAACGCTGTGCTTCAGTTAACAGGGTTCACTTATTTTTTTAATGGCTGATTGCGCTCCGATTTAGTAAATGGACTTAAGTCTAAGTTGAAAGGAACGTACCTTGCCACAAAAAGGCGAAACTCTCAGCATTGGAAAAAACAGAAGTAGTGTTACAATTATTTTTCCCCAAACATTTGCCTCATATTACACTTAATTACAAATCAAAACAGTGCGATCGCAAGTACACGAGGAAAACGTACCGGAAGGTACGCTTAATTTGAGATTCACGAAAACTGAGATCATTTTCTGAATATACGTTCTATATTAATACAAGTTTCATGAAAAGGATAGGAAAACGAACAAAAAACATAATAGACATAAAATAAAGATATGAAAGTATGCATTTTAATAATAGTAGTCATGTTTATCGTATTTTACCCTAACTCAAATTCGCGTAAATTGAAACCGTGTCAATCGCAATCACACTGTATGTGGTATTAATTGCGCATTAAAAAAAATACAATCAGTATTTTTTGTTTTACACTGGTGTTATGTTTACCACGAGTAGCATTTGTCCATTAACGAAACAAAATTAATTCATCACTTCTTATTTTCCTTTTTCGCTTTCATATGGGGCATGGAATCACCATTGTAGCTAGTCCCCTTGAAGGGAGCTTGCATCAATGCATCCTTGTCCCCTTGCTGGAAGCTTTTATCAATACATCCTTGTCCCCTTGCAGGAAGCTTGCATCAATGCATCCTTGTCCCCTTGCAAGACGCTTGCATCAATGCATCCTTGTGCCCTTGCAAGAAGCTTGCATCAATGCATCCTTGTGCCCTTGCAGGAAGCTTTTATCAATGCATCCTTGTGCCCTTGCAAGAAGCTTGCATCAATGCATCCTTGTGCCCTTGCAAGAAGCTTGCATCAATGCATCTTTGTGCCCTTGCTGGAAGCTTTTATCAATGCATCCTTGTGCCCTTGCAAGAAGCTTGCATCAATGCATCCTTGGGCCCTTGCAAGAAGCTTGCATCAATGCATCCTTGTGTCCTTACAAGAAGCTTGCATCAATGCATCCTTGTGTCCTTACAAGAAGCTTGCATCAATGCATCCGTGTGCCCTTGCAAGAAGCTTGCATCAATACATCCTTGTGTCCTTACAAGAAGCTTGCATCAATGCATCCTTGTGTCCTTACAGGAAGCTTGCATCAATGCATCCTTGTGTCCTTACAGGAAGCTTGCATCAATGCATCCTTGTGCCCTTGCAGAAGTGGTTTCTGTAACATTTTTATTTAACATAATGAGTTTTTCAAAGATATGCCTAACCTCATATTAGTCGCCTTTTACGAGACGCATGAGGGTTCGTTCGTTCGTTAGGAACCCCTAGGGTTCGAGTTCTTTACTCTTTTACCCTTGCAACAAAAATGTGGGATATTGGTTTTGGGCTTTCTTGCAACCCCAGAGAACTTCCCCGACTCAGCGGGCGCAGCTGGCGGAGGTCACACCAGACCCACTAATTGGCGTGTGTGCAATGTCACGAGTCGGATGGTTCTCTACCCTGCAGAGTGGGTCGTATGCATGAGGTAGAATTTGTTCTTTTCTTTTTTTGTCTGCTCAGAGACCCCCCGGGAATTACGCGGGATAATTCGTCAACAGGGTTATGAAATAAAACTAATTTACATTATGAAATCGTAATATTAATTATGCCTTACACACGGCAGCGCCATCCCAGTTAGCATGTTCCACATGATTTAAATTACAAATGTGGTTAAGAAAAAACCACATGTAATTGTAATAATGCAAAATAAAATGTGTTGTACGTGATTTTAATAATCTATGATAGCCTTTCTCAAACCTTTTACCCTGGAGGAACCCTTGAAATAATTTTTCAGGTCTCCGTAAACTCCTCCATAAAAATGATCATTTCTACAACTCATGGTATTTTAGCATCATCAATAGTTATAAAGATAATAATCCAATATTAATTTAAGTAATGCTATTAACAACACGAAAATTTATTGACAATATTATGTAGTAAAATTACTAAATACCATAGGTTAAAGCAATATGAATAAAAATAAAACATATGACAGAGTTTTACACAAGACGTTAAAAATAAAACAGTATTTAAATATATTTTTTTCAATCAGGATCTTTCGTGGAACCCCTATCGACCTCTCGCGGAAACCCGGTTGAGAAACGCTGACATACGAGATATTTATTCAGATATTCAACGACGGTATTTCTATACTTCCAGTTGCATGCTTACTTCTACGTGGTATGACGTCAGCGGCTGCGAGATAAGTTCGATACTGCTTGAATGCCGGAACAGATATTTGCTCACACATAAGCAGATTCGATATCTGAAAGTAGTGCCACGACAATTTTCTTAAGCCGATTACAATTCATTATGTTGTGCTGTTCAGTATTTGACTACACAGGCACGCACGTGATCTTCACGGCTGCTCTCAAAAGGTGTGCATAATTCTATACATTTTTTAAGACTGGTTGGTGGTTGATTCAAAGTTTCCATACCCTGTGCATTAGATTTCAAAACTGTTAGTATTCTCTCATTCAGATCAATAAGTGCAGTGAAATATTTTCAAGTAACAGATGTGTTTACAAAAATTTTCTCTTCACTGTGTCATCAAAGGAAAACAAAACCCAAGCTAAGGGAAATAAAATGTCAAATTCTAATGTAAATTATCATGACCAACAGCAATAATAAGTTGTATAAATAACAATATGTATTTGAATAAATCACAAAATGGAAAATAAAATTACACTAAATACCCTAATTATAACCAACAATTAGATTGACCATGGTAGACTGAGATGGTGAATGAGCGGAGACTAATGAAGAACACCTGATCCTACTCCGCACTTTGACTATTTCTTTCAAAGAACTAACTAACGTGTCATAAAACGACATTGGCCGTGTCATTTATGTCAACTAGATTGTCCAGTTAGACATCTACTAATGCAGTTGCCTGTTTGGCCCTTGTGTTTTCTGTTATATCAGTTACTGGTCTGATCTCTCATTTTTGTTTCTCAAACTGAATAAACACATGTACAAGCTACGATTGTCTGCTTCACCACTGTGCACATGTGGATTAAACGAACAAACTGCTGAGCATGTTCTACAGGATTGTCCTCTGTACGACCAGTTAAGAAAGATATACTGGCCCAATGACTCAACACTAAACTCAAAGCTGTATGGAGCTAAAGAGGAACTCCAGACAACGGTCGAGTTCATCATGAGAACTCGTCTGACGGTGTAAACATCAAAGATGCGATCGCAAAAAGAAGTTTCTCTACAGAGACAGGTCTTGCATACAGAATCATGAGTCTTCGTTAGCCAAATGACAGAACTGTATTTTTAAACCTTTGATTAATGCACCATTAAATTAAGCTTTGTTAGTGAAAAACTGTTCATGTTTCGTTAGATATTGTGCTATTTTTAGTGATGCTTACTTACTTCATTGTTCGTTGTCACCTGATTCTGAAAAACACTTCGTTTTTCTATGTCTCGTATCCAGAAACAGCTCTTCAAATATTCTTTTAGATTCAAAGTAAGAGAACACCAAACCATAAGGGTAGACAAGGATGGGCG
The DNA here is from genome assembly GCA_024509875.1 of Oreohelix idahoensis. NCBI lineage: Eukaryota > Metazoa > Mollusca > Gastropoda > Stylommatophora > Oreohelicidae > Oreohelix > Oreohelix idahoensis. The sequence goes on from JAMPIV010008659.1 coordinate 134,811, forward strand.
CAAAAGGTGCGTTTTAATTCTAACACATGACTCTCTGCCAACCAAAGAAATGTAAACCCAAAGAAGAGGACATATGGAGAAGATAATTGTGATAGGTCAGGAAGTGATTATAATATACAACGTATACTGCCCACCAGGGAAACAGAACTGACAGATGAAATACCTGAAAATAATTGCAGCATAGCTGGTGTCTTCAATAACCGCTCAGAAGGTAGTGTACAGGAAGGCAGATACTCGAGGAGAGGAATTAGAAAACTAGGAAATAGATTACAACTTATAGCTAATTAATCAGATAGAAGACCTACAACCGTTTTACTTAATGCGATGGAAAGAAACATCTGCTCCAGACCTGGCCTTTGCCACAAAGATCTAACATACAAAACATAAAGTAGTACAAGAACATCTGGGAGGAAGTGACCACAGATCCGTAAAATTTGTAGTTTATCTAGACTACATACCAATATAACATTTATCTAGACTACATACCTCTATAACATTTATCTAGATTACATACCTCTATAACATTTATCTAGATTACATACATCTATAACATTTATCTAGATTACATACCTCTATAACATTTATCTAGATTACATACCTCTATAACATTTATCTAGATTACATACCTCTATAACATTTATCTAGATTACATACCTCTATAACATTTATCTAGATTACATACCACTATAACATTTATCTAGATTACATACCTCTATAACATTTATCTAGATTACATACCTCTATAACATTTATCTAGATTACATACCTCTATAACATTTATCTAGATTACATACCTCTATAACATTTATCTAGATTACATACCTCTATAACATTTATCTAGATTACATACCTCTATAACATTTATCTAGATTACATACCTCTATAACATTTATCAAGATTACATACCTCTATAACATTTATCTAGATTACATACCTCTATAACATTTATCTAGATTACATACCTCTATAACATTTATCTAGATTACATACCTCTATAACATTTATCTAGATTACATACCTCTATAACATTTATCTAGATTACATACCTCTATAACATTTATCTAGATTACATACCTCTATAACATTTATCTAGATTACATACCAATATAACATTTATCTAGACTACATACCTCTATAACATTTATCTAGATTACATACCTCTATAACATTTATCTAGATTACATACATCTATAACATTTATCTAGATTACATACCAATATAACATTTATCTAGATTACATACCTCTATAACATTTATCTAGATTACATACCTCTATAACATTTATCTAGATTACATACCTCTATAACATTTATCTAGATTACATACCACTATAACATTTATCTAGATTACATACCTCTATAACATTTATCTAGATTACATACCTCTATAACATTTATCTAGATTACATACCTCTATAACATTTATCTAGATTACATACCTCTATAACATTTATCTAGATTACATACCTCTATAACATTTATCTAGATTACATACCTCTATAACATTTATCTAGATTACATACCTTTATAACATTTATCTAGATTACATACCTCTATAACATTTATCTAGATTACATACCTCTATAACATTTATCTAGATTACATACCTCTATAACATTTATCTAGATTACATACCTCTATAACATTTATCTAGATCACATACCACTATAACATTTATCTAGATTACATACCTCTATAATATTTATCTAGATTACATACCTTTATAACATTTATCTAGATTACATACCTCTATAACATTTATCTAGATTACATACCTCTATAACATTTATCTAGATTACATACCTCTATAACATTTATCTAGATTACATACCTCTATAACATTTATCTAGATTACATACCTCTATAACATTTATCTAGATTACATACCACTATAACATTTATCTAGATTACATACCTCTATAACATTTATCTAGATTACATACCTCTATAACATTTATCTAGATTACATACCTCTATAACATTTATCTAGATTACATACCACTATAACATTTATCTAGATTACATACATCTATAACATTTATCTAGATTACATACCACTATAACATTTATCTAGATTACATACCTCTATAACATTTATCTAGATTACATACCTCTATAACATTTATCTAGATTACATACCTCTATAACATTTATCTAGATTACATACCACTATAACAAAGGCCTATGTCACTATGGAACTACAAACAAGCAAACCGGGGAAAAATCAGAGAACTCACTGTTAAGTATTGTAAAAATAGCAGCCCACATCACAGAAAAGTGACCAAAATGGTAGAAAAGATAGATTGAGCAATTTTAATTAAAAGCAGCAGAGGAATCAATTCTTTGAGCAGCCAAACAAAATACAAACCGTACAGGACAGAAGAACTGGAGAAACTGGAGGAAGAACTATCGACAGCTGCTAGCGAAAGACCAGACGTATAAAATACGCTGGAAGCAATATACAACTGGAAAAGCCACAGCACAGTTCATACAAACTATGAACCAAGTAGACAGAAACGGAAAGAATAAAAAGACTACGAGCAGCAACCTGCACCAAAGCGATCATGCCCTCTTGTAGTGGTGGTTTCTGTAGCAAATTGTTTCACATAATAACGTTGCCAGCCTCACAATAGTCGCCTCTTACGACAGGACTGCAGAAACAGCAACCAGTTTTTTTCGTTATTTCCTTGGAGACACACAGAAACTATGCGAGGCACAGCAAGGTTATGACAGAAATAAGAAAGAAAGAGTTGAAACAAAGAAAGAAGAGTGCCAAGAATAGATAATGATCAGACTGAAAACCAGCCACTACAGACTAAACTAACATTTGTTTATCATTAACAAATCGGGTAGACAGACGTGTCCGTCTGGGAAAGACATGGAAACAATAGAGCATGTTCTTCAAGACTGGCTGCTCCGCAAGAGGAACCGACTGACGGTACAGCCTTCATCAACTTATTTGAAGGTGTAACCTTATGGCGATGAGAAAAGCCTGAAACAGACCACCAAGTATATTAGAAATAGATGTGCTTATACAACAGTGAATATTCATGGAGGCATATCTGGAGTCATTTTTATATGACCACCAGCTATTCACAATGCTACAATTTACATATATGGAAGTGAACCTCTGTCTATGAGGCTGATTACACCCTCATTGACACTTGAAATCATCCATACACTTCAGGAATTCCCCCTTTGTGAAACTTGTTGAGGACTCAGCATTACACACTAAGCTTGGAGAAGTCACTTGAGCCCCATACGTGATTCTTTGGCTTTGACCTGGTTGACTGCATACGGGAGGATCTCACTATGGACCCAGTGATAGGCAGGGGAAAGCTGAGAAGTGGCTCTGTGCAGGACGTGACAATTTCTTGGGAAAGCCCAGAAACAGAGCACAATATTTAAGCTCTGCATATTTGGAGAGCCCTTTTGGATGACAGGGAATGCACAGTATGCCATGCGCTTCTTACTCCTAGCTTAGGACCAGATGTGACGATCCTTTAAATGCAAGCCAAGCTGGAGAAACTGGAGATCATGCCTTCAACTCAACACGTTTAGGAATGGCAGAAAAGCTACACAAAAAGCCTAGATCTACAGTGTAGATAATACCAAGGAGTCTTCAACTTGGCATTGGCTGCAAAAGAGCAAGAAGCTCAGCAGCCCTAGTTAAACAACAACAACAATACAACAGTGAATGACGAAAGTGATCAAAAAAGTATTCTGTGTTCGCATTAATGCATCGCGATAAAACCTAGTTGTTTATTTTAGAAATTTCGGTGAAAACTTGAAGTCTTGGTTGAAATGTATTGCGCGTCAACGAAAGAAATGGTTTGGACTCCAGCCAAGATTGAAAACTGATCGCAAACTACAAGAAGACCCATACAAATGTTGTCCTTGGTGTGACTGAAGCGTTATGGGGGAGAGGATACATAATGCTACAGGTCGCAGGACACGCTCAAGAACACTTTTAAAATCCCCTACGTGGAAATGCGATTGGCAGAGTGGTTAAAGCGCTTGCCTCTCGCGGCAAAGGTACCGGGTTCAAAGCACGGAGTCTTTACGCTTCAGTCTACTTAGCTGTAAATGGGTTCCCGACTCTGCTCTTGAGTTAGGAAAGACAAAGGCAGCGAAGAACAGAACTGGTCACCCCACTTCTCGAAGCTGGACCTAGTATTGTGAAGTCTCTAACACTTTATTCCCTCCACGGAAGTATCTACTATGGGACTACCTTGACTTTTTATCATTATACCGGTGACGTGGTTCGCTACAACATGAACTCAAACATAGAGTACATCAGTGGAAGGAGGAAGGGGATATATACAGCAGAGATGACCCAATACACCATCTAAACAGGTACCAACAGACCGCAATGTTCCGCCTGAGAACCGGCCACTGCAGATTACTAGGACATCTCTATCGCCTCAAGATATCCCACACAAATGAATGCCCATGTGGAACAGGAATCCAGACCCCAGAACACATTCTCCAGAACTGTCCAACCCACGATGAACCGCGACGTGCGACCTGGCCAAGGGGTGCTGAGCTCCAGCAGAAGCTATGGGGCTGCCGCGCCGACCTGGTAAAGACTGTGGACTTCGTCCTGGCGACAGGCCTGCAGATTTAGCATGACTACAAACTGAACGCAGAAGAAGAAGAAGAAGTCTTGGTAAACACAACATGGAGCAAAATCTGGAACAAATATACGGGAATACAGCGGCTGCTTCTCCTACGTCTGATTGTTCTAGATAACACACAAACTAAAACAAAACACAACAAATACGGAACACACAAAGTAAACGATGAGGAAATGGGTAAAGTGTTGCTAATAAAATTCGTGAGGTATCGCACAAAAAACATACATTGATCTTGCCGACTATATTTATCGCTACCGATTCAAGTTTATTGAAAGCCAGATGTAACGGGCTGCTGGCTTCCGGAAGAAATACATTTGGCCGGTTAAGGTTAATCTGTTAGGGAACAAGGCGGCGCCTGAGAGGGGAAAAAAACAAGAAGATAAAACTAGGCAGCTTTTGTTGATTTATTACATTATGAATTGTTAAAAAGCGCCGCAGACCTTGGCCATATAATTAACAAAAGCGCCTAGTGTGGTTACCGAGGGTCTGCCGTAAGATAAAGAAAAAAATAGGCCTACCGACTCTTTAGACATGTTGTATGAGGCGATTGAGAATGATTTCCCCCTGTCAAGATGGCGACTTAAATATTAACGTTTATGTATTTCTTCTATTTTGAAGGGACCAGACAGAGACGCACACTGCTGTCTTGCAGGTAGGCTGGGGACAGTCAAAGGCTAAGAAAGACAATCCGACAGAAATGCGTGTTAAAATCGGATGCACTGGGCCACATGCTAAAAGAAACAAAGTAACGTACTTTGCGTGATAATGACGTCACAAATAAACAGTAAACAGAATGGTGCTAATCCCCTGGAGACCCGCCAGACTGAGAGAGTGCAGGACCACCCTATGTTCCTAGTGGCTACCTTCCCCTGTACCTATGGCCGTCACTTGTCCTGGAAAAACTCTATTGGGAAACAAAAAGCTTCAAGCTGATCACTGCTTTCTTTGAAAATGTTCAAGTAGACGTGCGCGACAAAAAATAATGAAAATCGTTAACATTTAAACAAACAAAAAAAAGCATGTTCGAAACACGACGGTGGTTTAGTGGTTAGAGCAGTTGTTGTTCAAGAAAAAGGTCTACTTTCCATTCCCGGCAGAGGTTTTTTTAAAAACAAAATGTGTTTTAATTCAGTCATCTAACCAGTTCGGTATTTATAAATGTGTTTTTGTTAATTATAATTTCTAAGTGTCTGCGTGTAATGGTAGACTTATTTGCTTCGGTGGAAGGGGGTAGAAAGAAAGAAGCTGAATACAGAAGTGAAAAAGAAAAGAAATAAACTCACACATTCAATCTTCAACAACTTTACCTCGTGCTCTAAATCAGGGGTCTGCAAGAAGTCGATCGCGAACTACCAGTGGACCATTGAGAGATATTAGGTGGACCGCCGCACACGTAAACGTTTTTTATTTTCTTCTAATTCTTTAAATAAATCTTTTGTTGTTAAATATATACTTCCCAAAACTTAAAAGTGGCTTTTCACCTGACCTCATGTATTGATACAACCTGTAATATGCGCGTCTGCGTTTCCGCCTCTGAACATTATTAAAGGGGACCGCTCTTCTGAACGTCCGATTCACAGACTGGTTAGAGAGCTCACAGACTGGTTAGAGAGCTCACAGACTGGTTAGAGAGCTCACAGACTGGTTAGAGAGCTCACAGACTGGTTAGAGAGCTGGCCTATCGCGGCAAACGTGCCAGGTTCGAAACACTGTGGCGTTATGCTCCAGTCTGCCCAACCTATTTAAATCGGTACCTGTCTGGTTTTGAGTTAGGGCACGCAAATGTAGCGATGAAGGGAACTGGCCGGCTCCCCCCCCTTTTCTAAAAGCTGGACCTAGTTTAGTTAAATCTCTAACACTCCATTCTCCTACGGCAGTATCAGCTGTTGAATTACCATTTTTAACCGCTCTACGCATAGGCGCATGTTTGCGAATGACCATTAGTAATTTCGTATCAACATTTTAGGACTTTGTTGAGTCGATGACGTGAGAATTATCACATTAAATCGGTGTTATTACATCGTTTGTAATTACATAGTACATGTTTGTTTGAATTTATTTTTATAAATATAACATTTTGTTTCCTTGCACGTGCACACATTAAAATAAACATCTTTACTTAAGCGACTAATTTGTTTGTTCTCTTCACGAGCATGTGGAGCTATTTTATTATTTAAAGTTGAAAAACCACAGCCTCACTGTAAAAGTAGAAGTAGATTGTGACATGCTAAAGTGTGCCCAGGCTTGCTCTAAAACACCGGTGAACCATCCAGTTTAATCATCCTTAAAACTTATCAACCATACAGTGAGACCAGGAGGTAACTATCACAAAATGTACTCACATTATAGTTCAAAGGTTGTGCCCTCTTCTTTTCATGAGACATGATTTGCTCATACCTGGAATATAATTAAAATAAAAAATGGGTCAAAACAGAATTAAAGCAGATCCTGCTATAATTACTGAAAACATGATAACTCATCAAACAAAGTGGCATCATCGTTAAGTGAATTTGAGCGGCGTCTGAGAAAAGAAAAGGTTAATAAGAAAAATAAATGAGTATGTTGCAGGCATTTGTGAGAAATAAAGAAGTGGAAAACTAGATCACAGAAAAAAATAACAAAAGATAGACTGAATTTCCATGTGCATGAAAGTACGTGTATAGAGGGCAAACTTCACCAGACGTAGCTGAATTAATAACATTATTAATGAAATCAAACAGAAAATAACTAAGGGGCAATAATAAGTAAAAGGAATCTTATGAGAAAACAGCACGCACAGAAAATATAAATTGGTATTTACCCTACACACAAGAAATGACGTGGAGGGATAGTGCCACAAACAAGTATTGGCAGTGTAATCTTCTATCTAATAATAATGGCGCTGTATCCTAATTATAGCACATCAAGGGTTGAACAGTACAATATAACTTCAAATATATAAGACTTTATGGTCTTTTTTGTTACCGATGGACCTTTTTTCTGGGTTGAACGGAGCGAGCTTCAACGAATCGTGGCGAAATCCTATTTTTTTGTTTTTGTTTAAATGAACAGGATATTTTTCACATCAATTTACAAATAAATAAATAAATAATAATAAATAAGGTTTCTTTTAAAAAGTATCCACGAAATCTTATAATGTAAAAAAAATAAATTATAATAACAAAATGAAATAAAAACATAAGAGAATCTTCAACTCAAATGTCAAGTCAGTCATACTATATGACCCGGTGACAAGGAGACAGGCAAAGAACGACAACCAAGAATTTACAGACTTTCATAAATAAATTATTGCGTTGAAAAGAAGGATTGAAATGGTATGACAAGATTGCCAATGTCGAACTGATGACAAAAATCAGCCAGGAGCCAGTGAAACAGGAAATAAACAGACACTGGCGATAAATAGGGCACATTTCGATGAAACCTGTTGGTAGCATTAGAAGGCAGTTCTGGTTCTGGAATCCTCAGTGTAAGAGACGAAAAGGAAGACTGAAAACACGTGGAAAGAACAGGACACAGAAATGACAGGTGTAAATAAGACATGAAAGGACCTCTAGCGGATCGCTCAAGACAGGTGTAAATAAGACATGAAAGGACCTCTAGCGGATCGCTCAAGACAGATGTAAATAAGACATGAAAGGACCTCTAGCGGATCGCTCAAGACAGGTGTAATTGGATGGATTTCTTGATGTATTCTCCCTGGGGAGTTTAAGTGTAATGACCATGATAATGAAACCATCCTTTTTTTTAAAATAAAATTGTGCCTCGTTTTGGGGAGGCGCGTCCCGTTCAACCTAGTAGTTTATATTAGCGTGCATCTCCACATCTAAAAGACTTTTAGGTCTGATTTTATAGTATTCCTATGAAACCATAAAGGAAACTAAAAAGTGTCAAATAAACATCGAGAAGAACCACAGACAAGAAACAAACTGAAGTAAGAATAACATGGGTTGACTTAGGCTGCTCCACAGTAGGCATGAACGAACAAAGTTTATTTTCAAAGGGTTAAGTGGCAGGTTCAATAGAGCTAAGCTTTTTAGTGCCGTATACTCCTAAACGAGTTACAAGTATAAGAACAGAAGAAGCGGAATGAAAACTTTTAATCAACATCATTCATTCTGCTACAACTTTGTCTGCCCTCCCAAGCTGTCTTTCACTTTTCCTACTTTTTTTCTCTCAAATATTTCCTAATTGTCTACTTGTATGTGGCCTAATGGATATGAACGCAGTTTCATAATCCAGATATACCAGGTTCGTAACCAGCTGCAGGCGGTTTGGTAGCAGGTTGCTTTGTGTGGATTTTTAACAATGGTATAAGCGCCGTACCGTTCAGAAAGCAATGGCAAACTACTGAATGAAAAACAATTGCCTAGAAAAATCACAAGGCTACTGTTCTGTCACATATGTCGTAGGAGGCGACTAATGAAGTTGTGCACGGGGCTAGTAACCTCAACATGTGAAATAAACTGCTTCAGAAAACATTCCGGTAAAAGCACATGAATACTTTGATGCAGGCCTCTTGTGAGGGGCCCCCAGCTACAGTTATGGCACCATGCTCATCAAGAACCGAACATGGAAATGATGATTTACAAAAAGTCTTATTTTTTAATTACTTTCCCCATGCTCCACAGGGCGCTGAAGGATAATGATAAAACAGATAATGATAAAACAGATAATGATGTATGAAAGTTCTTTTCATATTTAAAAAAGAGGTTAAACTAATTAAAGCGCTTTCTAACTTAAAAGAATGAAGTATTGAAATCTCAAATACCCGCATATTTACAGTTACACGCATGATTGGTCAGATAAGCATGCATTAAAACAAAAAGACACGCTCTCATTAGACCAGAACAGTATCATATATACATAAACAGTGCTCATTCGTTGGTCATGTCACTGTTACGCACTGATCATTTTTTCCTAAAGTCATTGTATGATCATTTTTTCCTAAAGACATTGTAATATTTTATTGACTGAAATGTATACGTTAGTTTTTTGGTCAAAGCGAAATAACTCGGGATATGGAGAGTATCTTTCAATATGATGTTACCTCCTCTTGTGTCGAGACACGGGCGGTCCACATTCTGATTAACGAAGTGTGACTATTCTCCTTATTTGGTAGTATCGGTCAACTGTTGTTGGAATGTCTGAAACCAGTGTTGAGGATTCGTTTGCTGTCCATATAAGGCAAGATTTCTTACAAAAATCTTTCTAGAAGGTCTTCAACCATCGTCTCGTGATTTTTACTCAGGTGGATGTTTTCTGCGCACGTCTGGACTTGGCGTGGTAGAAACGTCTTCCGCCCAGCAGTGTAAAGATGAACTGAGTAGAGAGTGGACGCATTTTGCGTCTTGTGTTTTTTGATAAGGGAAGTCTATAGTCTTTTGTGAGTTAGTTATCTTACTAGACTTTTCCCAGTATTATTCAAGCCGCCTGAAGGCATATGTTTTTGTGGTTGATTCCGAATAATGGTAATTCCTCTTTTATTGAACTTTATGATTCCATCCCGAAGTTCGACATTTTTTGCTGCTCTCTGCTCGCTTGTGTGATTCAAATTGGAGAGGTACTTTGACTAGGATTTCGCCACCGGTATCTTTATACCTGAACAATTTACATATATGGGTCGCTTTAGACCAACAGGACTATTGTCTGTGTTCCAGGATTCGCTATGCTAGCGATAACGCCTAAGTCAAAGGGTTAGACTTAGGAAAGTGATAAAGGTCAGTTCGACCTGTACTCCTCAATGCTATTCCTCGTGCAAACGATGACGGACTTATTTATTACACAGGAGAGGAGTAATGATTATTATATAGGTGTACTGATGAAATGCAGCTGACACTGTTACACTATTGATAGCAATGAATATTAATATATCCAGCTCTGTGCCATATTATTTAGGCAGAGTTATGAATAATAACTTTATGACACTGTGAGCCTTGAACTGTTGTTTACGCTATACTGATGAGGATTGGATCCCACATGAATATCAGTTGGCACCAATATTATTTCTGAATGCTACAATTGTTGAACTGTGATGTCTTACAACGTATGTAACGTGACTGTCATTGTGGTGTGCAATAAATGGATATAAACGTCAAGAGCAGTTTACCATTTTTATGACTCTGCATGTCATTCTTCCTGACCTGAGCTCTGTGGACTGTCCAACTGCTTACACACGGCAACAATAAAAAACCAGTTAGGACACCTCACAATACAACCTTAATCTACGCGGTGTCGATAGGGGTGGTACATCAAGTCAGCCTAAATCCACCCTTATCATTTCATGGTGGCCAGAGCTGGTCCTATCATCTGGTATTTTGGCCCACCATTATCATTTCATGGTGGCCAATAGTTGGTTTATACTGGTACCAGCTCTCAAGGGGGTCAACAAACTCAGACATCATCATCACTACAAGTCTACATTACAGATTCAACTCCAACCTTCCATGAAATTTTTTGAAAGTACCCGGCGCTGCTCGGCAATATTGCAGTTTCCGAAAAGAGAAGGACAAGTTCCGAGCGAATGGATTTCCTGAGCTGTAACGAAGAAGGACAAGTGCCGTAACAACTGTTCCGGTATCCAGTACTATCGAAGATTCAGAAGGTCAAGTGCCGTAACAACTGTTCCGGTATCAGAAGCTCATTTTCCAGCGTCATGGCTGTCTATAGGAGCAGATGGTGATCAACGTTGGATCATTATCCTCAGAATGCTGATCTCAACCTGTTCTGCACCGTACTGACGTTTGGACACATAGAAGTTAAGTGGCCTGTTTGTTTGTGAACTGTGCCCTTATGTTCTAGCTGAGCCTTCTGTCTCACACGTTTCACACACTTTTGCTATTTGTTTACATGTTATATGTTATTTGTATTTGTATATTTATATGTTTATATTTCAGCGGGTTTCGGTTGGGAGGTGTCTTTCAGTAGAAGATACCACGTCACAGAGGGTACTACTGTTAGCGTTTCTTTAGGGACTGTGCAAATTTCCTATTGTGAAATTTGCTAGCGACAAACGTTGCTACATTTGTTAGTTGTGACGACATGGTCAGTGTTGTTTTCGGTATTTTTTTTTGACATTCTTTAGTTTTGTTTTGATTTGTTTGTATTTGTAGGTCTCCCCTTTTCTATTATTCAGTTCTATACACCATTTTTGTTTATACATTGTGACGTCATTTGTTTGTGTTCATTCTTCGCATTTTGTCATCACATTTTTTGTGATATTTTCCTTAGTTCTGCTGTTTATTTAGTTGACTTATGCGAATGTTTTCGTATTGACTTTGATCTCTGTTGTTGTTTACATTGACTTTGATCTTTGTTGTTGTTTACATTGACTTTGATCTTTGTTATTGTTTACATTGACTTTGATCTTTGTTGTTGTTTACATTGACTTTGATCTTTGTTATTGTTTACATTGTCTTTAATCTTTGTTATTGTTTACATTGTCTTTAATCTTTGTTATTGTTTACATTGTCTTTGTTCTTTGTTATTGTTTACATAGTTCTTGAGTAATTAGCTTTCACTATTGTTACATATTTGCTCATGCACTATTGATTTATAGTGCACTTATCATAACTATCTAGTGCATTAGTTCATGCACTATTACATTGTGCAGTTATGATAAATAACTGATGGTTTTGCACTGATGTGTGTAGTGCCTTCATGATTAAGAAGTGACTTGTGATATTATTATACATTTGATAATTCAAGTTTGGTGTAAAAGACTTGTTTCCCACAGATATTGGGTTAAACATTGGGATTATACAAGTACTTTATTAAGTCTTGTTACCATTAAGATTGAAATAAGATAATTAATTATTTCAGATTTGGACTCATATTTTAGACAACATGTCTACATTTGAGTACTTTATTGAGCAGGGTAAATCCCTTGGAAAAACTGGTGATAAATTAGAAGAATTTGCGACTGTTCAATATGCCAAGGCATTGAAGTCGGAAGAAAAGAAAATGAAAGAACAAACTGAACAAAAGAAAATAGAGGCTGAAAATTTAAAACTGCAGATGCAGGTGGATGAAAAGAGATTCCAAATGGAAATGGAAAAACAAAAAAGAGAAGCAGAAGCAAAATCTGAAGAGAAAAAACTTGAAAGAGAAACAAAGGCTGAAAATAGAAGACTACAAAGAGAGGCTGAAGAAAAAAAGTTACAAAGAGAGGCTGAGGCTGAAGAAAAAAAGTTATAAAGAGAGGCTGAAGAAAAAAAGTTACAAAGAGAGTCTGATGAGAGAAAAGCAAAAATGGAACATGAAGAAAAACTCTTAGCTTTGGAGTTAGAAAAGTTAAAGTTGATGAACTTGGGTAATGCTAATGATCCAAATAAGGTATCATCTTCTAATAGGTCTAATGCTGTTGATTTCAAGCTTAATCTACCAGCATTCAATGCTTCCATTGACGATATAACGTTTTATCTAGAGAGATTTGAACGTACATGTAGAATACATAACTTGGATAAATCACTTTACGTGTTTCATTTGTCCAAAATACTTAAAGGTGATGCTTTGACTATGTTAGGCATGGTAGATGAACCTGACAAGGACAATTATGAGATTGTCAGGGCTGTTTTGTTAAAGAAATACCAGTTAAACGAAGACGGCTATCGTCTTCAATTTAAAAATATGGTGCCTGAAACTGGAGTAGAATTCTCTGAATTCATATCAAAGATACGTATTACTTTTACACGTTGGGTTGAGTTGTCTAAGACAGAACATACGTTTGAAGCACTTATGGACTTACTGCTCAGAGACAAAATAATGTCTTCTGTCAATGAATCTTTTCTTGCTTTTCTTCATGAGCGTAAGCCTAAAAACGTAAAAGAAATGGAAGAATACTGTTGCCAGTATGTTACTGCGCATCCTCATGTAACCATTAGCAACTCTAAAATAAAAGAAGGTCTGCCAGTTGCTTCGGCAGCACCTTATGGCCCAAATTTCATGCGTAAATTTCAGGGTAGCCAACACAATTTTAATAAGAAGGGTAACCGTAATTATGCTCAGAATCATAGTGAACAATTTCAGGGTGATTCTTCTTAACAGAACTGGAGACAACCTGATACTCCACGGTATACTACTCCCTATAATTTTAGACATTTTCACAAAGGTAATCAGTATAGAGGCAAATCTTTTTCTCGAAGACCTCAAAACCAATATAATAGAGGCTCTCAACAGTATAGAAATGGTAATGACAGTTATAGAAACTGGAATTCAAACCAGGATAACAACTACAGTAGAGAGAGTAATGATAATTACAGAGGCAATAATGGTCGCGGTAGAGCGCAACATAAAAGAAAAAGATATCAACAGACAAACTCTGTACAACAAGAATCTCAGGGAGCAGATAAACAGGTTAATGATAATAAAGACCATAATGCTATCGGATGTTCATCTTTCGATTTTGGTAGAGCAAATAAATGTATCCAATGCAGTACTTTATTTGACCCGACTATCGTAACAACTTTAAGCTGTGGTCATCCTCTTCCCGCTCTTCCTGCTAATGTTGCACATGACGGGAGGGGTTCTCTTATACTACTTAAGGGTCTTGTGAATAGTAATCCAGTCTCAGTTTTGTTTGATTCTGGATGTACTACTATTGGTGTTAGGCAATCTCTTGTAAATCCATCCTGTGCTACAGGAAAGGTTATCAAATTTGTCACATTTGGTGGCACTTTGGAAAAGTATCCTACAGCCATAATACATATTGCTACTCCTTTCTTTACGGGAGAGGTCCACGCGTGTCTACTTCCAAATCCTATTGCGGACCTTATTATTAGTCGTATTCACGGAGTTAGGGAATGTACCCCACAGCAGATTGCTGTTTGGGAAGAGCAAAACATCGAAGCTACCAATGCGGTGGTCACAAGAGCACATGCTCTGGATCCACCTCAAACTTCACTAACTAATGATGATGATGAAATAGATAGCCAAAATGGTCACTTGATTATTTCACGTGACTCATTTATAAAATTGCAAGAAGAAGATCCTTCTTTACAAAAATTCTTCATTCTAGCAAAAAAAGGTGATCCAAATCAGAATACTAATAGAAAGTCTTGGATTTCTATGAAGAACGGCGTACTTGTGCGTATGGTACAAGACTCGGCTACGTCCACTCATTCACAAATTCTCGTGCCTAAGAGTATGAGATTGCAAATATTGCAACATGCTCATGACTCGCAATGTGCTGGACATATGGGTTTTTCCCGTACAAAGTCGAGGGTTCTTGCGGCTTTCTTTTGGCCATTTGTGAGCAAGGACATACGAATTTACTGTCGTTCTTGCAAAGTATGTCAGGAGATCAAATCTAAAGGACCACGACATGCTGCGCCTATCCAGGCTGCTGACATTCCTATTCGCCCTTTTCAAAAAATGGCAATAGATATTATCGGTACTTTTAGGATTAAGTGAGCCAGAGGACATCAATTTATCCTTTCTTGTGTCGATATGTGCACACGTTGGCCAGAGGCAATACCTCTCAAGAGCATCTCAACTGCTAATATCGCAGACGCTCTTTGGCTGATATTTTCTCGCTTGGGTTTTCCCGGAGAAATATTGTCAGACCATGGCACTCAACTTATATCAGACACTATGTCACAGGTAATGTCTATGCTACACATTAAAAGGTCTCTCAGTAGTATCTATCACCCAATGTCTAATGGGTTGGTCGAACGTTTAAATAGGACTCTGAAAACTTTACTTGGTAAAATAACTGAGGATCATCCTCAGGATTGGGACAGGGTCTTACCCGCAGCTCTCTTTGCGTATAGAGAGGTTCCCAATGAACACACAGGATTTTCTCCTTTTGAACTTGTCTTTGGCGCGCAACCGCGCGGCCCTATGTCTTTACTACACGATCTTATCACTGCCGATAATATTAGCGATGAGACTCAATCTTCTTATGAGTATGTCATTGCTCTTAGGCAAAAGATCATCGAGGCATGCAAACTAGCAACTTCGTCATCCGAATTTGCTAAGGAAAAGGCAAGGCAGTTTGGAAATAAAAATAGATGTCTACGAAAACTTTGTCCAGGTGACAAAGCTCTCGTTCTTCTTCCGTCAAGGGAGAACAGACTTCTTATTGCATGGAAAGGTCCATATGCAATAGTCTCCAAAATTTCCGATGTCGACTATGTAGTCGATATTGATGGAAAGCATAAGACTTTCCACATAAATATGCTCACGGAATTTCATGAAAGACCAGACTATTTGCAGCCTATTTTCCAGGCAACGAACAATTCTCAAGTACCTCATGGTCATTACTCATCCCTGTCAGTTATACAGGATGAGGAAACTACTTTTTCTGATGTCAATCTTCCACTTCCTATGGTCCCACTACATTCGACGGAATCTTGGAAAAACGTTACCGTTTCTCCTGATCTTTCCGCTGAGGAACATCGACAAGTTTCTTCGATGTTGCAAACGTTTCAGGATGTCCTGACAGACATCCCGGGACACACACATGTCATCGAACATGACATAGTGCTTACTGACCATAATCCTATCAGAGTCAGACCATATCCAATACCAATCCACTTTCAGTCACAAGTCGAGAAAGAATTGGATGAAATGATTCGATTGGAAATCATTGAACCATCCACTTCAGCATACTCTTCGTCTATGGTTATTGTTCGAAAGAAGGATAATAACATTCGCATTTGCGTAGATTATCGCAAATTGAACCAAGTTACGAAGTTCGATGCTGAACCTATGCCTTCATTAGAAGAGCTACTAAATAAACTTTCTAATTCTAGGTTCTTTACCAAACTTGACTTGTCCAAAGGTTATTGGCAAGTTCCTCTAACTGAACGTGCCAAACCTTTTACAGCTTTTTCTACACCTAGGGGTTTATTCCAATGGAATTTCATGCCTTTCGGTCTTATGAACGCCCCTGCTACATTCGTACGCACGATGCGGCGAGTTCTCGCATATCGTACAGATGTCATAGCATACTTAGACGATATCTGTCTGTTCAGTGATTCCTGGGAAGATCACTATTTGGGTTTATACGAATTGCTGTCTACTCTTCGCGAGTATGACTTGACTGCAAAACCCTCTAAAGCTTTTATAGGATTTAGTGAGATTTCTTTCCTGGGTCATCGTGTTGGTCACGGTCTTTTAAAGACAGAGGACCACAATGTTTCAAAAATACTTAACATTTCTGTCCCTAAGACGAAGAATCAAGTGCGGAGTCTCTTAGGTTTGATCCAATTTTACGGACGATTCATTCCGAATCTGTCCTCCATCATGTCACCGCTTTCTACTTTACTGAAGAAAGGATCGCCTAATATGATCCGCTGGTCTCAAGAGTGTCAATCCTCGTTGGACCAGGTGAAAACTCTATTTTCATCTCCACCTATCCTTAGGTTACCTACTATTGAAAAGACTTTTGTTCTTCGAAGTGACGCCTCGTCAACTGGGATTGGGGCAGCACTTATGCAGGAGTATTCTGATACTCTGCATCCGGTGATGTATATCTCTAGGAAATTAAATGCTGCAGAAAAGAATTACTCGGTTTTAGACCGTGAATTATTGGCTATGGTATGGTCTATTCTGAAGTTACAAAGATTTCTGCTAGGCGCACATTTCATTGTGGAAACCGACCAGAAAGCTCTTACTGCTATTCAGAGCAAAAACTTGAAGAGCTCGAGATCTACTCGATATGCCATAGCTCTTCAACCATTTCATTTCACGGTGCGAGCTATCCGTGGTTCGGATAATGTGATGGTGGACATTCTGTCCAGGTGCCCACACGATTCCACATAATTCTTCTGTCATATATATTTCCTGATATACAATTCAATACTATAATGACATATTAGCACATATTTTCTCACTTTTTGGGAATTTATAACTTTGTACCATGTAATTTCTTTTTTTTTTCTGTTACCGATTGAGCATAACAGAAGAAGGCTTAGTTAGCGATATACGGGCCAAAAGTTTACATGGCCACATTTAGTTATTATAATTAAATGATTGTATTAAGAGCTTTAACATTTGTCTTAAATATTTGTGTTATTGATATTTTCGCAGCACATCGTTGAAGTCTGCGAGATTTTGTGCATTGTGGAACTTTGAAGTTATCTAGTCCTGTGCTGGATTGGGAGCGGATGATGCCCACATCTTCTTCTATCGATATATTTATGTCTACGAGAAACAGCACATGTATTATTATGTTTAATAATTCATTATATAATGTACCCATTCTTTAAATATGTCTTATATCATATTGCGGTATACTGTGATATCATTTCACGGAGCTAACGTACCTGTCATTTTGGCGTACCATTATCATTTCATGATAATTTCATACATTTGTATGAGTATAATTTAACTTTCATTATGATATTGCCATCATTGTAGCGTGTGTGTTGGTGGCACCTTCCTGGAATATATACGCGGATACTTAGGTAAATTTTTTTTTTCTCTAAGGATCTGAGATAGCTAGCCTCATTTTTTAGGCAATATATCCGCGCATGATACGTGCGTTGGGAGCCTTGGGTTGTCTTCCGGCTCCAGGATTTTTAAAAAAAATGTTTAATTTTTTTCCCGGGAGGGTGCGGTAATGTTACGCACTGATCATTTTTTCCTAAAGTCATTGTATGATCATTTTTTCCTAAAGACATTGTAATATTTTATTGACTGAAATGTATACGTTAGTTTTTTGGTCAAAGCGAAATAACTCGGGATATGGAGAGTATCTTTCAATATGATGTTACCTCCTCTTGTGTCGAGACACGGGCGGTCCACATTCTGATTAACGAAGTGTGACTATTCTCCTTATTTGGTAGTATCGGTCAACTGTTGTTGGAATGTCTGAAACCAGTGTTGAGGATTCGTTTGCTGACATATAAGGCAAGATTTCTTACAAAAATCTTTCTAGAAGGTCTTCAACCATCGTCTCGTGATTTTTACTCAGGTGGATGTTTTCTGCGCACGTCTGGACTTGGCGTGGTAGAAACGTCTTCCGCCCAGCAGTGTAAAGATGAACTGAGTAGAGAGTGGACGCATTTTGCGTCTTGTGTTTTTTGATAAGGGAAGTCTATAGTCTTTTGTGAGTTAGTTATCTTACTAGACTTTTCCCAGTATTATTCAAGCCGCCTGGAGGCATATGTTTTTGTGGTTGATTCCGAATAAAGGTAATTCCTCTTTTATTGAACTTTATGATTCCATCCAGAAGTTCGACATTTTTTGCTGCTCTCTGCTCGCTTGTGTGATTCAAAATGGAGAGGTACTTTGACTAGGATTTCGCCACCGGTATCTTTATACCTGAACAATTTACATATATGGGTCGCTTTAGACCAACAGGACTATTGTCTGTGTTCCAGGATTCGCTATGCTAGCGATAACATCTAAGTCAAAGGGTTAGACTTAGGAAAGTGATAAAGGTCAGTTCGACCTGTACTCCTCAATGCTATTCCTCGTGCAAACGATGACGGACTTATTTATTACACAGGAGAGGAGTAATGATTATTATATAGGTGTACTGATGAAATGCAGCTGACACTGTTACACTATTGATAGCAATGAATATTAATATATCCAGCTCTGTGCCATATTATTTAGGCAGAGTTATGAATAATAACTTTATGACACTGTGAGCCTTGAACTGTTGTTTACGCTATACTGATGAGGATTGGATCCCACATGAATATCAGTTGGCACCAATATTATTTCTGAATGCTACAATTGTTGAACTGTGATGTCTTACAACGTATGTAACGTGACTGTCATTGTGGTGTGCAATAAATGGATATAAACGTCAAGAGAAGTTTACCATTTTTATGACTCTGCATGTCATTCTGCATGTGCTGTGCTCTGTGGACTGTCTAACTGCTTACACACGGCAACAATAAAAAACCAGTTAGGACACCTTACAATACAACCTTAATCTACGCGGTGTCGATAGGGGTGGTACATCAAGTCAGCCTAAATCCACCCTTATCAGTCACGTTCGGAAAATAAGGTGTCCGCGACAGAAGAGGAAAACTGATGCCAAAATAAAGCTGACCCGGAAGTCAGTGCCTTATATGGAAACCGCCAATGTTACAGTCTGTTAATTACAATACACAAGGCAAACTGATTATACAAATTTATTACCGATCATGGAGCCGCGCTAGCGTAGTGGTTACAACACCGCTCTGGCGACCGGGTGATTCAGGATCAAACCCGGGCGACGGCATTTGAGGATTTTTCGTCGACCGGGAATTGGACTGGATTAACTCGAGACCTGGCGAGGACATTTGAAGTAGTGTCGTCGACCAGGGATTGGCGGCTCCTGAGCCGACCCAGCTCTAATGGGTACCTCCGAAATCGGCGAGTATCTGCCTGAATGGCGAGGGACACCTGTCTCTGTACATCGCCGGATCCGGCGGCGGAAGTCGCTTTCTGTTCAGCCACGCGCTTATCAACAGGACAGCGATTTTGATAGAATTTCGGTTCTTGCCTTTGTGGTGAAGTGGGATGTTATAAATATTTATAGGGGACTTAATGTACTGACTGAGATCAGCTGTGAAGGTATCTATATCTATTAAGAGTAGTGTATTATAGATAACCTTACTTGCTACCACATATCTATATATCTCAGTCAGAATTATTCTGGAATAGTGTGATGACTACGTTATGTGTCTAGGGTATGTGTATGATGAAGTGTAAGTCACAACAACAGACAGATAAACAATTTAATTTAATCCACTACTCTTGACAACACTGTGACACTCACATACATATAACACTCTATGAGAATATCTTAAGGAGTCACTGATAACTTTTCAAATAACAATATGTATTCAAAGGTATATGTGTCCTGATTCAAATACAAAGGAACCAGGAATCACAATCAATTTTAATTACAAGTATATGTACAGACTTTATCAATATGAATATTGTAGTGACATATATTATTAAAAATATCCTATGTGTGTCAGTTGTGTAGTG
The DNA here is from genome assembly GCA_024509875.1 of Oreohelix idahoensis. NCBI lineage: Eukaryota > Metazoa > Mollusca > Gastropoda > Stylommatophora > Oreohelicidae > Oreohelix > Oreohelix idahoensis. The sequence continues at coordinate 155,380 of JAMPIV010008659.1, forward strand.
GTAATATGAGGTAATACTGGTTTTGTTTTGTTCAAGCTCTGTTGGTATTTGTCATCATGACTTCAATAGTTTGTCTTTTGGGACTAGTATTGGAGATGTTCTCAGTTCCTGATATTAAGACAATTAAATTCCCCTCTGAATGTTATCTTTACAAAGTCATTTCAAGATGAGGGGACATAATGTTGAGCTCAGCTGGCCAAATCAGCTTATCTTGCGTGATGGCGGCAGGAAAGGACTCCTCTGCTCGAATTCTCCCCTGGGCTCTGGAGACACCTCACTGATAGCTAAAAAGACCAAGGAGTATGCTGTCCGACTCTGGATTCAGCAAAGCTCTGACCAGGTGCTGCTCAGTACCATCAAGACCACGGTCCCACAATTCATAGAATAAACACAGATACGTTGATTAGCAATGAATTCTGGCACAAATTCCCATCTGCTTATGTTCCAGGCTTTTATTTAGCAAAATATGAGCTGGCTTCAACGCACTGTGGCTTTATCAAGCTTATTTGCACTAGTGGTCTCGAACTAACGCTCCTAAGTGAGTATATCAGCGAGTCTAGCCAATGGAGCCACGTTTCGACAAGTGTTTGAAAAAATGTTACCTTTTCACGTCTCCCCTAACAACGAAAGATAGTATTTATAGCCCGACCAATCGTGGTTAGTCTTTCATTTGTTGCGCTCCAATCAATTTGGAGTTTACATGGTAGGCTATTTCTGTAACGTAAGGTTTTGTTCAAACACGTTATAAAAAAAATTTTATGAGCAGAAATGATTTTATGTTGTCAGGCATCCCCACTATTTTATTTTGGTTATAATTTATTAATTCCTGGACTATTTGCGTAACGTTTTACATATTCTTTGTCAGCAAGCCCTAAGGAACCCAAATATCCAAATTTAAAGGAGCTACGTGGCTGCGTTCAAAATATGCAATTCCTTCTACCTTCTGTTTCGAAGATGTGCTGTCTGGGTACTGTAATGTTTTCAAACGTAAACCCATCTATTGTTATCTTTCCTAATAAGCGTTTTTTGTGATTTTAAAACCTAACTCTGGGAAGGGTAGTGAATTTATCACTGTCCGTCCAAAAAAAGTTAGTGCATGTAGTCTTACACGCGTGATGGCAGCATTTGTGTATCGCGCGACGCGTGTTGCATGCGTTCCTGATTTTCAGCCCTCCCTCTCTCTTTATCCTTTAGTCCATCTGTTCGTTCGTTTTGGTAACGCAGTATAATTAATGTTAGGATTAATTTAGGTCATTACGCAGTCTGCCTCTCAATGTTTTTCCAAGAAATACAGCACACGTTTCATTGAAGAAAGCGGGTATAATACAGTAAGCTTTTACTATCAACGTGAAAGCGTTACAATTTGCAGACGAAGCAGAAAACAAGGGGGATTTCGAGTACATTCTTTGGGACAGCACTGTTATTTTACCATTGCTCTTTTCTTTATTAATTTTATTTGTTAGGCTTCATATTTACCTAATAATTTATATATGTGGATTAGAATATTCCACGACAGCCTTCAGGGAAGTACCCAGTTTTTATTTTATTTAGTTTTTATGTGTCCTATCTAGCCTTCACTTTCTTTCCTTTCCTGACGAAGGCCTTGTGGCCGTAACGTAGACTATTTTCTTTGTCCTTTGTCCTCGTAAGACGAATCACCTTTTTTCGATTTTTTTTCAAACCCATCCATCGTATTCCATGTCTTACCGCAGTTCCCCTCCACTTCCTCGCCATCGAAGGGGCTCTCCAAATATGCAGAGCTAAAATACTGTGCTCTGGTTCTGGGCTCTCCCAAGAAATTGTCACGCCCTGCACAGAGCCACTTCTCAGCTCCTCCTGCCTATCATTGGGTCCATAGTGAGATCCTCCTGCATATAGTCAACCAGGTCAATGCCAAAGAATCGCGTCTGGGGCTCAAATGACTTCTCCAAGCTTAGTGTGCAACGCTGGGTTCTCAACATGTTTCACCACAGGGGGAATCCCTGGAAGTTTGTGGATGATTTCAAGAGTCAGTGAGGGTGTAATACGATTATGATAATCTCGTTTATTTTGTGTGTAAAAGTGTCGTAGACAATAGGATGTGACAGAATTAAAAATGAAAACAGAAGTGTAGTATAAGGGACGCCACTGCAATTATCATTGAGATGGAAGAAGGAGTTAAAGAGTTATCGGAGAGTAGACCGGTGGTGACGTGGAACGCAGGGAACCGTGGACAACATAAGACAACACAAGAACTTTAGAATTTTCTAGAAGGGAAATATATAAGAAGGTGTTAAAGTCAAGAGGCTCTCTCTCGTGATTTCACATATAAGATGTAACTCGACGCAGTAGATTCGTCGACAGTCAGTTTTTTTTTCTTTTTTTTAAACACTAGGGAGTTATCTATTACAGTAAAAAGTTTAATATTGCAGATAATAGTTAACTATTGTGGATAAAAGTAGAAACATAATTTATGTAAGAAGTGAGTATGACTTTTATTTGTTGTGTGACGTCACATTTATCCAACCCCACACCCCACCCCGCCCCCACTGTCACAAAATTTAAACCCCTCCTCCCTTATTGCGTGACGTCATGTGTGGATGACCTCTTAAATAAAGCATAGAAATCTGTGTCAAGTCTCCAGCGAGTTATTTACAAGGCGTTCTGTATTATGAAAAGACAGTCTATGTGAATGACAGTAACAATTATAAAGTACTTCACAGAGGGATGAGAGAACCAGGGTCCACTACGATCATAAGACAGCTAAACTGGCCATTGTGGACAACAGGCTATAATAACGTTATGTTTTCGAATATTGATGTTTAAAAAAAACCCGCAGGTATTGGAGTCAATGTTTAAAATTAACAATACACGAGAAGCACGTGATGTTTCGGGATAACACTTCTTCACCAACTGTCATAAACAGAAAATAAAGACTAGAAATATAGAAAAGATTTGAAAAAAATGACGAAGGTTCGTAAAAATAAAATCAACAAATAAAAATACTGAACAAGAAAGAAGATAACAAATAAAGTAGACTATATATATCAGCACAAAGACATGAACTACAAAGAAGATAACAAATAAAGCAGATGAAACCGTTAGAGTGGGTAGAGAAAATTCGGTTAGAAGTATTTTATGATGGAGATTAACGGACATATAAAGTTATAGTCTAAGGGGGGATCATCGAGAGAACGAGAAGAGGGGATCAAGAGTAGTGTAACATCCCTTCCTTAGTTGCAAGGGCATCTATGCCTTTGTTTATGTTTGGAGTTTTGTTTTTGGGTGAGTTCGGCTACGCGACTGTAAATTCACGTGTTTGGGTGAGTTGTTGTGAGACAAAGGTGTTCTACAATGTTCGGGAATAGTTGTTGTTGTAAATCGAAGTTTTAGTTTGAGTCAGTCAGATACCAGACACGATAGCGTTTAGAAGCACGTTTGCTTGTGTTGTGATAGAAGTAGTATTTTAGAAGTGGCTGTGAATTGGGAGTTCCATCGAGTGATAAAGCCAAATAATGTTTTGGTTGACTCTGATGTAGCAGAAAAGTTATACTTATCACGCAGATGCCTAATCGCATTTTCGTGCCACAATTTGTGTACGACAGTTTGTCATTTATTTCTGAGGACACGATGCCAGTGTTCCCAGTGAGAGAAAAAAATGTGTGTATTTTCGAAAACCCAGGTACGTTGAACATTTTAAGTATCATAGCCAATAGTGAAGTACAGTAGACAAGTTTGTGATGAAACGTCTGCAGTATTTATATGTACTTTTGGCCCCTCTCTCACTCTTTCACCCACTCGCTCAGTATCACTTCTTTTCTTCATTTTTCTCTCCCTCATCGCTATTATTTGGCATACTTTGCCTTTCCATTATTTGTGCTCTGAAGCCGCACGCAGACTTGGTTACGTCCTGCAAGGGTAACTAGACCGGCCAGCGGTAATATGCTTATCAATTCAATCGGTCTGACACCTTTTGATAGAAACAGTGCATGTTTACCCAAGACAGTCTCGCCCGATCGAAATAAAGGAAGCCAATATTGTCCGCCTGAGAAATCAGTCTGGGTGATTCACACACACAGGTGATAATTAGAATACCGCATCCGCTGGCCCCTGCCTGTATCTTTATTACAAATAAGATGGCATAGTAGACAATCTGGGCGGAAAGTATTACGCCAGGAAATGTGTTCACATATTTGTTTGTGAGTTGCCGGAAATATTACGACATATTGAAAGAGGTCACGCGAGGGAATTTTAAAATTTAATATTTTAAAACACGCGGGCGAGATTATGAGTTTAAACACCCCAAACCAGTGCTAAAGAGCTAACCACTGGTTTGATTTGAGAAGCCAGAATAGACAATGAATTTCATTGGAAAATTCGGTGGAAGCACAATCTGGGATGTGAACTGAGAATTAAAGATATGATATAGTGAAATTGGAGTCTCAGATCAGACTGTATCGCAACGTCAAATTAGCAACTCCCTAAAGCCAGAGAAAGAAGGATCGGACCTAGAATTTCATAATTATAAGTGACAGATCGAGTATTTGGGCAATTTTTGAACTTACAAGTAAACCCGCATATTTATATACAAAGACTGGAAACTTACAAGGACCAGGACAGATCGAAGTATTTGGGAAACTTTAAACCTTAAAAAAGTAAGCCCGCCTTTATAAATACCAGAATGGAGTCCTCAGGAATCAGATCACCCGTCATAAGAGGAATTAAAAATGTCCAGGCCAAGTGATTCGAAAGTATATAACGTAAATTGCTTGTGTCCATTCTATACTTGCGAGGAGATTGTATAACCCTATTGGAGTAAGTGTAACATTTATTTTACAAATGTGAATTTGACCTGTTTCTTGCTAAGTGGATATATAAATATGAGGCTGGCACCCTCAACATATGAAAAGAGTATATTTATGAACCACTACAACAAGCGCTTGGGACTGTTTCTTGCTAGTCGTGCGGAAAACCGACAGCAGAAGTGACCGCAGACTCCGAATGGAACAGTAATGAGTGATGATTACATCACATCTGCCTGAAGTGTATAGTATCATTTTATGACATCTATGTACTTTGTTAATTGTAATACAAGTTTGCCATTATTCGTGCTGTCCAGACACACTTTCCCAGTTTAATACCCAGAAGAGTACTGGTGATTTTTAATCATCTTCCTTGAGCTATGCTATGTTCTCAAGAATTTAATTCTTCTGAGAAATTAACATTGGTGGCAGGACAGCGAGAAAATGTGCCTGTTAAGCTTCCAGCTCAGTGTACTTAGTAGAGGCATTTGTCCTTTTTATTTTTTCAAAAGTTCGTGGTTACAAGCTATCAGACGGTTTGAAGTACTAACGTTACTACACCGCTAGTGAGAGAAAAGAGCATCAACACTGACCACCTACATTGGAAAAGTGCACTCATCCCAAAAAGAAGTGAAGGAAACCACGGCGACAGGACTCAGCTAGAGTTAAGTTCTTGTAAAAAAAGGCATCAGCAAACGGACTTTTATAACTCCCCTATTAAGTCTCTATGAGGACTTTTATTTAAAATTCCCCCTCATTTCATCTTTATTTAAACGTGTTAAAACTAATTGACTATTAAATTTGTTATATGTTATGTTAAAACTAAACAATCATAGTTGATTCAGTTATTATAAGTATGAAAGCAATTAATATATAGATTAACATATATATCTAAACATATATTTACATTTATAGAGCTACTTCTTGTAAAAGAAATTTCGTTGGATTACGCCAAATGGGGGCCTATACGGGCTATAAACATTGCTAAATTCTTCATAAAAGGCGACGGACCGATATAAGTTAACAATTGCTCAGCCAATGCTGCATTGTTCTTGACTTCGGAAATATCTTATGAACACTCCCTTAGGATAGATGCGTCATTACTCTGCTATCTACAACTCTGCCAAGAGTAATCTTGTGCGAAGGTAGACACCTTTGACGACCCATTTTAGATACTCTTGAGTTTTGGCCACTGGGGGACCATTACTGCAAAGCAGGGAGGCAATTCGTGACAAAGTTGACAGGCTAGTGTTCAGAAGATAGACTTTGTAAAGCTACATCCATGGCGGTCAGGCCAGTTTCTATGATAGGAAACTCTTTACAGAGCGATACAACAGGAAGCAATCTGATCATCAGAAGTAGTCCCCCCCGTCCGACAAGTGTTTCGGCCCGATTTACTCCTTTACACCCTAAGGGTGGCGGGCCCACTTGGGTCATGACTCCCAAGCGTCTCAGCCTCCTGTTGTCTTGTATCGAAAATGAACCCATTTCACTTATGGTAGCAACTTTAAAATCCACAACTCCGCCAGCCGTGGAGGCAATTGTGAAAGTAACAAAGAGAAGACTAATTATTCCGTTCGTTCCGTCGCACATCACAACTAAGGACACACACCTGCGCGAAGCCGACGAGTCTAGCCACTCCGCGCTAGCCACTGACATTCTGTGCCTACACCCCTTATAATATACGCCGCCTGTTGCCCCTCAGTCACAGCCCTTTCACTAGTACACCAAAAAAACTCAGCGTATTGTGGACTTATGACAGAACATAAGATAAACAATGAGATCACCTATGAAGAATTAGATGACAAATAAAATATTGATAACAGTGGTTCTCAAGCTATGACCACAAGAACCACTAGAGATATTTTAAATACTGAAGCAGCAAGAGAGAACGAAAGAGAGAGAGAGAGTAACACTGTGTTAGTACCATTAAATGTTACTGTACAAGTCTGCCAGCCTCAATGGAAGGTTTGGCATATCATCTTTTCAACCTTTTGATTACATATGTAAATAAAGTTTCAACATTGAGTGTTTACTGCTGTCAGCATGAAGTCCTTCGTCAACTGTTGTCTAAGTAACGTCATCATTTGAATGAAAGAAGTTTTCTAACATCTCAAATAAGCTGTCTACTGTTTAGGGTAGAGACCTGGTATACGATCACAATATTGAGAAGTAGGGTAAAAAAGACAGCCATCATCATCAGCCAGCTAATATGTCCACGGCCACACATACTATAGATATCAACACAAAGAAATGAACTACAACACAACAAATAATATCAAATTAAGTAAAAGAGACCCAAAGATGCAGCAATAGAGAATGCAGTCAGCGACCCATAGCTTGACTGCTTGCATCAGGATCAGCGAACCAGAGCTGGTCAAGACCGTACTCCACCTCCACGTGGTGGTCCTGGAAACAGTCTGCAGCAGTGCAGTCTGGCTGAGCGGGTACGGATCGAAGAGAGAAGGCAAACCCGGTCCCAAAAAATGCCGTGCTGAAGTCGGATGTGTCGACCGAAAGGTGCAGATATCACAGCTACGGCGTAAACAGACACAACGCAACCACCGTCCTTTTCAGGACGAACGAGGAAGAGGAAGAAGAAGAAATTAAGTAAAAGAAAAGTATGGTCTGACGTTGAAGAGTTACCCAGTGTTGAAACGTAATACCCGTATGCCAATTTCATTTATGAGTATAATATTATCTGGTTTTATTTTGTGTATTTGCCTGTGTGAATACACATTGTCTAGTGCGGAGGTGTCAAACTCGGTTCTTATGTGGGGCTGCAAAGGGACATAACCAATTTGAGAGGGCCATACTCTAAATAAACATACCGGTACTGATTGCGTCATAACTTGCGACATAATAGTTATATTTTGGAGGAAAATACCGTTTGATACAATATATCATAAATATCCAATAAATGAATTAAAGAACATAGATAATTTGTATTTTTTTTAATTGCACGTTAAACAAAACAAAAACAAACAAAAAATTAACACCAGTGAAAAATGAAAATAAAGAAATAAAATAAAATAAAAAAAGATCACACGAAACTCAGTTTTGTTTGTCATGAATTAGACATCTGTTTTCGAGATACGTATTTGTCACTGCCAGGATGTGTTTTTGTTATAATGAAACTGTCCGCACCGATAAATTGTCATCTGTCAGTTTTGTTGTTGTTGTAACAGGGAGCGGCACTATTTTGTCTTAAGAGACAGGTGGTTAGGTTTTGGTGATCGTTGTGAGAAATCTCTCGAGTGTAACTGGTTACCACCAGAGCTGTTAGTACCCGAAAGAAAGATGATGCAACCCAAGTTCTTATTACTCACCACAGGCTGTCACGTTATCTATTCTCCTTGATACCTTCCACTACAACGTGCTTATCCAATAACTCACTGGTTTTATAAACAATCCGTTTTATTTACAACTCCAACTGGACTACAAGGTTCATATAATTGACATAACTCAATACCCTGACTACTGACGGTCAGAACGTTCACAATCAAAAAGAGCATTGTTCCTTGTATAAAAACGACAGCATCAATGAAATACTGTCCCATGTCATTTGTAAACAATGGTGGCTTCTACTGACTCTTTGTAATTTCATAGATAAAGGTTATCAAAATGTTCACACAACATAACGAGAGGTACAAACCGTAAACAATTCTTCCAACATAATATGTTGACTTAGTCGTGTGAAAAAGGTTCCACTTGCAGAAAGGGATAGTTCTCAACTTCTAACAAGGAAAACTCACCGATCTGCAAGACTGATGTGTCTCGCTCGGAAGCTAGTTCTCGACTCTTCTTATAAAAGTACTCGAGCCCGTGCAAAGCTTTCGGTACACACTCACTCAAGTGTCAACAATGCCTAGGTCTTCGCCTATTAATTAAGGGGAGCTAACTATTAATTTTTAAGAGTTATCTTATCTTGACTAGTGCTTATACTTGCTAGTCTTGTTCAAGTACGTCGGTCTGTTAGACTTTATTTCTAATACTAACGTGATAACTTGCGTTAGTGTTGGCCATACTGTCACATTGTTTCTTCGTACACTCTCATACGCCCACTTGAATTTTCAAAGAAAGCAGTAGTCAGTTTGATGCTATTTGAATCTCCGTAGAGCTTTTCCACGAATGGTACTGGTGTCGGCCATATGCGCTTTCTCTGTTCCGCATATGTTGGGCAACTTTGAAGCAAATGTTCAGTAGTCATTTTATCAGTGCCGCAGTTACATTGATCGGTAGTTCCTATCTTTAGCTTGTTGAATAGATGGTATCTCAATCTGTTGTGGCTCGTGCGGAGTCTGAAGATTACCTCTTGTTCTCTTCTGTTGAGCTGGTAGTATAGCATCATTTTATGTGTGACATGTATGCTCTACATCCCATTTGTTTCTGTATCTGATTCTGATAACATTCTTTGTTACTACGTATTTTTAGGAGCAGTTATTTTCACTTGTGAAAGCAAATAAAACTTCACAAAGATCAAAACTGACAGATACAAAGAATTGTATCTGTCAGTTTTGATCTTTGTGAAGTTTTATTTGCTTTCACAAGTGAAAATAACTGCTCCTAAAAATACGAACTAACAAAAATTGCTAATATTCTCGCCTCAAAGTCACGCATGTTAGAAAAATGGCTTAGCAAGCAGGAATAAAAATCTGGAATACTACACTCAATAAAGCTTTCTTTAATTATTATATGTGACGGAATTTTGATTGTGTCCTTTTACTCCCCTTCTTTCCCTCCTACTTTCTCCATTTATTTCTTCATTTTTCGCACATAAACCTGCCCCATCGCCGCGCCTTAGATTTGTTGACCTCTGTTCATACTGCGATAGTGTTATTTCACGGCTAATTGACCATCCTTAAGGATTAATTATAATCGCTTAAGTTGTTGAACCAGATTTGCTTCCTCCGGTAAACGGGAAAATGATTGTTGACTTTTCCGCCAAGACACGCATGCCCGTCTAGGCGCATTGTTCGCTACAAAAGCGTTCAGACACTGTGGCGGAGAATACAAAAGGAAGACCAGATGTTGTCTACTATATGTCGCAGCTTATCCTTCTGGGGACCAGAAAAGTACCGGTGATAATTGCTTAATTCATTTCCATCCAGACATTGTCTGTGTAATTATTACAGAGAAACCCGTCTGGGTAGACAAATTAGCGATGACACTATCTGCAAGCGAGGTTACGAATCGTAATTGACAGGTTATCTAAGAGGGACGGAAGAAGTCGGGCCATATATAGGAGATGAGGTCTTGTGTTGAAATTTTAAAATGATATTTTAAAACACGCAGGAGGAAGTAAAATAACTGACACCCCGACCCACAAAATTCTAGCTCATGGATTGGATCATATGAGAATCAGAAATAAACCTGTATTCTGATTGAAAGTTTTGTCGGAAACGCCAGGTGGAAGTGTGGGCAGGAAAACGGCAATTTAACCTAACAAATTCGAGGCTAAAACACACTGCATTCCAGAATCGTCAGAGAGGCAGCTCGGACTGAAGCCAGGAAAAGAATAGAGTTAGGATTCTGACCTTATAGGACCGGACAAAACACGTAAAGGAACTCCTTGTAAACACTACAGCAAAGAAGATTTACCTATTAAGGGAAATGTGTCACGAAGTGGATTTAAGTCTAGAAATTGTCTTAATATAGAGACAAGACCCTAGTGGTAAGAAAGACCGAGAAGATAGAATTTTGATAAAAATTGACGTGACTGTGGAAAGATGAGACTATTGGCTCAAAAGTGAGAACCTGGATTGACTCTCCCTTGCCGCTTCGTGACTTCAGAATTTCTATAGCCTCACCTCCTCTGACTACCTTTAAACAAAAGGAGATAAGGATTATCTAAGACCACAGACACACTATACAGATGATATATATATATGTACAGTACAGTATAGAACCTGATCCAGTTTGCAATATATATATATATATATATATATATATATATATATATATATATATATATATATATATATATATATATATATATATATATATATATATATATATATATATATATATATAGTGTTTATTTGAAAATCAGAAAATAAAATTCATCACACAGCAAAGAAATAAATATCGTGCACTGTTGCACCGACCTGAAAAAGCAAAGAACCAATTAAATTTATAGACACTAGGAAAACCAAATCACATACACTCTTTCAGTCACCCTGCTGGGGAAAAATCGAATGATTAGTGATTTAAACAAGATCTAATTGGTGGGCATGAGTTTAGCCTCCAGTCTCTACTACAAATAAGATTTCTCCTGTCACGGTCCTGTTGACTCTGCATAAACGAATGTTTACACAGCTTCTAACTCGTTAGGCGATAAGCGCCGCTAACTAACACACATGGACTGCTACACTAGTAGACTTTTATAACATCTAGTGCTCAAAGGCTATCCTCTGATGATATATCATCAGACCCTAATGGTATCGGCTATCTCCTCTCCCTCTCTCTCTCTCGCTCTCTCTCTCTTTGCTTCAGTGTCTCTCTGACCCTCTCGACATCTGCTGAGGTGGCGTCTCCGTTTACGCCTTCTCTCGTTGACTTTATTATCAGAACCAGGTATGATCACCCTCTCTCCCGGTTTCTGACAACTGCACTGATGACTGGACTATCAAGCACGAGGTACTTGAATCAAACTGTAGAAGCGTCACAGAGGCTGGACAACTTCTTAAATTGGCCCCGTTACCCCTCTTTGGGTTACGAGCAACTTTATTGTGTCGTGAAGAAAACCGCCGAAATTACAACAACGCTGGCACGTGCCAATTTGCGTGTGTAACAACAACGAGCTCAGAGCTCTGGATTTTGTTATGATAGATAACCCCGTTCCCGCTGAAGCATGGGGCTTCACTGCAAGAGACCGTAGGTTATTTCAACTTTGCCGTTGGTAAGGTATATGTGCCAAACTACACTCTGCTACTGTTACTGTTACTGTACCGTGACCCGCTGTGGACACAAAGATACAACTTATGTACACAAACTTCAACATAACTTATCACCAACACAAATCTCCCATAAATAAATACAACTCCCCTCACTCAATACATCACCCTTTTTCACCCGCTATGCACAACGATACATAACATATTTTTATCCACGTGTCACTCTCTCTCACCCTTCTACTCCCCTCTTCCCTTCAACTTAAAATCTTTCTGATACGCAGCCAAACCCCAGACACTGTCTGATTATAATCTGTTGTTACGTCAATCTCGCCACGTGTCCAACAATAAAAACCTGGGAAATCCCTCTACGAAATACCTGGCCTACTTTTAGACATTGCCTCGTGAGGTTTACTTGCTTAACCCACAATTTAAATTAACCTTACGCTAGGAATAATTTACTCCTCTAAGCAGGATAATTCACTATAATTTACATCTGTACCCTCCGACTGCGTTACCTACATTTACGCACAATAAAATCCCGTACACACAAAAAAGAGTCCATAATATTACACTTGTACATATACAGAATAAAATGGTGGTTTCACACAATACTCTACATACTACCGAGCGCCCATGTCTTTAATAGCTAAAACTCCATTCAGTGATATCTCACTTTCCACACTCTTATATATATACTGCCAATTATCATAGAAAGAATTAGGCACACTTTACCTTTACATCATTTCTACAAAGATAGTAATGGATGGCACTTTACGTTTTAACTATCAGTTAACCTCCCGAAGAAAACTTAACAGAATCCGGCTATGTCTCTATATTTAAAAAAAAAAAAAAAACCCACTAATATTACGGCTCTAATAAAAATATTCACATACCAATTCATTGCGTTTCTTCCGCATGGAGCAGAAAATGAATGCTGGATTCACGGTAGTAAATTTCATCAGGCATAGGGGTCTGTTACAAGACCTTTCGGGGTTATATACAAGAAAATCCCCACGGACTTCTGCCTACGTCATTACTACAGCTTTCAACTAAACCAATGGAATTATTTAAAACAATTAATAACGGGGTCTACACCAATAGTTTTGAAAAGCCAGTCGACCTGTTTATCCCGACCGCGTGCGTTTCCCACTTGCGTCATATTGCGTGAGCCAAACAATGAAAACTGGGACTATGTGATGGCGATACATTTTAACAAAGAAAAACCCTCGTGACCGCAATTAACTTTAATGAAAAGACACTGGTGCGAGTATAAACAAAACCTACCGTCATCCCTCTTATAAAACGCAATAAAATACCTACAGAAAAAGACCAAACACGTAATAATCTAGAAAGACAAGAAAACTGGGCCTCTTGAAAAACAGATTTTCAGTACTTCATCACAAAATGCAATCTTCGTTATTAATCACATAATTTCAATGAAAATGCACAGACTTAACCTACATCAATCATAGATACGCATAATGAAGAGTTTGATGATATTACATAATTGGTTGTCATGGAAACGGCGGCCATATTGGATTATATTGTTCTATTTCATTTTGCTAAGGCTTTTGTATTTATCCAGCTATAAATATCTAATTTAAATTCAATATTTATCATTATATTTTAAAACTTTTGTCAGATTGGAATTTTGATAACTGAAGTAGATCCTGAGATATAGAACTTTAAAATGTGTACCTAAAGAAAAAGAACAATTTCTTCAGAATTTTACAACAATTTGTGCAATAAATCAAAATTTTGATAAGATATCAAAAATCAGATCTGGTAAAAGTTTTATTATCCAATGGCAAGTATTTGTGCCAAATCGCATATTGATTGACTAAAAACTGTGCAAATTAACGAACATCATTAACAAAAAAGAAAGATGTGAGAAAATCTTGATTTTCTTCACAGGAACAGCACAATTTCTGAAGAAAATATTATTTACAAAATCAAAATACACCTACTTAGAACGTGTTCTGACAAATGATTTTCACAGATTTAGATTCAGATGAATATAAATTATGTGAATATAGACTAATCCAAATTTTCATGTTTATGCTGTTTTGACTTAACATGTCCACTCCTTAATTCGAAAACCGGACTCATCCAGAACCTACTCACAATAGTCACAGAGGAACCATAACTGGAAATAATACCCTTGACGCGTGTTCGAGGCATCTTTTTCAAGTTGTCAATACTATTCTACTGAGCAAGAAGTCTTGAGTTCCCTACTAGTTTGGGATAAGTAGTAACATTTATTTTATAATTTGAATTTGAAACGTTTGAACTTGCTGATGGTTAAACAGGTCCATACGAGGCTGGCAACCTCATCATGGGAGAATAATATATGCATGAATCATCATGTCATATTATATTGGGTTGATCTCTTTTCCTCTACGGAAGTATTTAGTTACATTTTCGGAGTGGACAAATTACGTGCTTTTCTGTGGTCGGCACATTTTCTTGTCATTCTATCAAGCAGATATTTTGTACTTTCAAATCATCTTACAATTCTCTCAGTGATAAGTCGTCATGTATGTTTGTTTACTCGTTCATCCCTGCTGGAAAATGAGACGGATGAGATAATATTAACCGGCAATCATGTTGGAAAATTTCGGGTGTGCCCGACATCAGACTACGGATTAGCACTAAAATCGCCCAGCGAATGTGTTTAATCGCTGATAAGGCTGATGTCCCTTCCTTGACCAGATGGGTAAACGAAGAATTTTGTTTGCGCAAGCGACGGGTAGTTAGATTACTCGCCTGCACCACATTTCTGGACAGACAAGAATGACATAATCGTTTCCGGTACACCTTGTTACAAAGACATTACTTTATATGAAACCAATATGAAGTTATTTGTAAACATTGCCGAGAGAGGATCAGATGTTTTCATTCTATATTTGGGAGACATGACCTCTGCAGTAACGCACAGAATATTCCACGATGAAATAATTTGAATTACCCCACAAAACACGCATGTTTGAAACGATTGGCAGACATTCGGAATGAAGGCACAACACCCCTTCCGATTGGAGCCCTGCTTAATATCGTAACAAAAAAATACGGGGAAAGACAGGCAATATAACCTGACACTTCAGCCAGGTTAAAACACTGTGAAAATCTACCTCGCGCCAAGAAGACAACCAGACCTTGCCAGAGTTAAGACTAAGATCAGCTTTCATTTATCGGACCGGACTTGTTTGAAATTCTTGAGGACTTAAGAGCCCAGGAAAACACTAACATTATTAACGAGGAACACCGGAATCTGAGGGAACTGAAACACAAGTCAAAGTGGGAACTTTTTACAAAAATAACAACACCCCAGACCAAGTGTAAGATGCCTCTACAAGTGTCTTTATTTCTCTGAACCAGCAGTCTGTCAGCCTAAAGATTAGCGTAAGTTGTACATTTTGAATTCTATATTTTTTCCTTATTAACATGTGAACTAATACGTATATATATATATATATATATATATATATATATATATATATATATATATATATATATATATATATATATATATATATGTAGATGTATATATATATATATATATATATATATATATATATATATATATACATGTGAAGATTAATATGTGACAATTGCTAGCGGATGTCCAAGTCATTTGAGGCTGGCAACCTCAGCATATAGAATGATGATGTCATGAATCACCCCTGCCAGGGCTGGTGACTGCTTTATTGCGAGTTTCTTATAAAGAACCAAAAGCAGAGGTAGTCCCAAGTTCCATATGGAGCAGGGACTGAATAATGAAAGAAATGATGTACATACTTGTTATATTATTGACTTTTTCAACAAGTGTAAATGTAAAACATATTCACTCTAAATGTAATGAAAGTTTCAACCTTTTCAACCAGGTTAAATATAAAACTATTCATTTTAAATGTAAAGATAGTTTTTCGCCCACTGGGATTAAGATTAATTCTCAGAGATGGTAACAATTCTGAAGATAGATGGGATGGTGGAATACAAAGATGGGGGCACATAAGTATGGATCGGGAAACTCAATCCTCAGAGGGTTTTCGTTTCTCTTCTTTTGCCAAACTAGTTGGTGGTACCAGTTGACGGTACACTTTCTGGAACACGTGAGGGTATAAATGGCCTGAAGTTGACGCTAGACACCATCATTAGACGGGTCTTAGAGATGCGAGACCAGCTTTGCAGTTACTCCCTGATTTTACTTGGAACGTGCTGCAACTCTTAAATCGTGACCAGGAACGTGAGCAATCCAGTCACCTATCTGCGAAGAACCAAAACACCAGCTGGAGAAGAAACCTCATTGGCAGCTAAGTAGTCAAATAAAAGCTGCCAAGTAAAACTTCCCCTTATATAATTCCCTATTAACATCATATGATGATGATCAATTTTTGTTAACGAATATTCAGTTTTTAATAACTGTTAAAACCTAAGTGATTATTAAATTTGTTATTTATATCTATCCAAATTTAAAGTTGATTTAATCATTTTGGATGTGTTGTATCCGTATGTCTCAGACAATTTCTTAAATACGCTCAACTAGAGCTACTAAATAATAATATAAGGAAATTCGCTGAATTAACTCAGCTGGGGCTTGATCGAGCTATTATAAGATAACATAATCCTTCATAACATTTGTCGGCAGATCTTAGAGTTAACGTGCTCAGCCAATGCAGCGTTGTTCTCGCTTTTCTGAATATCTTGTGAGAACTACCTTGAGGTAGAAGCATCATTATCCTTCTATCTACAACTCTGCCAAGAGTAATCTTGTGCAAAGGTAGACACCTTTGAAGACCCACATCAATTACTCTTGAGTTTTGGCCACTGTTGGACCACTACTACAGAGCTAAGGGGAGGCAACCCTTGACACATCACAGCAAAGGGCTGGTGACTGCTTCGTGCTAGTTCTCACAGGGAACCAAGAGCAGAGGTAACCCCAGACTCCGAGTGGAGCAGGGAGTGGATGATGATGATGACATCATATTATATATTTACTATCATTTGTAATAAGTTGTATGTACACTTAAACATGTTCACCCAGGCACAAGCCATTGCACTTGCCGCTGTCCAGTTGCAATTTTTCAATCAAATTAACTAAAAGAATGGTGATTTTTTTTATCATATCCCCTCAGTTATGTGATGTACGCTCAGGGAGATTTAAAAATTCAGAGAAAGGAATCTGCTGACGGACGACGGGAAAGGCGCATGGTTAATATCAGGAAAGCAAAACCTTAGCCGAGGTTTTGTTCTTTTATTTCCTCTAAAGTTTGTGGTACGAATCGAACAGACCATTAGAGGTACTACTCTACGATACCAGTTGTACTACTATAATGTGGTTCAAAGCTTCTGATCGACACTGGAAACCTACGTTCCACGGGTTGTGAAGATACCTGCCTTGACCAGAAGAGGTCATCTCTTGAACTGATCTGGAGACGTGCCCTTGGCACAGAGACGAATTGACGGAAACAGCAGCATCAACACTTCAGCGTTTTGGTAGCTAAGTGACTTTTCTAGGAAGCCAATCACAGAAGAACTTTGATTTTCTTTTCCTCATAAGCTATCTAAAGCCGACATCTTTTTGATGAAGATACCAACATTTTATTAATCACCAGCTCTTATTTATTTACATTTGTTCAAAAGTAATTGCTCATTAAGTTTGTTATTTGTTGTTTTACACATTAATAGTTGATGTAGTTATATAGAGAGAAGTCAGTTGGGGGCTTGTACGAGTAAATTAAATTATATAATACCTCTTCACAAAAGGCGGCGGGCAGATACAAGTTAACATAGCTAAGACACATTGTTCTTGACTTCTGAAATATCTTGTGAATACTCCTTCGAGGTATAAGCATCATCATCTTTCTATCTTTAAGCATTATCATCTTTCTGTCTGTATCTCTGCTAAGAGTAATCTTGTGAGAAGTTAGATACCTTTGAAGACCCACATTAGATACTCTAAGTTTTGGCCATTGTTGGACCATCACTGCAGAGTCATGGGAGGCAACCCGTGACACCAAGAACTGTTTACTTGGAACAGCCAAGAGGATATGCACATCATCGTAGCTGGCAGACGCTGGAGTTGGGTTGGCCACGTCCTCAGAAGAGACCCTTATGCCATCACAAAAACAGCTGTTCAACGGACACCTGAGGGAAAGCGAAATAGAGGCCGACCAAAAACAACTTGGCAGAGAACTGTGGAGGCCGAGATGCAAAGAATGAACCAGAGCTAGGGCACTGCACGAAGGATGGCCGCCGACCGAGCTAAGTGGAAGCAGTTTGTTGCTGGCCACTGACTTCTTTGACAGTTGGCGGCTAATGATCAAAGAAGAAGAAGAAGGCATGTCGTAAGAGTAAGAGACGACTAGTATGAAGCTACGCATGAGGCTGGCAACCTCCTGAGATAAAACAAATTGTTAAGGAAACAACTACTGCAACTGGCCATGAATGTTTTATTGCAGGCTTCCTGAAAGGAGGCCAGCTGCAGCCGTGGCTCCATGGGCAGGAAAAAAAAGGAAAATGAATGAATGTGTGTGATGTAGTCGAATGTTGGTGTCTATACTAGCGTACATGTGTGTGACGTAGTCGAATGTTGGTGTCTATACTAGCGTACATGTGTGTGATGTAGTCGAATGTTGGTGTCTATACTAGCGTACATGTGTGTGATGTAGTCGAATGTTGGTGTCTATACTAGCGTACATGTGTGTGATGTAGTCGAATGTTGGTGTCTATATTAGCGTACATGTGTGTTTTGTCTAACTGTGTATGTGTGTACTTGTATGTCGAAGCATCCGACTGGCTAAGTGGTTACAGCACTTTCCTGTCGCGGCGAGGTTAACTGGTTCCAGGATTGAAACCCAGTAGCGCCCTACTCCAGTCTACCCAGCTGTAAATAGGTACTTGACTCTACTCTTGAGTTAGGGAAGGCAAAAGGCAAGGAAGAATGGAACATGTCATCCCACTTCATAAAACAGGTAAGATATACTGGCCCAATGACTCAACACTAAACTCAAAGCTATATGGAGCTAAAAAGGAACTTCAAACAAACAGTCGAATTCATCATGAGAACTCGTCTGACGGTGTAAACATCAAAGATGCGATCGCAAGAAGAAGAAGATAAAACAGTTGTGCTTAGTACCGTTAAGTCTCTAACACTTAACCCTCGTACGATAGAATCTGCTATGAGACTACCTTACCGTGTGTAAGTCTGTCCAGTGTTCTTGCTTATGTATAATAAGTTCTAGAATAAATATATGTAATTGTTTAAGGTAGAAGGGGAACGACTAAGTAAGTAAGTAAGTTATTGTTTAAGGGCCAATAATAGTGATATGTGATTTCATGCCCCTGGACAATGTGACCTAGTGTTCGTGTGCCCATATCTGTCAGAACATAAAAGACATCTTCATGTATTTGGTGTTATCAACGTAATAATATTGTCACAACATACACACGTCCAGAACAATATCTAGTCATAAACAATAATCTCGGACGGAAATGTGAATCGATTGGTGCGGTAATTTTTGACTGCGTAATTCCCACCTCCCATCTATGCCCCTGCACCCAGATAGCATGTTATTGAATAGCACAGCGGGTGTCGTATCAAGCTGGTATTGTCTATCCTGACCCAGGCAGGTGAAATGGTTCTTACTATGTATTTTTCTCCCCCTCCTTCCTCCCCCCGCCCCAGTCGATCTTTCAGGTATCATTTCCAGTCCCGTTTTTACATTACTTGGATCTCCAGAAGAGGTGTGGGTATTCAGGACATTCATTGTCACTGGATAGGCTTCGAGAACAGTCAACAGTATACTCCGTGACCACAGGCACAACACACAGAAACAGAGGTACCAGAAGGACATTGAATAGCTAAAAAGCATAGTAAACAACAGCAGAACTGACAGAGAACACCAGAATAAGTAAATTAAGAAAGTGAGCGAGAGAGGGAGAGAAACTGTAGGAAGTGTATGTATGAATGTTTGTATGTATGTATGTATGTATGTATGTCTATTGCAGCGTTGGTCTCAGCACTAAAGCAAATGTCATTTAGTGATCTTTACTGGATGGCGACAAATGACTTACAAATAGGTAACACTCATTTAAAATAAAGATGAAATGCTGTGGATGGAAATGGCTTGGTTAGAGAATTTGTCAGCGATTCATTACTTCTAGCAGCTGCCGTTAAAACTGCAGAGGGCATCTTGAAGTTTATTGTAACTTATAGTATGTGCATAATCTTATACCGGTGTAGCAATCGCACTAGGAATTGTATTAATAATAGCGGTGTCGGTTGATTTAAGAAGGAAGTTTTTTTTTGGTTTGTTAGTTTTCAGAACAAACAAGTAAAGGGGGAAAAAGTTTTAAGGAACCACTTGCATATATGTAAATAAAATTTTGCCTTGTTTCGGCAAGGCGCATCCTGTTCAACCTAGTCGGTTATATTAGGGCGCGTGTCCAAATATAAAAGACCTATAAGCCTGATAATTGTATTGTTGTTAGCAAATGAACTAAAATCGCAGACAAAAATGTGTTCTATGTATTCTATTGCATCTAGTTATAGTGGATATAGTACATTTGGTAACGACAATGAGAGTAAAAGGTTACACGCCCATTGAGGCAAATTAGGAATAGGGTGTTAGGAACATATTTTCTTGACCATCGGCACACTAGGGGTGACGTGGTCAGCATGACGCCGGCCGCCTTAACCTTCCCAGAGTTGCTCTGGTACCGAATTCATGAGGTCTAAAAAATCCCGCTTCAACTGGGGATCGAACCATGGACCACCGAGCTAGGAAGCCAGTGTACTAACCATTGCGCTACCGCGGCTCTTAAGAGTGCATCGGCAAAATTGTTGTTTC
This sequence comes from Oreohelix idahoensis, assembly GCA_024509875.1. Taxonomy (NCBI): domain Eukaryota; kingdom Metazoa; phylum Mollusca; class Gastropoda; order Stylommatophora; family Oreohelicidae; genus Oreohelix; species Oreohelix idahoensis. The sequence continues at coordinate 175,909 of JAMPIV010008659.1, forward strand.
CAATACTTGTATATTGTTTCCAATACTTGTATATTGTTTCCAATACTTGTATATTGTTTCCAATACTTGTATATTGTTTCCAATACTTGTATATTGTTTCCAGTGCTTGTTTTATGATTTTAAGACATAACTTAACATCACCACAGTAAAATTAATCTTCGGATGAAATATGCATTGATAAGTTAAAACACCCATTGTAAAGCTCACAAGAACGTTGGTTATTACTCGATGTGTATTTACACACAAAAAGCAAAGAGAAACATACTGATTTCATTGGCACAACACGATTCACCAACCAGACGCCTATCCCTTAAAATACGAAACTGTGACATATTATAGAAAATATATTTCATATATCTATTTTCTGTATCTACACTTCTAGGAGCCGCGGTAGCATAGTGGTTAGTGCACTGGCTTCCTAGCGCAGTGGTCTATGGTTCGATCCCCAGATGAGGCGGAAAATTTTTAGGCCACAAACGGCTCCTGGGTCGACCCAGCCCCAAATGGGTACCAGAGCTACTCTGGGAAGGTTAAGGCGGCCGGCGTGATGCCGACCACATCACCCCTCGTGTGCCGACGGTCAAGATAATATGGGCCTAACACCATATTCCCAATATGCCTCAATGGGCGTGTAACGGGTTCCTTTACCTTTACCTACACTTCTCTTTTACCCAACTTTCATCTACGTACTTTTGTTAACTTAAACCATCCTACATTCTGAGATCTGTCTTTTCTTGCTAATTTATCATGCCTAATTTAGTGTTATGCGCTATTTCTTTGATGAGAGTTTGCCAGCAGACCTGATTAGCATTTAATTTTAACACCAACGCCAGAGATCAAAATCGTGGTAATAGATCAGACAGTGATCATAAGGGGACAATTGTCTATTACCTTTCCCTGATCTGTTCGCCGGTAGGTTAATTATTCACGGCGTATTGCAAGATCAAAGACGGGATCGCTATATTTCGTTTTATGGCCACATCTGCAGAAGGCAAATAGTGTGTTTTTTCGATAGAAGAAATCTCGCACGGTCTGGTCAATCATTGTTACGCAGGATCTAAGAGAGACTGTTCGCTCGGTGCTCGAGTCTGCAGCGGTAACAATATGTAGATTTCTTTCATGTCTAGAAGTTGAGCAGAGAGTTTCCCGTAGGTGAGAACATCTGGTAGGGTCTGGGTTTGTTTGGGATAATTAACTATCTCCTTTCATCTTTAATATATAAACCCCAACATTTTAACTTCTTTCATTCAATACTCCACAGACTTGAAAGACATCTAGCCGAGTTCTAGAATACCTTGTATAAGTGAAGTTCTTAGTTTCTCGTTGGAGATAGCCTGTAGATCTGTTTGGAGGTAATAACATTGACTAGTATTGTCGAGTGATTTAATTGTTAAGTCCGTATTTTATAAGTTTATATCTGTGCAGAATGATTTAGTAGAGAAGTCAGTCATTTTTAGTTCTCTAGGCTTTCTGTGTTACAGTGGCTAGCAGAATAAATTATATTTCTGGCTAAACTATTCCAGCTAATAAATAAATTTAATTCAATTGCTAGTAACCAGTCAGAGAATATTGCAACCGACTAGTAAATGCACTGATTCATCATGTGTATTGACGAAATATGTATTTATTTCTAATTCATGATGACTGATTTTTTTTAATGACTAGAATTTATTTCACGGGAGTTTTAAACGATAAGACAAGCTCTAAGCTTGTAGTTTCTATTTAACGTTAAATAACCGAAGTGAATATATTATTTTACGCGAGGTAGGATAGGAGTGAGAATAATAATATTTTGGTTAAGTATTTGTACTTGTTTCTCTTCCTTTATACAGTATTGGGTCAAGCCCAAAATCTACCAGCGGTTTTTCAATGTGTATCTGAGAATAACCATAAGAGAGAACATTTTTGTACTTAAATACTTGGGTCTTCAAGGTAAACCTGTCTGGCATTGTGGTTGCATCCAGAAAGAGACAGAGTACCGACCTAAAGGACATTAAGACTAAATGCTGTAACTGGGCCTATCGAGCCAGATTATATTTCTTTCCAATAATCTCATTTACATTCAGCCCCTGTGGCGAGAAAAATTACAAACATTAACATTTCCGACGTTTGACCAATTGTGGTGTGACAAATGAATTGTTTATACTGAGAGAAGTTACCAACCTGACATTTCCGAAGTACTGGAAATCTCAAGAATTCTGACACTGTGAGCCCTGTGGCATCTCTTACCTGAACTGATTTCCAGTGACATAAACAGTAATCCTATAATATAAACAGTGAAGTTAACGCTCCCCGGAGAATTGGAATTAACCGGTCTCTGTAGAGCTGGAGTTAATCTGTGCCTAAAGAACACGGGATCTGCTGTGCATGTGTAAGTCCTAAAGATTGTTCCAGAAAGTGAAAATCAAGTTCGTAGGTAAGAACGAATGTCAGTGGCCACTGCTGTATGAATAGAATGAAAGCAGGCACGAGTGACTCTTTATAGTATAACTCATACACCCACTTTGTATTGTCTTATGCAAGTTTTGCTAATGCTGTCCATTTATTTCTTTCAGAATAGATTAACGTATAACTCTGTTCTTTACTGAAGAGGGAATTTTTTTTAGACCATAGCGAGAAACCTTTGACTCTTTTGGGGGTTAAAAACTTTGCTCTAACGGGATCTTGTCTCAACAGAGGGAGGGAGGATTAAACCTATAAGTCTAACTCTTTAATTAATTCATTAACCTATGTTTATTGTATTTGATTTTGATATTCAAAGATATTGTTTTGCTGTAGTTTCTTTATGATAAATACAATTTACATAAACTTTATCTACGTGTGTCGGTCAGCTTGTCCCAAAAGATCCATATTCCATAGATATAGTTTGTTCACGTCCGTGCGTCTAGTTGTCGTCACGTATCCCTGTGTGTGTGTAGATGTGAGTGGTTGAATATATCAATATATATATATATATTTATAGGAAACTGTCTGATCAAAGAAATCTCAGTCGTGATCGATAGGCTGGTTTGATTACCTCTCAAATCCAGGGACAGATTTTTACCTTTCCCCATTTCACTTGTGAAATTCTATTTCTTTACCTTATCTCTCACTGAGCTACCACCTGTTCTAGTCCTATTCAGGAGGGGCCAGAATTGATCTTAATTACCCTATCGAAAATATACGACAGAAACACAATCTATATTCTCAGCTAACTATTTCCCTTACTTTACAATCGTTACTTTAATTGAGTTATACCACTTATTCTACTTTATTTTAAGTTATTAAATAAAATCGGCTGGGTCAATGCCGGTCAAAAGATGAAAGGTTAAAATACACCTTACCAAGAAAGGTTTGTTTTTAAAAGGCATACACTTTTCAGTATAGAAATCTGAAGACTGACACCAGTTGAGGCCATGCAGAGTAAATCACTGCATTAAGTGTGTGTTATTGTCGTAGATTTTTGATAGGGGAATTAAGACTTGGGTTGGTCCCTTCTGAATAGATTAGAATGAGTGATAATCACAGTGAGAGATAGTAATAGAAATAGATTTCCACGAGTGAGATGGTAGACTGTGATAGAGGCTGTCTCTGAAATCGAGAAATCTTCTCTTTTTCCCCTATCTTCTACGACAGATTTAGCGGAGTCAGACAGTCTAAACACACACACACACACACACATATATATATATATATATATATATATATATATATATATATATATATATATATATATATATATATATATAACATATATATTTCTATCCACTCACGTGCACGCACATACAAGACGACAGTTAGACGTACAGACGTGGGGAAAACTATAACAATGATTATACAGATATTTTGGAACGAGCTGACCAACGAGCTGATTAAGTTCAAGAGAAATTTTAATTATCATCTAAAATTTCATCACAACACATAAAAATTACATCAAAGCATATACAAATAGTCATAAAGTCAATAAAAATGCTACAAGAATGATAGACCCACAGTCTGATCTTATCCCTCAAGGTATGCCCACAGTCCTGTTAGAAGAAAGTGATAGCCCCAAGGAATCAAGGATACGTTAGCGGTAATCTAATGATTTTCCCCTTTTAGAAGGTATGAACAGACTTAGATATTAGTATGATCTATCCTAAGGAAAAGTATCTTGTTTGCAACAAAACTTGCATAAAGAAATTACAAAGTGGGTGAAATTTGGTATACCATAAAAAAAGAGTCACTCGTTCCTGCTTTCTCTCGGTTCATTCACCAGGGCCCTGTCTCACACAACCTTACCTACAATCGTGCTGCTGTTCGCCGTCTGGCGCACGTTATGACACAATCTGTTTTATCGTTTGATGAAGTGGATACCCACGTCTGCAGATCTTGGTTTCATCCAATTTGTCTGGGGAGCGTCCTCTTCAGGCGATAATTTTGTTCAGATTTTAAGTTAGTGTCACTTTATCAGCTCAGGTAAGAATTAGTGTAAGCGGGTTCACAGTGTCAGAATCACGAGGTTTCCACTACTTAGGGAAAAATGTCAGGTTTGTAACTTTCGATCAAAGGTAACCTTCTTGGTCACACCACAAGTTGACATAATTTACGGAACGTTACTGTTTGTAATAGTTTATTTGCCACACGAGCTGAACTGTACTTAAGTTTTCTCAGGAAGAATAAAATCTGGCGCAACAGGCCCGTTATGTCATTTCACTTTTAAAGGTCTTGTAAAGATTTGACACCAAGTCTTTTAAGGAGAATGTTTTAGTTCTTCACAGATATTACTCATCAGTACTTAACGCTGGCAAAGTTTGGGTTAACCCCAGTTTTCTTCACTAAATAGAGGAAAAAACACATATAAAATAATTATACATAGTATGTACTTGTTATAACTTACATTTTAAACTGCAAGCTTACAGCTTGACTTATCATTTAAAACTTCCCGTGAAATAAGTTATATTCATAAAACCAATCATCATGAATTAGGAATACATACGTATCCCGTCAATACTCAAGATGTAGCAATGCAGTTATAAGTTAGTTTTAAAAATATTCTCGTCTGATTATTTAGCAGTTAAATTTAATTCCTTCTAGCTACCTGGTTTTAAGCTAGAAATATAATTTATTCTGCTTTCCACTGAAACACGTCACTAGAAAATAATACAGACTATATTTTAATTCTCTCTGCACAAAAGAACTAGTGAAATATGAAATAAGCGATTTAACACTTTAAACACTTCACAAAATACTAGATATCTAATATATAATATTTACCTCTGCACAGAACTACAGATTAATACCACGAACTAGAATCATTCAATATAATATTAGTCTAGAACTCGGCAAAGATTGGCCAGAAACTAAAGACTTTTCAATACACAAGATATTCTTCTAGCCTGGCGATCTGTCTACTGCAGATTTAAGAGTACGAATGAAAATCTAGTTTCAAACTCTGGTTAATATCTTAATCCAGACAAAAGATCCCACTATTTCCAAAAACCCGATCTCTCCCCTTTCCTAACACCTACGTACCTTAGACGCTGGACATAATATGCCAAACGCGTCTTAGACACCTCACGCTACGAAACTGTCTGAGAGTGCCGTGACAGAAGGAAAATACCAGACAAATGTCTCATTCTGCACCGTGCAGGTGTCGGTTATCACACCTCACGCCGGAGAAACGTTCGTGTCAGGTGAAAATGCTAGACCAAAAGTCTGCTCCTATGTCTGAGTATGAAACATAATCACACATCTCGTCTGACTGACATCTACGTAATAGAATGCGTATCAGTATGAGAAAGAAAACGGTAAAGTGAGAATGGGAAAGAAAATATTTTTCGAAAACGAACGAATGTGAAAGATACAGGAAAAGGATAAAAGAGCGATAATAAAGTGGAGGACACGGGTAGAAAAAGAAAGGAAATATAGAAAATTTATTGATCATAATCTCTATGCGACAGTTATTAAATCTATTTTTAACACTTATACTTAAATATACCTTTGTTTGAATGTATTCGTATTAATGAAATATCTTTTTACTTACGCGTGCACATTTCTTTGTCTCTTCAATTATTGCCTACATATTATTGCCTACATATTATTGCCTTAAATGCTTTCTTCATTTCACACGCATGTTGAGTTATTTTTTTTTTTAATTTACAGTTGAAAAACTTTAAAAGTATCTACAATGAAAATGTTTTGGGGGAATCCACAGCTTCATTAAAAACGTAGAAGGAGATCTTGCCATGCTAATGTTTGTACAGGCTTGGTTCTAAAAGGTTTGCCTATCGTAGCATATAAACCTGAAGTAGGTAGGAAAATTGACTGCAACAAAGTAGTTAATGAATGTCCATCAAAGCTACTTCGAAGAATTCTGTTATAGCCTAAATCAGGTGTTCTCAACATTTTTTGTGTGTGTGGATCTTGTCCCCCTCCACCTCCTGAGCCTCACTTACCTCAGTGGGTCTCCTCATATTGGCTGTTCTGGGAAAAGGTGCTTTACTATCTTACTGTGACCCCTTAGAAATATGGCATAACCCCCAGGGAGTCATATGACCCGCGTTGAAAACCACTGGCCTAAATAATTCGAAGCCTGTTAGCTAATAATGGGCCCCGAGTAGTGATTGTTACGTTGGCGGTAATTACCCTCCAAGGGATAATTTGACCTATGTCTGAGAAAGTAAATGAGCCGACGCACAGTTAACAGGATTGTGACAGGTCGATAAGAAATATGGTAGAACCGAAGAGGTTTCAAAAAGCAGTACACTCACTAGAAAGTCATGTTCTATTTTGTTTTCACAAGTTCACCCCATTGTTCTTGGCAAATCTATGGAAATATAAATTTATATCGCTCTTCTGTTAGAGCAGGGTTTCTTAACTTGTGGCCCTTGTGGGTCCTGAATGGACTCTAGGGGGTCCGTGTATGTGGCGTTGGCTATTGCACGCCACATGTCAGATAGAATGACCATGAGTATGGTGCTGGTAAGTGCGGCATGATTAAGAATTGTCACTATGTGTACTTCGCACAGGACATGAAATGTTTGGGATAGAAACCGAACAGAGTTGATGTTTACCCTGTTGGGGTCACATGTGTATACTACCTAGCTAGTAGTTCTTTTGAATATGTTCAATGGGAAATGTTCTATGATAACTCGATGTGTTCAGATTTTAAGTATATGGAGGAAAGTGGATCACGTGATACTATTATTGGATTACTAGATTGCGTATCTGGGAAAATACCTGACATAGAATGCCGTGCTGTTGTCTTGTGAAAACTGTGGAATAAATATAATTGAATGTTGGACATGCGTCGTCAGAATGATTGATGTTGGCTGGTTGAAGAGCCTTTATGATTAACGTTCACAAGCGTTATTACTGGGACAAACCCTAGACGAAAATGAGCTTAATAAATGCGCGGATACAACGTTACTTGTGGATATCTGACTCTACAGTGCACATAACCTAAAATTTAAAATGTAAAATTTCTCATTATAATTTCCTGTACATTTTTTTTTCCAAGAATGGGTACACATTCTTCACTGGACAATCAAACAGGTCCATATAGCCTTTATCTGACAATCAAAAGAGTCCTATCGCCTTCATCGAACAATCAAACGTGTCACATAGCCTTCATCGGACACTCAAAGTGGTCCATAGCACAACCAATGTTAAGAAACTCTACGTTATAGCAATTATCCAAGTTTGAATCTTGTACAGAATCGCTTGTTTTCAATCACTATCTGAAATCATCATCATCATCTCCTTTTTCCTTGTCGTATGGAGCATGGAGCTACAACAGCAGCTGGCCCCTTTGCAGGCATCTTCGTCAAAGTACATAATCTTGCAGCAGTGGTTTCTGTAGTAATGTGTATTACATGATGAGATTGCCAGTCTTATACACAACCTCGTACTAGTCGACGTTTATGAGTCGTCTGAGGGAGCAGTAGTGATATTCTTCATCTCTTTTGGGACTCTTGGAAACCATACGGTGCTATATTTGAAAGGCATCTAAGAAAGGGACATATTTGCTCTTTGAATCGCTATCACGGCCAGAAGATAAGGTAAATTCCGAATGTTGGAGAATGCTCTCGCTTGCATGGAGCTTAAGTGGCATGGATGGTCGAGATGTGCACTGATGGAGTACTTCTCTTCTATTTAAAACCAGTGGTTTTCATGGGGAAGAACGGGCTGGAACGGAAAGAAGAAATCGCTGTGTTCCCGATATGGCAAAGAACTGCCGAAGAACTAACTTTCATATGAAAATAACGGATCATTCATACATTCAATACATTTTAACTCCCTGAGGAGCCTATAACGTTTTACAACTTCACGCCAAGTCTTCATGTCCTGTGCCAGCAGCTGAAGGTCCTTATATGTATAATATAGACACTCATAAGTAAGCGTGTAGCTTCGTGTAACTTCGTGTCAGTCCGGAGTCACTCACCAGCAGATGCGAAAGACTAGTTTACATTTAACTACATCCGCATAGGGAATTCGACGCAAAGCCTCTTCTTTTTCATCTTGAAATTGATTGCGATAATCGCTGATGCAGACTTAACTGTAGGTACTCTATGCTCTCTATTCACTTTCTATTTAAAATCGAATCTCGCTTCACCTAATGTTCAATTTTACTTTTAACGAACAACCTTGCTGCCATTAATGCACCATCAATTTTCATTTAACGCCAACTGTCTCCTCAAATAGCATAATGGAGTAAGAGTTGTTTAAAAATAAAATAGACAGCAAATGTTGTTTTTCAAAGCGTACTGTTTAGACAATAGCCTTGTGTTGGAGCAACATGGACGATTCTTGTATCTTATTTTTAAAATATGGGGTGTTGTGATGTGTACTATGTTATAAGTGATAGTTAAAGCCGCAGCGTCAAGTATAGGGGCCGCCTCATGTTTTTCACTGCGGGCGCGAGGAAGGCGCAGGGCAAAAAGGTGGCAGCCTTGTAAGTCCACCACTTCTGGTTCTACCCAATCTCATGTAAACTTATACTATATCTCACCGTCATACACCATAAACATACCGCTCCGCGCGGGTCCTGAACCAAACTGGCAGAGGACCTCGGAGCAAGTAGAGATCCAAAGATGCAGTGCTCAGAATCCACCAGCGAGTGGTGCATGGTCTGTCATTCATCATTCCACTCTCAAATCATGGGTCATATGCTACCTGCCATTAAATGGCTAAAGCAGACTGATGCCCAAGGTGAAAAGATCAAGCTTCTTCGCCTGTAGAAGGATAAGATAAAGGTAGTCCCATAGCAGACACTGCCGTATGGGAAAGAAGTGTTAGAGACTTCACCATACTAGGTCCAGTATCGAGAGGTAGGGTGACCAGTACCCTTCCTCGCTGCCGTTTCCTTCCCTAACTCAAAGTCAGATACCCACTTACAGTTTGGTAAACTGGAGCATGTCGGTACCGTGATTGGTAAAAGTACGCTATCCAAAAATCACCAAATCAGTCCTAAGCTAAAAACCAAATAGTAAAAACTAAAAATCCCCTCTGGGGTAGAAGACGCTCCAACCAGTGACGTTGAACGCCTTGTCATTATCGTATATCGTGTAACCTTGACCAATAAGCTCCATTTGGTCTGATGCAAGGTAATGATGTGATGGAAGGAAGCCTGACGTCCAACTATCCGATCCAGAACGTGACAAGCCTTCATGCCTATACACTAAAGGCAGCCAAAACTCATCGCAGAAACGTAATTTGGGCAGCAGACGATAGGTGGCGGGGAATAAACAGTGATGAAGCATACGACGCACTTCACACTTTAAAAAAAGGGTATCACAGAACTGTTATTTAAAGCACCAGGAAGCCAAACGAACAATAATGAGATGGTCTCGAGATCTGTCTAAAATGGAACATTGTCGTACATTTTTAATTAGGTTAGAGATTTATTTGGTCCCGTCTGAGTAGAGGTGACAGTGGTAAATATGTGAGAATAAAGGTGTAAGAAATAGATTTTCACGAGGGGATAGTGTAAGAGGAAGATCAGTCTCTGGAGTGAGAAGTTCCTCTAGTCCAGCCTATCTATACGACTATATTTTAATATCAGACTACCTTTCTCTCCCTATATGAAATATAAGTTACACTACACACACACACACACACAATTATGTGACAACAAGACACACAAACGTGAAAAACTATTGATAATTGGGTACGGGTCTGACCGACACACTAAATTAAGTTTTTGTTTAGTTTATTATCACTTCGCGAGAGGGTTGAGATGTTATTAAATTATAATATATCCTGGACACAAAGTTGTATCAGGTGATACCGGGATAGTGCCAGATAAGAGTCTTGTCTTATAAGTAATACCCCCTTCTCTGAAAAGAGTAAGGGTATATGGATATCAAAGGTAGGGTCAAGCTGTATAAGTTTCCAGGTATGATGTTAGTGTATTATCCTGGATCCCTATGGGCTCCCTCTCAAGATCCTCCTTTGATTATTATATTATGATTATTATTATTGTTGACTCTGCTAGGGGATATTAACAAAATTATTTCCAACAAGAACATGAACTCAACTTAAGTAAGTAAGTAAGTCTGTTGGTAAATATTTACAATTTATTTAGCCTATACCGTTTTTCTTTTCGGTCTGGAAAGTTTGAAATCAAATCAAATTTATTTACAACAATAAATCAATAAACGTTGAAAATAATTAACAATATCAAAAGTCATTCACTTGTTGAAGGTTATCAACTGTATTAATTATCTCCTTTTAAAGAACATTGATATGATACTAATGAGTTTTGTCACTATTTCTTGACTGCGAAGCTAGTAATGGGTAAATTTATGTTCACACTTTTCATCATTCACTGTATGTTTATTTGCATCTTGTCTTTTAGTATAGGGGTATAATCTGGATACGCTGATCAGTGGCTTCGTTTTGCCACTTATCTTGTGTTTAGAGATCCGTCACTCTCCTGCCATGGACGAACACGTATTTTGAATTTCTCCAGGCGGTGGAAGCTGGGTATCTGGCCCTGTTAACCACAATGGCACTTGCACCACAGAGTTCAGCAGAAGTGGATGACTCTATAAAGTTTTTGTTTTGTAGTTGTCAGGATAGAACCTGAAACAAAAATAAACGTAACTCCTATATGGTCCATCACTATTCCATTATTACACAAGATGGGGACGATAGACAGTGTCAGATAATGTGCTAGCAAATGCACAGGACAATATATACCAGCACTACCCACATCCAGTTTACCGTGACTACACTTTCCTTTTAAAACCTTAGTCAGATCCATCTGTCCGTGATCCGCCTCCATACAATGATTTGGTCTAGTATAAAATACTAAGTAATACCTTGATCCATACATTAAAACAATTTCTGTCATTCTTTCTTATATTCCAGGCATGTGTCTCATTTCCTCAAGAAATATTTCTTTAAAAGCTTTTTCAAATCCACAGACACAATTCTGCTATCATTCTCAACTTAATTTGAATGTACACAGGCGGGTACGTCCTTCAGAAATTACACAATGGTTGCAGAAACACGTCTACACACTTCCCGTATTGCTAAGAATCTGTAGTGAATCAATAGCAAATCCCTTTCGAAAACGATCCTTCAGGGAACAGTCGAAGGTAAACGGAGAAGAGGAAGGCAGAGAAAATCCTGGGCTGATAACATCAAAGAATGGGCAGGACACGGTTTGTCCACACTTGTACGCATTGCTGAGGATAGAGAGCAGTGGAGGACCCTGTCTGCTGATGCTTCCACCATGGCACCCCTACGACCCATGACGGGTTACGGGCTGAGATGATGATGATAATTATATAAATATATATAAATAAATATAAATAAATATAAATATAAATATAAATATATATATAAATATAAATATATATATAAATATATATATAAATATATATAAATATGTTCAATTATGAAAAACTAGTTTCCCCCTTATCTTTCTTATTTCTGGAGCGATTTTATTCATCTAAAGCTTAAATTATAACCTGAATTAATCTTTATCGTCCTAGTTAAAAATCTTTTAGTCTTCTAAGTGCATTTTATTCTATGCATATTTTTAAATACCTAAATTAGGGACTAACCCGATGTGTCGAAGCCTTTCCACTCAATATATCTCTCTTAATAAACTACTTTTCGTGGAAGTCTTTACACCTACCTCTAAAGTAACATTCCTGTTGTATAATTAGAGACCTCTTCCAAGTGGTACTTCTTTTTTACTTATGTAATTAATTTGCATCCTTCACTCGGTTGCACAAATGAGGACTGGCCATTTTGCCTGTCCATGGCTGTAGTAAACACACGAATACGGAAGTCTTTCCATTGGCTAGTGTATCATACAATTTCTACAATGTATGGCACGTGGTTTTCGTCAGAGTTACTCAGGATTATACAGAAGCTGTGTTGTAAAGCAGACTAACTCACGACAGTTACTTAAACTTTACAACATCAAACATATACAAATCAATATATTCATGTTTACAGACATGGGAAAAGAACCCAATAAGTGCCCTCCCCCCTGTTGAGAAAAGATCCCAAAAGAAGTTAATAACCCAAAAGGTCAAAGATTAACACTAGGGTGTAGAATAGACAGTAAAGAAAAAGAACACAGTTCCTACTTAAGCTATCCAGTAAAGTACTCAGTTTAGCGAAATAAAAAAAAAATAGTATAGTTAGTACAATGATTGTAACAAAGGAAAATATTCACTCTCTCTATCTCTCACTCTGTCATTCTGTGGCCACACACAATCTCGCTTACCTACTAGTGATGTTGGTATCCATTGAAACATACAATAGTCCTTGAGCATATATTGTCAGGTGGGGTGCTCAAAGATAGCCCCAGTCCAGCCTATATATCGAATAATAATTACAAGGTGGACGCCAAATTTGGTGTTTTAATGTTCCCTGGATGAAATCACTGTCACCACAAATAGTTACTGAAGCAAGACGTGCTCTGGACGTTCACAGTTGAAAAAGAGGAGAAAGTAATTCCCGTATTGCTAAGAATCTGGTTGCGAAGCTAAATGTTATCATATGGGAATAAAAACTGATGATAATGGTAAAACCTATCGGCTGACTCTTATGGTGAGCACCGATTTTGAAACAGCGCAGTTTTGGATAACTCCGTTTTCACGACTGTCAAACTCCAGGAATATATGTTCTTTCGTATGCCCAGTGGGCTGGAAAATTTTGATAAATAATTCTGTGTAAGGTACCGTCCAGTTACAATTAATCTTATTGTTTATATTTGGTCTCTCTCTGAAGGCAGAAAGAGGACCGAACAGGTCCAAAAATCGAAGACCCAATAATAATAAGAATGTTACTGGTGATATTTAGACCGCTGGCAGCTGGTTTTTTATTGAGTTCTAGATAAGGAAGAAAAGAACATTTTTAAAAACTGCTACTATCCTATCCGTAAGTGTTCCGCTATGGCATGTCGGGAAAAAAGGGTATGTGCCCTCCCCCGTATTGCCTGCAAGAAAGTGAACAGCGCACAAAGTCCTTTATTCAATTTATATATACGCGCACTTTAACAAAATCTGCCGGTCACTACTAGCCATTTATCAGCGTATGTTGTTTAGTCACATAACAATTACTATAGTCACTATTTTAATTTCACACAATGAAATATAATGTGAATTCTATTCGGTCACTGATCCGTCACACTTAATAATCTCAGTCAGTTAAGCCGTATCTTCTTGTGTAAGACAAAAATGGGGTATTTGAAATTACATTACTCTGAACGACTGGCAAGAAATATCTATGCGTTAGGTTATTTCGCTAGTTTTAAACGCTAGGGAATTATATTTAATAAAATGGTAAACCTAACACATTTTAACACTTAAGCACAATTTATATTACCACAAATCAGAAAATTAAATCCCCACGGAACAATTTAACCCATCCAGTGAAAGAAATGGTTCTAGTCCTACGTGCTTAGATTGTTCAAGAAATTTTTGAGCGACTCTAATACTGAGTTTGAGAGAGCGCTGTATTTATACAGATTTGAGTGTTATAATAGTGAGAATGTGAATTTTCACACTTCTCTTAAATAGCAGAAATTCCGGAAACTATTTCCCCACCCCCCATCCCGATCAAAATTCCTCGGTCACTCTGTTAGCCGTTGCAAATCGACAACAAAGGCTTACTGGAGTTCCCGTTTTTCTCCCGATATTTTCTGTTCGCTTCTGATATCAAAACGATTATCTCCCTGTATGCATAACATCAAACAGTTACGCCGGGAAAATTTCTGCCCCCTTTCCCCTTCAAAGAAAATCGCTTATCTCCCGCGTGCTTCTGTCTGTCAACAATGGTGACGGCAAATCAGCTCGCGTGAGAATTCAGGTAAGCGAATCATGGCTCGCTGACTGTTATCTGGCAGGTCGCGGACTAGCTAATATGTCTGTTTGTAAACACTCATTAGCGCCTGTAAGACAGGAAAATAGGCGTGGCTTCAAAAAAGAGTCAACAGACAGCGAATTGCGTGATTTTGCTTTCGCAAAACATAAACGCTAACTAAGGGAGCAAAGGTGGTCGGATTACTGAGGCTATATTTACATTTCCACGTCACAAACATCCCTACTTATTTTTGCTCTAGAAACTGTACTCCAAATAAAGAAAACAGGGAAATGCCAGGAAAATGTAAAACCAAAATACACAAACTCGAATGTCACCTCATTAATTTCATTACTAGGCACAGGGAAAAAGGAGTGAAAATTGTAAACCTGGGAATCGAAAAGTCAGAAAAGTTAGAAAATAAAACAACAACAACAGACTATAGCAACATTAAATTAATATAATATTAAACGAGGCTTATATTAGAAACATTTGACTAGATTTGAAAATTACTACTCAAAACAATTTATTATTATATAACACCTTTTTTTTTGTTATCTCGCCCGCCTGGAACCCGAGGACACAAGGCTTCGTACTTGTAGCTGGGTGAAGCAAATACGTTCGCTCGGCCTTACCAGGAATGTCGTAAAAGGCGACTAAGAGGACTTTTGCAAGGAAATACAAAAATCATTTTGTAAAAAAAAATTTGTTACAGAAATCGCCATGTCCAAAGACGCCTTTACTACGATGAGCAGCGTAATGAAAAACAGAAACATCACCATAAGCACAAAAATTCGCTTACTAAGGGACTACGTGTGGTCCGTTCTTTTATATGGATGCGAATGTTGGACAATGAGTAACCAAATGGTGAAAAAAACTGGAGGCAGCGGAAATGTGGTTTTTGGGAAGGATACTGAGAATATCGCGGACAGAGAAGAAAACAAATGCCGAGGTATTGACAGCTGCGGGTGTTAATAGATCGCACATCAAAACCACCAGGAAAAGACAAATAAAATTTATGGGACATATTAACAGAAGAGGAGGAGTGGAGGAATTAGTCTTATGTGGGAAAATACCAGGTAGGAGAGGAAGAGGATGGCAGAGAAAGATGTATGTGGAAAGCTTAAACAACTGGGCAACAAATAACAGCATGGGCAACAACAACCTCATTAGACTATCAAAAGACAGAGAAGATTGGAGGGTCATGATCGCCAATGTCTGTTCCAGACCAGGCACCTGAAGAAGAGATATATATATATATATATATATATATATATATATATATATATATATATATATATATATATATATTATATATATATATATATATATATATATATATATATATATATATATATATATATATATATATATATATATATATATATATATATATGCATGCGCCATGTCAATAGCAAAAGCAATAGCCAGCAGAGGCACACAATATTCAAATGGAGAACACAACGATTCTTTATCTGAATTCATACAAAAACCACATATGCTGACAGGCAAAAGCAGTGATAGTAATATTCAGTATTCCAGGACACTCAGCAGCAGGGAGATCGGATGACGTGGCATCAGACATTACGAATGATATTATCGACCGTCTAAATTGCCTGTCACTGTCATCGTTTCATCGATCAAAGTTCAGATATAGCACAAATATAGACCAGCTGGTCATACAGACCAGCGTTGCCATTCTGAATTTTGAAGAAAAAAAAAAAAACCCTAGATATCGGAGACTTGGGCTATTTTGGGAGATTTTTTTGTCTACTTTGGGCGATTTGGGGCTTTTTTGGCCGATTTGGGACGAAATCTAGGCGGCGTTCTTCAACTAATGAAGGAAAATGACAACCTAGACGGGACCCGAAAAATCAAGATCTAGGTGTGTCCACGTAGGAGTGGCAACGCTGATACTCGTACATGCTGTTCTCTACTTACGACGATGCAACAGGGGTTGTCCACGTATGACGTTACGCAATGCCCTGCCCTCGTTAAACTTCGTCAATAAAAACCAGACAGCCATTTGTACTCGTATAACGTCACAAATCTCTTAACAACCACCTCCCCTTCTTTTCCATATTTTAAAAAGAAATAGTGTTTAATTAATCCGGCTTTTACAAATATCTTTACATTCCTGTGCTGCCTCCCAACACTTGACAGAACCTCACCCTGGCATTCTCCATCTTCTTTGATCCTTAGCCGCCAACTGTCAGTGGCCATCACCCCTGGTGGCGTCTTGTAGGGCAGCGACAAAATGTTTTCACTTTGCTCGGTCAGCGGCCATACTTCGTGCAGTGCCGTAGCTCTGGTTCATTCTTTGCATCTAGGTCTCCAAAGTTCTCCGCCAAGTTGTTTTTGGTCGGCCTCTCTTTCGCTTTCCTTCAGGGGTCCATAGCATAGCTATTCTTGTGATATCATCTGGGTCTCTTCTGAGGACGTGGCCAACCCAACTCCAGCGTCTGCCAGCTATGATGATGTGAATGTCCTCTTGGTTGCTCTAAGTAAGCAGTTCTTGGTTGGTGATGGTATTCTGTCAATATTCTTCTTCTTCTTCCGTCCGTAGCCACCGACCGTCAAAGCAGTCAGTGGCCATTACGCCTAGTGGCGTCTTAGGGCAATAGCAGATAGGTTTTCTTTGCCATTGTTTCCCATCACGCCTATTGGCGTCTTTAGGGCAACGGCAAATCAATCCATTTGCTGTTGTTTCCGTAATCGAAGTGACTGGCAAACGGGTGATCAGATTCTGTCAATATATTCGGACAATTTTTCTTAGGCAGATTGTGTGGAAAGAGGACTATTTCGACATTTCCTTCTCTGTTATTGTCCCGCATATCGCACTACAGAGAAGCACAGAAAGTACACAGCTCTCAAATAATCTTAATTTTGTGTTAGTGCTGTAGTGGGAAGACTTAAGGTGTTGTTTAGACTAGCAAAGGCTGCTCTCGCAGTTCTGAGTTTTACCTTCAGTCTTGCTACTACTTACTAAGTGGTGATCACTTCTCACATCTACACCTGTTCTTACTTTCAGATCTTGTGATAAATGCCTCCATCTACCATTGATCATAATGTGGTCTATCTGGTTTCTGTCCCGTCCGTTTGGTGATTCCTATGTTAATTTGTAAATTTCTTTGTGTGGAACCCTGCACCGTCATATACTCTTGCAGTGGTCGTTCCTGTAATAATTTGTAGCAGTGGGCTTATTCTTTCTGTTTCTTTTCAAAACACAGTAACTACATAAATCAACTTAATTAGCACACAAAAACTGCAACCCGAAGCTCTCGATTGTAAACTGTTTTCAATGGAAATAAACAACCAGGTTATTGCAGATTTATCTTCATTATGACTTCTTGTTGACAAACCGCACAGCTAATTTCCCAGAATTCCGCGGCATCCCTATCATGCTGTAATGCACGATGAATTGTTATGCTGATGATAAAAGGGTTAGTTTCCAGACAAGAGCTTGTGTTATATCATGTGGTATGATGGTATCACATTTTCCGGATATTTTCCCTGTTTATGTCGTGTCTCCACAGGTCATATGTTTAGTCGTTAGAAAGCAGTGAATCGATACGAACGAATGTGCTCTAATTGTTCCGTTCAGCAAGGTTTTTTTTTTTTTTTTTTTTTTTTTTTCTTAACCAGCGGCACTTGGGCTTTCAGCCCTTCGGCCCAATGATATGTCATTGCGAGGCTGGGGAACCTGAGGACTTTCCTTCCAACCCGGTCAGGAGCTTCGCTCCTTCCCATCCACAGAGGGTTTATCACAGGAGCCGTTCAGGCTATTCAGTCAAATTTCCGGCCGTAAACATTTCTTCAAACGCCGACGCCCGGGTTTGAACCATGAACACCTGGTCGCCAGTACAACGCCGAAGCCATTACACCAGCGCGGAAGGTTAAAAACAAGATAATTTGAACGGGGAGAGTTATAAAGCGCCATCCCAGTTAGCCTCATTTAGCCATGTTAAAATATCATACCCGTGTAGCTGTCGATGGTCTCTGGTGAGATAAAGAAAAAAATAGACCTACTGCTACCTCAAGCATGTCGTAGAAGGTGATTAACTTGAGGTTGTGCATGAGGAAAGTAACCTCATAATGTAAAACAAATTCCGGCAAGGGGATCAACAGCAGTGGTGACTCCATGCTCCGTAAGGAAGGAAAAGGGAAATTATGATGAAAATAATGACAGAGTGGTATAGTGGTAAGAGAGCTTGCTTCTCGAGGAAAAGTTACCAGGTTCAAGCCTGTGTAGCCTCACGCTTCAATCCACCCAGGTGTAAATGGGTACCTTACGCAGTTTTTGAGTTAGAAAAAACAAATGGAACGAGGAAGGTACTCGGTCACTTCACCTTCGTGAGATTAACGCAAGACCTTACTGTGAAGTGCCATCCGTTAGAGGTCTTTTCATGTCTTTGTCATTGCTTGCCTACATGTCTACAGACTAGCTTCTCCATATTTTGTTATGTCTCTCTCTTCCTCTCATAAAGTGAGGATTCCAGAACAAGGACTTCAGTCTAATGTGGAGGTCGTGCCACGCTCAAGTTTACCCAGCTGTCATAAAGTGAGGATTCCAGAACAAGGACTTCAGTCTAATGTGGAGGTCGTGCCACGCTCAAGTTTACCCAGCTGTCATAAAGTGAGGATTTCAGAACAAGGACTTCAGTCTAATGTGGAGGTCGTGCCACGCTCAATTTTACCCAGCTGTCCTAAAGTGAGGATTTCAGAACAAGGACTTCAGTCTAATGTGGAGGTCGTGCCACGCTCAATTTTACCCAGCTGTCATAAAGTGAGGATTCCAGAACAAGGACTTCAGTCTAATGTGGAGGTCGTGCCACGCTCAAGTTTACCCAGCTGTCATAAAGTGAGGATTTCAGAACAAGGACTTCAGTCTAATGTGGAGGTCGTGCCACGCTCAAGTTTACCCAGCTGTCATAAAGTGAGGATTCCAGAACAAGGACTTCAGTCTAATGTGGAGGTCGTGCCACGCTCAAGTTTACCCAGCTGTCATAAAGTGAGGATTTCAGAACAAGGACTTCAGTCTAATGTGGAGGTCGTGCCACGCTCAATTTTACCCAGCTGTCCTAAAGTGAGGATTTCAGAACAAGGACTTCAGTCTAATGTGGAGGTCGTGCTACGCTCAATTTTACCCAGCTGTCATAAAGTGAGGATTCCAGAACAAGGACTTCAGTCTAATGTGGAGGTCGTGCCACGCTCAAGTTTACCCAGCTGTCATAAAGTGAGGATTTCAGAACAAGGACTTCAGTCTAATGTGGAGGTCGTGCCACGCTCAAGTTTACCCAGCTGTCATAAAGTGAGGATTCCAGAACAAGGACTTCAGTCTAATGTGGAGGTCGTGCCACGCTCAAGTTTACCCAGCTGTCATAAAGTGAGGATTTCAGAACAAGGACTTCAGTCTAATGTGGAGGTCGTGCCACGCTCAATTTTACCCAGCTGTCCTAAAGTGAGGATTTCAGAACAAGGACTTCAGTCTAATGTGGAGGTCGTGCCACGCTCAATTTTACCCAGCTGTCATAAAGTGAGGATTCCAGAACAAGGACTTCAGTCTAATGTGGAGGTCGTGCCACGCTCAGTTTACCCAGCTGTCATAAAGTGAGGATTTCAGAACAAGGACTTCAGTCTAATGTGGAGGTCGTGCCACGCTCAAGTTTACCCAGTAGTCGTAAGGTAGGGATTTTAGAACAAGGACTTCAGTTTAATGTGCAGATCGTGCAACGCTCAAGTTTACCCAGTTGTCGTAAGGTAGGGATTTTAGAACAAGGACTTCAGTCTAATGTGCAGGTCGTGCGACGCTCGGGTTTACCCAGCTGTCATAAGGTAGGGATTTCAGAACAAGGACTTCAGTCTAATGTGGAGGTCGTGCCACGCTCAAGTTTACCCAGCTGTCAAAAATTGGTACCTGACTCTGTTCTGAATTGGCTAGAGCCAAGGCAGGTAGGAAATGAAATGGTCATCCCCACCTCATACAGCTGTGACGTAGTATAAATGAAGTCTCCAACACCCTCACTGCCCTCCAGCAGTATCTGATATGGAAATACCGTTTTTTAACACTGACTCTGTTCTGAATCAAGGAAGGCAAAGGCAGCTATGAAAGGAAATGGTCATCCACACTTTATACAGCTGAGATATACTAAAAGTGAAGTCTCTAACACTTCACGTCCCTACCGCCGTATCTATTGTCAAACTGCCCTGTTATACCCGATGTAGTTCACGGGGGCACAGGGGCCTCTGATGAGACAGGGAAAGAATGGGAGTACTGCTTCCTCAAGCATGTCGTACAAGGCAACTAATATGAAATTGTGCACGGGGCTGGTAACTTCATTATGTAAAACAAATTGTTACTTAAACTATCACTGCACGAGCATGCAAATGATTGGTGTAGACTGTCTGTAAGGAGACCAGCTGTAGAATGTCCCCATGCTCCATAAGGAACAAACAATGAAAGTAATGATGATTCGTTATGTAAATGTTAGCGGACATTAAAGGTCTCCATTGTGCGATTCTGTATGTTTGCAAGTCAGTTTACGTAGGTCACATTAACTTGTACAACTGGCTTACACGCAAGTCATTAACGCGTCAAATAATGGCCACTGATTTGATTAACCTATTGGATATTAACAATCTGCTGATTAAAGGACACACGTGACCCGGGATTTCGCCTGTTACTTAGCAACTAGATGATCAATAACGAACGACATAAGCGGACACATTTCATTGGATACCGGCGTTCAAGCACGTAAAAAAATGGGATATTTGTATATTTAGATAATATTCAATTACGTGACTGAGATTATGTCAGATATCCAAGCTTACACAAAAGCCACTAACATTCACTATGCAATTAAAGATTAAAAGTAATTTTGTACGTCATCCTATTATGTGATTTTCATTTTCTACATATGGGCATCAATTTTGCGTGATATGATGTCAAAAAAAAAAATTGTTTAATTTAAGCCGTGGGCAGATATTTAGTATAGAAATGCCCGTAATGTAAAATGAATATAGATATTTACATATCTTTTAATTACTTCAACGTTTTTCCCTGGTGGTCTGTTGTTACATGACCTATAACAGCTCTAACAAGATTCTACAATAGCTAACGTTTCATTCACGCTTATGGCAGGCTGATGTGATATTCCAGAATTTTATAACAAGGAAAACAAATCAATATTATCAATATAATTTAACAAGCGCAGTAACAAATCAGATGAAAGCCTACATAAATATTTGTTTTCTTTTTTTTTTCTTCGTTTTTCTTTCTCGCTATGTACATTTTAAAAGTGATCATATTTTCCATTCTAATTAGTTGCCGTTAAACAGCCTAGAACAATCTCAAAAAATGTTGTTAATGAAATAAAATTTAAAAAATCATCAAAATACAAAATGCAACAGAGATTTCAACATCATAACTATCTTTTCGCTCCCTGTAGAGCATGGAGCCAGCACTGCTGCTAATCCTGCACCAAAGAATGCATGTGCTCATTCAGCACTGGTTTCTGCATCAACCTGTTTAACACCGTGAAGTTGCCAGCCAATGAACAACCTCATAATAATCACCTGTCATAAAATCTGGGGTGCAGTAGACCTGATCTTTCTTTGTCTCCTCAGAGACACTTAGAAACTACGGGAGGCAAACTGAAACATAATTTACCTTATTATAAAAAGACGGAGTGGTGATTTTCAGACTGAGACCAGGTGTTGGTAGACTTAAATATTGACTCTTTAACGAATGAAAACAACCCTGGCCCTGTGTCCAAACAAACAAACAAAACCTAATAACAGAGTACGTCCTCCATCAATGTTCGCTTAACGAGAGAAATTAACGGAAATCTTGGCTGTCTCTAATACAAGGATAAGAGAGACATGCTAAATGCTTTGCTAATTTCAACCTAACGAAGAGATAGACTAAAATCTTGGATGTCTTTAATTCAAGGATAACAGGAGGCGAATGAAAGATTGGCTATCTCTGACATAACGATGAGAGATGCCTGACATATACTGCCCTTTTTTTTATAAAGATTGGAGTAGATTTCGAACCTCTCTCTCTCCCCTCCTGAGAATAAATGAATTCAGTATGAAAGGTGAGAGAAAGGAAGGGCAGAATGTCAGACGGGCCTGCGTGCCCAATTCTCAACCCTTTGAAAATAAAGTTCGTTCGTTCCTTCGTTCGTTCGTTCGTTCTCCTACACGGAACATAGCTTGGATACTCACATTTAAACAGGTTTTCAATATCATATTCGCAGATAGGAAAAAAATTCAGAAGTTTATCTGTATTATGCTTGCAGATGGTACGAGACAATATGAAATGTTTGGGACAGATATTGACGTCCGTGTTGAGGTGGCTCTATTCTTTTGTTGTCTGTTACCTTTTTCATAATCGTCTTCATTTCGTATTTCCCGTTTTTGCTCTTTCATCTATTTTGGCTCGTAAACTCGCTTTGTTGCATGTAATTTTAATTTTAATCTTTCCAGTCTTGTCGCTGTTCCGTAACGTTATCGTTCATAATGCCTTGCTTCATTAGATGCTATTGTCAACGCTGGGAACTGTTAAGTTAGCGGATACGGGCGTTCGTTTGGTAACATAATCACCTGTTTAAACAAACGTGTTTCCCCACATTGAATACAATAGAGGGCTCAGTGTTTGGCGGTTGAAGGGCTTTCAATATTGAGCCATATGGGAAAGACATTATAGGACTGCTTTTAACTAGGGCTGGGATCTTTAAAGATTAATTAATCGATTAATCTGTTGCCAAAATAAACTTTTTTTTCCATAGAACCTACAATCCATCAATGATGAACCTTTTCTGTTAAACTATTCAATTATTTTCAAACTGTTAAAACTCAAGTGATTATTAAATGTTGTTATTTGTAATTATACAAATTTAACTTCGATTTAACCATTTTAAATGTACTGCATGCTTGTCTCAGTCAATTTACTACACACTATAAACAGAGCTATAGCACAATAATACGATTTCCACTGAGTAAATCAGGGGTGGGGGCATGAACGAGCTAAGATTAATCATTGCTTAATTCTTCACAAAAGTTGTCGGCAGATTCTAAAATTAACGTGCTCAGGCAATGCAGCATTGTTTTCGCTTATCTGGATATCTTGTGGAAACTCCATTGAGATAGAAGCGTCATTATACATCTGTTTACAAATCTGCCAAGAGTAATCTTGTGCGAAGGTAGACACCTTTGAAACCCATTTCATACTCTTGAGTTTTAGCAACTGTTGGACCACTACTGCAAAGCAGGGGAGGCAATAACGTCACAATTGGGTGGCTCGCGCCAAGATTATAGAAATTGTCTAATTATTCCCCTAGACTTGACTGGCATAAATTTCAGATTTACTGAAAGAATATTATTAGAGTGTATTATAGAAAGACTGAGCATACATTGCATTCATAAATAACAGTAAAAGTAACTGTATAAAGAATAATTGAATAATCAGAAAGAAACGAAATTCGTGTAACTAAAGTTAAAGGTAAAGTTAAAGAAGAAGTTCACTTGGTGTAGCTCATTAAGTGTTGTAACCTTGTAATTTTACTAGTTAGTCTTCTCTTCTTCTTCTTCGATCCTTAACCACCGACCGTCAAAGCAGTCAGTGGCCATCACGCCTAGTGGCGTCTTGTAGGGCAACAACAAATTGATTCCACCTTGCACGGTCGGTGGCCATCCTTCGTACAGTGCCCCAACTCTGGTTCATTCTTTGCATCTCAGCCTCCACAGTCCTCCGCCAAGTTGTTACTAGTTAGTAGCTATTGTAATCTAAACAGACTTTTTGCTCAGAATGGCAGAGTCCCAAAACCTACATGCCTTTTACCTTAATCTAGGGCGCGTACTAGGTTTTTCAGGCAAAGAACTTTCTGACTTTGTTCTTACTTCGGTGCGAGAACAGAAAGAGAAAGAAAAAGATAAAGAGGAAAAAGACAGAATGGAGGCAGAGAAAGCCGCACTCCGCGAGGAGAAAGCAGCTGAAGGGAATAGAGAATAATGGTCAGAGAGCACGAAAAGGACCAGGCCGAGGAAAAGGAAAAGCAAAGGGCTTTTGAAGAGCAGAAGGCTGAAAAACAAAGGAAGCATGAAACGACGGAAAGAGAATAGAACAGGACATTCAAAGAAAAGAAGGAACATGCCGAGAGGGCATTCGCCATGGAACAGGCCGAGAAAGCAGAAAAGAAAGAACAGGCCGAGAGGGCATTCGCTAAGGAAAAGGCCGACAGAGCTCACGCCATTAGAATGAAGGAATTGGAAATCGAAGGAAGAAGAGTTGATTCTAGTTCTAACAATGGCGGGTCTCGCAGTTCTCAGGGTAGCGATGGGGGAAAATCTCTCATGTAGTGACGCCTAGTTTCGTGTCCTTCCAATTAGATGTTTACTTTAAGGCGTCAGAGGAAATAGACGTCTATCTCTCTAGGTTTTAATCCTTAGCAGCTACATATGTTTCAGAGAGGGAGCGATACAACATGAAGCTATCCCAGAGCCTGAAGGGATATGCTTATAATGTATTTCTCAAGTGTCGTGAAACATTCTAAATCCACATATATAAATTAAAAGGTAAATGTAAAGCCTAACACATAAATTCAATAAAAGGAAAGAGAAATGGTAAAAGTACAGTGCTGTCACAATGGCATACAAAAATCCCCCTTGTTTTCTACTTCGTCTGCAAATTGTAACGTTTCACGTTGATAGTAAAGCCTACTGCATCACTACACGCTTTCTACAATAAAACGTGTACTGTATTTCTAAGAAAACCTTGAGCTAGGCACACTGCGTAATGACCTAAATTAATACTTCCATTAATTTCATTTTATACACTACGTTAACATAAACGAAAGGACAGATGGACTTAGGATAGAAAGAGAGTGAGGGCTGAAAGCAGGAACGCATGCAACACTAACACGCGTCTCGCGATAATTAATGCCACCCCAAGCGTAAGGCCAGAAGCACTGACTTTTTCAAATGGACAGTGATAAAAAACACTACCCATACGAGAGTTAGGTTTAAAAACCTGAAAAATGCTTATTAGGAAATATGACATTATACTGGTTTACGTTTGAAAGCCTGACAGTACCCAGACACCACATCGTATCGAAGTGAACGGGAGGTAGAAGAAAATGCATATTTTGAACCCAGCCCCTTAGCCCCATAAAATTTATATATTTGGGTTCCTTAGGACTTGCTGACAAAGAATATGTTAAGTGTTACGCAAATAGTCTAGGAATTAACAAATTATAGCCAAAAGAAAATAGTGAGGGTGTCAGACAACACCAAATAATAATCGCACAGTGGCATGTTTTGAAACCACTATTTTACGGGAAATGGGCCACCATGTAAAATCCTATTTGATTGGATAGAAGTAAATGTAAGGCTAAACACGATTAGTCGGACTACAACTACTAATTTTGGTTGTTAGGGGAAACGTGAGAAGGGTAAAATTTTTTGAAAAGCTGTGTAAAAATGGCCCGATTGGTTAGACCCGCCAATATAGTCAATTAGGAGCGTCAGTTCAGTGCCACATTTTAAAATAAACTTACTAAGAAACAGTGCGTTGAGATCCAGATCATATTTTTCTAAATAAAAGTCTGGGACAGAGGCAGATCGGAATTTGTGCCATTATTCATCGCCAGTCAACGTATTTGTGTATTATTTCCATGAATTGTGGTAAGCTTGACATATTTGATATCTTTTTAATGAAAATTGAATGAAAATTGATAATTTATGTCTGTATATCTGTGTGGTTCAGTAGCAAACATGAGGCAAGGCCTAGATAGTGCTCCAACCTGAACAGGACGTGTCGGAGAGAAGTAAAACTGCATGGAATTGCCAAACAGTACACTGAAACCTATCTTATTGACTAGAAAGAACTAATGCTGGAATTGCAGAGGCGTAGTAACCATTAGGGAGGAGTATACTGGTGTAAATTGTTTCAGATGAAGCTAGCAGTTGGCCTACCGCTCTGAACTCAGTGTTTGTTATGTATTGTGTTCAGTGTGGAAATAGATTATAAATTAGTTATGAAGTAGGAGGTACAACCTTCTTGTTTCAGGGACCGTGGTCCTAAGTTATTGAAGCAGCACCTGGTCTGCGTTTTGCTGAATCCAGAGGCTGACAGCATACTCCTTGGTCCAGATAGCGACCAGTGAGGTGTCTCCAGAACACAGGAAGCAATCGAGCAGAGGAGTCTTTTCCTGCCGCCATCACGAAAGATAAGCTTCTGTGGCCAGAGTAGCTCAACATTATGTGCCCCCTCAAAAATTGACATTTTAGTAAACACAGAGGGACAATTAATTGGTTCAAATGACAGGAACTGTGAACTTTTCCCAATACTATTTCCAAGAGAATCAAACACTTGAAGTCATGATGACAAACAACAACCTAGCTTGAAAAACAAAACCAGTATTACCTCATATTACTACTTCACAACTTACACACATAGGATAAGAATAATAAAATATGTCAATACAAAGATTATATTTATAAACTGTGTACATACTACTTGTAATTACATTTGATTGTGATTCCTGGTTCACTGTGTAGTTGAATCAGGATATCCATTATTGAAAAGAATTATTACATATATATTTGAAACTTTACACTTGACTCATTTAAGATAGTCTTATAGAGTGTTATATGTGTGTGAGTGTCACAGTGTTGTAAAGTGTTGTGGAATAAATTAAATTGTTTATCTGTCTGTTGTTGTTGTGACTTACACTTCATCATTTTCATAACCCTAGACATTTAACGTAGTCATCACAATATTCCAGAATAATTCTGACTGAGGTATAAATGTGGTAGCAAGTAAGGTCATCTGTAATACACCACACTTATTAGATACAGATACCTTCACAGCTGATCTCAGTCAGTACACTAAGTCCCCTATAAATATTTATAACATCCCACTTTACCACATATATTGGGGTCTCGCTCCCGGGATATTGAACTTTCTCCTATTATATATATTGGGAATAATAAAAATTTAAAAGGTATCCTTGGGTGGAATTAAATAAGGTTGAGCTCTCAGTGCCTGTGGTTGTCCTTGGATAATTAATTACAGATTGTATTGTTTAGTTAGACATTATATAAATTTACCTGTTAGAAAATGGCGGACCTGGCCAAATTTCGATCTGCTGCTATGCAGGCTGCAAAAGAGTTAGGAATGGACGGGCAAGTTATGATTTCCTATGTCACTACGGAATGTGACAAATATATTGAACGGGAAGAAAGAAGATTAGAAAAAGAGGCCGAAAGAAAATTAGAATCTGAAAGATTAGAAAAAGAGGCTGAAAGAAAGTTACAGGCTGAGGCTAAGAGGTTTCAGATTGAGGCTGAGGCTAAGAAATTGGAGGCAGAAAAAGAAGACAAAAGATTGGCTGCAGAAAGGGAAGACAAGCGATTAGCTGCAGAAAGGGAAGCAGAAGATAAAAGATTACAAAGGGAACATGAGTTACGACTAAGGGAGTTTGAGTTTCAAGGCCATGCTCCTGAACATGGTGCCAGTCCCTTTACCTCTGATGCCACTGCTAGTCAGGGAGCCTCAACCTCAGCTATGAATTTTCATTTAGATCATTTTGTTGAGAAAGACGATGATATTGAGAGCTATCTAAATAGATATGAACTATTAGCTACCACGTATGGGTTAGAGAGAGAAAGGTGGAGCTTAAAGTTATCTCAAGGGCTTCGTGGGGCAGCTTATGAAGTTTTTGCCAAAATGAGCAGAGGTGATCAGGAAAATTATGACATGCTAAAGCAGGCTCTTTTGTTAAGATATGAAAAGAACGCAGAATTTTATAGGAAAAAATTTAGGAATGCTAAACTACTGTCAGGTGAAACCTATCACCAGTTCTCTGCACGGTTAGAGACATACTTGGAGAAATGGACTTCTCTGGGGAAAGCCCAAGATCTTAAGGAAAGGGTCCTTATAGAACAATTAAGAGAGTCCATGGCTCCAGACCTGAGAAAGTTTCTCATGGAACAAGGTGCAGAGAGGCTGGGTGAGTTGCTAAATGTTGCAGAAAGGTATCAAGCAGCTCAGGCAGAGGTATCAGGTAATAAAAAGAAACAGGTGGAAATTTTAGGGCACCACAGAACTTTAATAAATTTGATCCTAGAGATCAAAACAAAGGTAAGCACCAATTTGATAGGCCAAGGTATGACAATAAAAATAAAACCCCACAATTCGATGAAAGGAAATATGATGAAAGAAAATCTTTCAACCAAGGGAAAAGGTGGTGTAAAAATTGTAAGATGAACAATCATGACACTGACCGTTGCAGAAGGAACCCTATAGTTATGGCCACCCTTCAGGTCAGGTCGACCTCAAGAAAGGAGGAGGATATTATGTTAGATACCACTCCAGAAGAGATGAGGAAGGCACAGGCTGGGGATAAGACCCTCAAGCCTTGTTTCAGGAAATTGTCAACTTGTCATACAACTCCAGGCAAGGGAGATTTTTACATGAAAAACAAGTTGATGTATAGGAAGGCCGGAACTAGATCCAATGGTCACGGACAGTTGGTTCTTCCAAAGCGATATAGGGCAGACTTAATAAGGAGCCTACATGTGAAACAAGATGGGGACCATGAGAAAATAGGTACCATCATCCAAAAGGTGGCTCACAATTATTATTGGCCCAAGGCAAGGTGGGACATTGAGAATTTTGTAGAAAGGTGTAGCATAGCACATGAGGGAACACCCACAAGTGGGAACATTGATCAGGACCTGGACACGCCACGGGGCAAACTTAGGCCTAACAATAAAAGGAAAAATAAATTTGATAAAGTGGACCAAATGGAATGGGAAGCCCCTTTTCACGGACAAGCTTCAATTAACTGTTTTACAATGGCCACTATGCAGAGAGTGCAAAAAGATGTCTTACCCCAGGATAAGCCGAAAATCCCTCAATCGGACTTAAACAAACTGGAGGAAGAGGATGTAGAGAGGAAATCTCTCATCAAGAATTCTAAGTGGGGAGAAAGCCCCAAGAAAAGAATTGGTAGCGGTCGTTTTGTGCATGATAATTCTGGGAAGAAAAATCATCACTATAGCGCTTCGAGTGGAAGAGACCATACCGGTGCATGGACAAATAGGTCCACAAAATTAAAGGTCCATATGTAACGCTGTTAAGAACGTGGACTGATGAAAAGGCAGAGGAAAATATTACATCCTCATACCAATATGTGAATGAGCTGACCACTCGTTTAAAAACTGGCTGGAAACTTGCCAATGAAAATTTGAGACAAGCCAGGAAGAAACATGCTGCCTATTAAAACAGGAAAGCTAAAGACAGAGATTTGGCTGTGGGAGAGAAGGTACTGCTTCTTCTACCCGGTAGTCAGAATAAGTTACAAATTGGATGGCAAGGTCCATATACAGTTCTAGAGAAGGTGTCTAGAACCAATTATAAGATAGATAAGAAGGGGAAAGAAAAAATCTATCATGTGAATCTCCTGAAGAAATATTTGGAAAGAGAAAATCAGGAAGAGACACACTTGTTGACCTTGTCCATTGCAATGGAGATGAAAAAGGAACCACTTTCATCATTTGAATATCCATTACACCCCTGTGAGACAGCGGCACAGGTGAAAATCAGTACACATTTAACGAAAAATCAGAAAGAGAGAGTGCAACAGGTTCTAGATAATCATACAGAGGTGTTAACAGACCGACCGGGGCATACAAACTTATTGGAATATGATATGAAACTGATAGACCCCACACCTGTCTGTATGAAACCCTATTCGATTCCTTTTGCTAAGGAGAAAGCTTTGAAGGAAGAGATAGACTATTTGTTGAAGGAAGGAATTATTTCACACAGTGAATCTTCGTATAGTTCCAGTGTGGTGCTCTTAAGGAAACCCTCTGGAGAACATAGACTCTGTATAGATTACAGGAGACTGAATGCTATTACAGAAGGACAGGTGGATCCATTGCCGGATACAATCAGTTGTTTGCCAGGCTAAATAAAGCTAAATATTTCTCAAAAGTGGATCTGAGTAAAGGATACTATCAGATTCCAGTAAAGCCTGAGGTTAGACCATACCTAGCTTTTAGTACCTCAGAGGGACACTATGAGTTTAACAGATTGCCATTTGGATTGAAGAATGCGCCTAGTGTCTTCTCTAGAATGATGAGAAAATTATTGGACCCTCTGAATAATCCATGCATCACAAATTTCATGGATGATATCCTTATAGCAACAGAAACATTTGAGGAACACATTGACTCTCTGAACATGCTGTTTAATCGACTTAGAGAAGCGAATTTAACAGCCCGACCAACCAAATGTTGCGTTGGATGTAAAGAATTAGAATTTTTGGGACACACAGTTTATCAGGGAAACATGACCCCTGACCCAAAGAATTTAGAGAAACTAAAGAAAGCCCCGAGACCACAAACCAAGAAGGACGTGAGATCCTTTGTCTCATTATGTGGTTTCTACCATAAGTATATCAAAAACTTTAA